>VXBT01000191.1:0-144802 GCA_013400235.1 Oriolus oriolus | reverse complement strand
GGGCTGGAGCGGGACGGGGCAGGGCCAGGGGCAGGGCCAGGTGCAGGGCCAGGGCCAGGCTGCCGCCTGCTGCCGGCCGCCGCGCGGGTAATCACGCGTCCCCCCTCACTGCTGATTTGCAAGAGCAGATTAATCAGAGCGCGCGGCTTGATGAAATTTGCTGTTATTGTGCCCATTTTTAGAAACATCTTTTATTATCTTCATTATTCATTTACAGGGGACCGGCATCAATTATGCAAATGAGTTCACAGACTTTGCAGATTACTTCATTTGCCGCTATTGTTTGTGGAAATTTAATTATTAAATATTATTAAGCTTGCGTTTTCTTCAATTTTCCGAGGCTTAGTTTCATTTGATTTTTCCTCCAGCTGCTCTCGTTTCCTTTCAGTGCCAAAACAGCTCCTCATCAAAGCAGCTCTGGCATGTGAAGACCAAATAAAATCTCCTCAATTTAATAATTTTGATGTTAGTCCCTTGTTCTCAGCTGCTTGCTTAAAGCAATGCAGAGAGAAACGCAGAGCACATTCAATTTAATGAGTAGAAATTGAATTCAAGTTTGTTCGGAATTGACTTCAATTAAGCAGAGTCTTAATGATAAATTAATCTCTTTTCTTTATTCCCTAGAATTTGTTTTTCAAAGTAGGAAATTGGACTACATTGAAAGACCAAATAAAGAATACCAATTTTAACTAGATTATGGAACTGATAGCAAAATTTAATTCTTTATAGTAACGTACTTGGACAAATAGCATTCACTCTATGGCATGTATTATAATTTATATTCATTGTTACCACTCACACTTTCATGGCATGGATAAAATGGCAGTTGAATTAAATATGGGCCTGTAATAGACTTCAGAGTTTTAATCTTTATTAAGAAACTCTAATTGAATGCATAATTAGCTTTTCAGGGTCTAGGAAACTAGGTTTAATATCTATGTGGGCTGAAAACATAGATCAGGCATTTTTTAAGAACGCTTTTTATGAGTTTATTTTTTAGGAGAAATTATCTTGTAACATGGCTTGTGTAAAAAGCCACATTTTAACTTCATTGCAAGAAGCTACGTATGGAGGAGCAGTAGCAAGTTTTCTTGTGCTCTGAATGCCCAAAGACAGCTCTTGCATTCTGGGTTGATAGTGGGTAGCGCAATCTTCTTTCATTAGAACAAGTCAAGATACCTTGTGCCTGTCCCCATTGAAACACAAAGGCAAAACAAGTCAATGCTTTTGAATAGCAGTGTGCCCTTTTCCTTCTGTGCTACAGTTCTACCATGCTTAAATACCTTAGTGTCTTCGTTATTTCCCTCTGTGTTATTCTTGTAGAATGACCGCCATAAGCTCTGTATTTTGCTATATCAGAGAGCAAGCAGTTTTTTCAAGAGGTGAGAGTGATTTGGGTGCCTGCTCTAGGTTTTCAAAGGTGATCAAGCATCCTTATGATGTTTTAAGATGGCCATCTTATGCCATTGGTAATTCATGAAACTTTGATTCTTTTACCCCTCTACTCAGTGGAAAAATCCCACTATTTTACTGTGTATGATTAAACCTATAAAAATATCATTAGATGAGGGATCTTCAAACCAAGCTCTGTCTCATATACGGTTATATTTATGTTTAAAATGAATAGAATATCCACCCATAGTACTAGCATTTTAGAACCATTATGGAAACATTCTATCCAGTGATGTCTCAGGTATAGAAGGAATTTTTACTAAGATTAATTACTAATTCAGGGGGTGTCAAATTCTGTGCTTTTGGTTTTCAGTGAAGAGAGTGGGTAAGTTTGGCCAGCTGAGGAATGTTCAGTCTTCTGCTTTACCTGCACATAAGTTCTGTGGTTCCCAGGCACTGAGCAGAGGTATATATTGCTTTTTAAATAAGAAGTAATAAATGGAACAATTTCCATTAGACACCTTTTACAATCTGCACTGGACTTGCGAGCACCTCCCACTGTGTGTCCAGCACTGGTATGTTTCTGTTTTCCTAGAGTTTCCTGTTATGTTTTCGCTTGCTTAAGGGTCAAGAGCCTGCTAACAGACTCTCTTGCATGGCACACAATTGAAAATATTCATTAAGGCAACACATTTATTTTTACAGTTTTACTGCTTTTAAGATACCCATGTTCCAAAGATTTGCTTCAATTTTCTGAATGTGTTTTTCAGCAAATATCCATTTGGAAATGGGAACCATGTTTCTCTGGAAATGATAAAGAAAATTTTGTTAGTCTTAACTTCCCGTATCTTTTGGGTATATGGTTTAGTGGTGAACATGGTGGTTCTAGGTTAGCAGTTGGACACAATGATCTTAGAGGTCTTTTCCAACCTTAATGATTCTATGATTCTATACTTAAGAACTGCAGTTATTTAGAAAGAGATGAAATAATTTTTTTTACAAGAAACTGCAGTCGCAGTTCATACATAGCTGTGTTGTTCCACGTTGAAATCAGTCCCTCTGTTCCAGTAGACATAGACCAGATTTATAAAAACATTCAGGTGCTCAGGGTCAAAGAAAGCCTTGTAGAGGTGGAAGATGTCAAAGCTCCATCAGTCTTTGCAGCCTACATGTCCGATTGAACCTGGGTTTAGGGATGACACTGTAGGCGTCACACACAGGCATGTTCCAGCACTTGATTGCATTATAAAACATCTCCAAAGAAGTCATTAAGATAGTGTTCCTGTTAGAAATACCTATACTATAACAGCACTGTGGTACTCCATATTCCCTTGTATATCACTGATCCTCTTATCAATTTCTTCAGTGCAAAAGCATTAAAGGCTTTTATTGCATATAGATCTTACAAGTTCACTTTAAGGTCTGACCATTAAACCAAGCTGTTTCCATCTATTTGTCATCATTTGCAGTAATGGTTCTCTAGTTTGGTGCCTGCCTTCTGCAGTCCCAGTGTTCTCTGATTGGACTCCTGTGGACACCTGTGCAGATCACACTGCCGTCTTTTCCTTTCATCTGAAAAAGCCCTACAGGGCCCTATATGTGGTACAGTGAAACAGTTTCTCAAAGTTACTTGTCTTATGTACAAAGGAAGACCGTATGTCAAAACAGTTTTTTTTAAAAAACCCTGAAACTCACTTTCCCCCTTTCACAACTGAATCTGATCTTGGTGAGCATGTCCTTTTCTTGCCTTGTACATTTTCCCAGGAGATTTGGCTTTTTTGAATCTCTTATCAGGCAGAAATGGGATGACTCCATAAGCAAAATTCAGCCAAAGCAGTTAAGTTCCTTGGAGAGGAAAAGAGCCATAAAACCAATTTCAACTAGTGAGTACATTCTGCATCTGATTCACAGAAATGCTGTGTGTGTATTAATATGCCTTTTAAAACAGAAAAGTGAATGTTTTTACAAGAGACATTGTGTCAATTTTGGCTATGCTAAGGAGTATAGTTACTAATAGATTATCTAGCCTGGCTGGAAGCTCAAGCTCCCAACTTCTCAGAGAAGGGTGAGGCAAGATACTGTAAAAGGAAATAATTTGTTTCTACAAGAAAGATGAAAGGGAGGGAGGGAAAGATCACCTTCCTTAAATTATCCTTTACCAATATGGAAGAGCTCTGGTCTGTTAGTATTTACGCATCTACAGTGTAAATAATGCCCCGCTTATGACAGGACTATAGTTATTTTATATTCTGAGTTTATTTTCTGGAGATTTCAAAATAATACATTTCTTATGATCAAGAGTTTACAGCTTTCTTTAATCATTTCTTACTAGACAGTGTTGTTTTCAGTGCTGCTCTTTTCTACTTCATTTTTTTTTTCTGCACACTCCTTCAACAACCCTGATGGTAAATGCATGAGGCAAGAGTAAGGTTAAGTATTCAAAAGGTAAGAAATGTCACACTTATAAAACCCCTTTAAGAAGCAACTCGACTACATTGTCAGCTACTATTTCTGAAGTACAATTATTGTATCACTTCAGATAATGTTGCATTTTGTGCTGTTGATCACTTTGTATATGCCATAAAATCTGGCAAATCTGTTATCTGTCTCAGCTTTTCAACGTGCATGAGCCAAAACTGCATTCATGACTACTGCAGTCTCTAACCACAGTTCTCTATTCTGTTCTTGTGGTCAGGGAAAAAGCATGGATTTGCTGATCCACCAACATCTGAGTACTTTCTAGTGAATAATTCTGTAAGTCACAGCTGCTTTGCAGGTTTATTCTACATTGCAGGTATGATTATCCAAATTTCAAGCCTGGCTGATGATCTGGGTAGCTATAATTAACAGTCAAGGACAAAACAGAGCTCTGTGGGCTACAACTAAAATTATTTCTCAGGACACAGCTACAGGCAAGAGAGAAAAATGTGCATTTATTCTATATAGTGCTGTTTAAGAAGTGTTTCCAAGTGGCCCACAAATTTTTATTCAGTTATATCAAGTGTCACTGGAATGGAAATATACGTAACAGAAACATCCATGTGTTCTTTGAAGTGATTACTTTTTGTTATTTTTTTAATCTCTGTTCTTATGGTAGCTGTGCATAAAATCACTGTTTTCATTGTTTGGTTGGATGACCACATTGCAGGTTAAGTTTTGTTATTCCTTACTGGTGGGTTTCTTACACATTTCCCTGAAGCATCTTCCCTGTGGAAGATAGGATGTGAGACTAAGTACATGTGATTCTGATCATGTTTGGCAATTCCTGTGATCCTAAGTTTGTGTACTGTATTGAAGCTTTGAAACTCTTGCGTTAGATGGGGAATGGTTGCATTGCCTCGCGGATGCAAAGCTGAAGTACCAAAGGAACAAATTAACAGGATGTCACATTAAAATAATTTTTCAACTCTAATTTAGGTAACTAGATTAATGTGAGTTCATTTAGGAATACTTAAATATAACATAATCACGTCTAAATGATGTACAATATCAACAATAATTAAGGTAGAAAAATCAAATTTATGTAAAAAAGAGTCTAGACTTTCAGTGTTTGTACACCTCAAATACATCTGTTTAAAGAAAGTAGAGTCAGAAGGGAATGCTTTAAATTCCAAATCATGCAGTAAACATGACTTCGACTCTTGGAGTCTTTCTGTAGCGAACTTTTTAAAACCTGACATTTTCTTCTGGCTTGTTTTCCATTACCAGGACTGGTCAAGCCCTTCAGTCCACTTGAAAACACTTTAGAATTTCTGGTAAGTAAGTACTAAAGCAATGTGACCACAACCTATAATAATAATTCCTGAAAATATGTGTATTTTCAGTGATTTTTTAATGTGTGCGCTGTGGTCCTATTTTATAAAATGTACTAATGGCACAGTACCTTTTGGCATGGGTGTTTTAACAAAGCAGGTTTAAAGGGTGAAATGCAGAGGTATGCCAGAAGAAAACGAATTTATGAAGCTTGTGATGTAAGTGAAATAGACAAAATATATGATTAATAAAGTGGAAAAACTAATTTTCAAAAGATTTGTTGAAAAGCAAGGAATTTCAGGTTACCCTGAGAGTTTTAGCACTATTAATTCAGCCTGCATAAACAGCAAAAATATCTATTTTAATGTTCCCAGAACAGATTTCTTCTACTTTTTAATTTTCTTGTAGAGAAAAAATCCTGTTTATCTATCCAGGAACAAAATTCTTTAGGAAAGTTATCTATCCAGGAACAAAATTCTTTAGGATGGTATCAGAGGTCTTTACTGTGTACCATTTCATCTTACTGCAATACAATTTTAAAATTTATTATTTGATTATTAACTATGACTATTAAGTCATTTTAATCATGAAGAATTGAAGTGAAAACTCCAAATAAAACTTGGTAGGTTTTGATGCTACATGAAAAAAAAATCATCCATAGACTGATGACAACTTGATGTTTGAAATGAGCATTTTTGTTAAGTTTGAAGACTTAAGGCTATAGGTGGTTATTGCATTCCATTGTACAGTTTCCTGGAAGTTTACCTTATTTTAATAGTTCTATTATATTGCACAGAGTAAAGTCAGTTTCCTGTCTGCAAACTTTCTCTCTGTAACTGAGCAATCAGTTGCCTGAAATACAAGCTATTGACAAGTAAGAGGAACAGACAGGTATTTAATCCAGACTCTGCTTAGATGGCAAATGAACCGCTGCAGAATATTGCTCACTACTCTGTGTCATGCATCATAATAGAGAATATTCACCTCTGTGCCAAAATTTCCATCATGTGAACTTTTGGATCCAGAGCTTTTCCAAACCCCTGTTTAACTGGTGAGTGAAATTCAACACTGAACATGAACATCCGAGTGATTTATAGACTATTCAACACTACTAGCATGCTAGTTTTGCAAAGGATGAGATCATTAGCAAGCAGAGAATTTGTCCTAATTAAACTATATATGTATACTGTGCCTAAAATGAAAACAGTCCAGAAGTAAACCAAGAGAAGTCATTATTAGATTCTGTTCTTCAGAAGCTTGTTTTGTTTGCTGTTAATGCTCATCTTATGAATGCCGTTGAGATCTACTCTTAAAATATCCGCTAAAGAAAAAGAAGAAAGAAATTATTGCTTGAACTTTCTTAGATTGCAGCCACAAGCTATTTTAAAGGAAATGTAATGAAATAAGGAAAACTAAGGCAATGGGTGAAGAAAACATGAGTCAGAATAAACAGGATAAGAATGAATTGGAGAATGTCAACAATGGAGACTTCTGCTGAAGCTGCACTCCTATTCCTGTGAATTTGTCATGGTTTAACCCACTTGGCACCTAAGCCCCACACCCCGACAGCTGCTTGCCCACTCCCCCACCAGCAAGATGGGGGAGAAAATCAGAAAAGTAATAGAAAACTCTTGGGTTGAGATGAAGACAGTTTAATAAGTAAAGCAAAAGCTGTGCATACAAACAAAGCAAACCAAGGAATTTGTTCACCAATTCCCATGGGCAGGCAGGTATTCAGCCATCTCCAGGGCAGGAGGTCTCTATCAGGTAAAATGTCTACTTGGGAAGACAAAAAGCCATAACTCCAAACATGTCCCCCTTCCTTCTTCTTCCCCCAGATTTACATGCTGAGCGTGATGCCATATGGTGTGGAATATCCCTGTGATCAGTTGGGGTCAACTGTTCCAGCTGTGTCCCATCCCAGCTTCTTGTGCACCTCCAGTCTACTCACTGGTGGGGTGGGGTGAGAAGCCGAAAAGGCGTCCATGCTGTGTAAGCCTTGCTCAGCAATAACTAAACCATCCCTGAATAATTAATGCTGTTTTCAGCACGAATCCAAAACACAGCCCCATACCAGCTACCATGAAGAAAAGTAACTACTTCAGCTCAAACCAGTACAAAGTGTCAGTTTGCTGTGAGCATGGGAGGATGTGTACAGAAGGCAGTAAAACTGTCCTGAAGTGCATTTCCCACACTACTGATAAAAAATAAGTCTTGCTAAAAAAAGGAAGTGACAACCCATGAACTGTTCCAGTGTTCTAGTGCAGCAGATTTTCTCCCATCAGGTATGAGATTTACAAATGGAAGTATGTGCATGTCTAGGGAGAGTAGTGTCACCAAGGTGAGTCACCTCAAAAGAGAACAGTTGGTGGAAGTGCTGTGTTCTCCTTGAAGGAAGAAGCACCAGTTGATGGCTGAGTACCTCTAGTTAGTTAATAGGAAACTCATTCAGAGACTCTGTCTGAGCCAGCTATCTTTTAAGCCTACTTCTTAAACAGATTGCCCGATGCCTATCCCAGAGAGAGGCTGCCTAGGAGAAGGTTTGTGTATGATACCAGCTGCTTTATCTGTGAATGAATTAACTTGGTTTTCTTCCGTCAGCCTAGCAACTTTCATCAACATTCAGTTCTTAGAAAGTAAAATGTTTTAGAATGTGACTGAGGTGGTGGCTGTTACCCACAACTTCTATAGCATTAGCCTTTGTTATTAATGCTGGCAAAATCTATTTTCCACTTCAGCTTCTCAGTAGTAAGCAGTAATTATTCAAGGCCTAGACTCGAGATACATAAAATAACCAACAGTATCATACCCATTAAACTGTCAGTTTTCAGCAGGGCACTTGTGATATTACCTATGGCTTCCTGTCTTCCTGACTTCCTCTAACAATCTCCTCCATCAGCTGTGTCTCTTATGCCCTAGAAAATGCTCTCAGTGGCCTGGCAGATGGCAAATTTGACACGTCTGTCATGTTGTGAACCATGTGTAGGAGCTGGATTAAATGAAGAGAAGGTTGGCTCATCTGGCTGCCTACTGAGGAGCTTCAGGTTGGGGAAAGCTTTCTCTACATTAGGACTGCAGTAACTGGAAGAGAAGAAAAGTAGAAGGCAAGGACAGCTTTGCTGGTGAGGTAGGGAGAGGGAGACAGCAGGAACTGGATGGAGATGGCTGAAGTACATCTGCTGTTGGAATATAGGAATAATAGTTCTTTTCAGTGCCATATTGGAGTATTTGAGAACTTTTAAGGAAATCATTTGCTGTCAGCTTTTTCAGCCTTAGACTTTTAGCACACAGGCTTCTTCTAATGCTTGCAGGCATTAGCTCTCTCTGCTTTTGGCAAGCTGGAGGGAGAAAACAGAAGTAGAGGAGTGGTGTGGAAGTATCTGGCTGCTGGTGGATAAAAAGAGAGAGGCATCTTTCCCTCCCGTCCCAAACCTGAGTCTTTTGTGGAGCTCACAGTAAGTTATAGGAAACCCATCTGAATAATTCTGCACTCTGTGGATGTCGGCTGCTTTTTTCAATAGATTTGTAATGTTCCCAAATAAAGTGATGATACAATGGTGAGGTAAGCAGTGAAAATTTCTGATCCATTTTTAAGTTAAATGAGGGAGAGCTGCCCTTAAAATTGCATTAATGAAAAGTCATCCCTGGAAAATAATGGAGTTATTTTTATGCAAGTGCAGATTTTTGATGCCAAGATAAAAAAGAAAAGCCACAGTTTGTTCCATTAAGCTTGTATTATATTGTCAGCACTTGCCCATATGGAAAACATATAAATTGTCATGAAAACATGAAAATGGGACAATTTAGTAATGTTTTGAGTAGGCTTTATAAATATCGTATGTATTTTTAAATACATAAGTGATGCAGTTTTGAACACAAAAGAGCCACAGTTGTGGCAGCCAGATTTTGCTGTGTTCCCAGAGCAGCAAAATTAGCAGAGCTGCAAATGTAGTTATTCAAAAGTTGAAAATTTGGAATAAGTCAGAAGAAGTAGTAAGAGATTTGGTGGGAAACCAATAAAAGCTAAAAGTGGCACAAATATGCGTTCCTTTTTTCTCACTGGAGGTCAGAATTTGTGTGTGTCCTTCTAGATTTAACTGAGCTTTTTTTCTTTTGTATGAAGACTCAATTATTAAGCGTAACAATTTGGTGGCAGGAGCAAATTTTCAGCTCATGGGTGGCTGACGTAGTGGTATTGTTGGGCAAAGGGTAGAAACGTGGGCAGCTCTATGACCTTTCACCACATTATGTGCTTATGTGAGTCTGGCAAGTACTAAGGCTGGGGCTACAGGTTTATTCTTACCCTGCTGTTAGACATACCAGTTGTACAGAATATCAGAGCTCAATAAGTATGAATGGAAAAATGAGGCTATGCATTAGCTGAGAATCTGGCTCATTATGCAGAGAGGAGGAATCAAAAGCATCTTTGCTGGTTTTTTTCCGTTACCTTATTCCACTACATGTCTTCCACGTAGGTTTTGTGTTGAATTTGTGATGGCCTCAGTTTCAGAAAGAATAATTTTGAGCACTGTTGTGTATTATGGTGTGTATATTTCAGTAATTGATGCAGGCCAGAGACTAGGAGGTGTTTGGCAAGCAGTAGTGTTATTTTGGGATCCACTGTGCCCGGGATTCCTTCACATGCTAATCATCCAGTAGCTTTCTGCCAAAATCCCTTCTGACCTGATTCCCCGTTTGTAGAGTCAATAACATTTCTTTCTTTTCCACCTTGTATAAGCCCTTCCTTATGGAGTTTAAAGTCTCCAGAGCACATCACACATGCCTAGCTAAGGTCTTGTAGTACTACTCCAATGCACCTCCTAATGTATTAAATTGTCATTCACTGGTGTTCTGGGTCTTGAAAACAATGTCACCTGATTGTACTGGCTTAGCCTATATGTCTCCTGAGGCACCGTCTGAATGAGAATAGCTCACGTCTCTTCTCCACAAAGGCCAGCTGGTGTGCAAACCCCACATTTTTGTCTCTCCCTGTAGATTTGTGACCTACCAAATGGGGGTATTCCATCACTGGGGAAGCTGTGGATTTTTTACTGTTTTTCACCCTGGTGCTATGAGAATCTGCTTCCAAAGCTGGAGGAATCTAACTCAGAATGCCAGTGCTTTTAAAGTTTATTGTAGAGGGATTCTGTGTTGGAGCCTCCTGAGAGGGAGGAAAGAGAGCACACAATTAAAAAGTAGTAATTCTCGTTGTTAGTGACATGACAATAATAACAATGTCTGTCTTTAAAAAAAAATTCCAAGGAAGTCCTACTGATTCATATTTATTTAGAAACCGATATTGCAACATTTATTTCATAGCTAGTGGCCAAGGGATAAGATAAAATTCTGGTGCTGTATTTATATTGTGTTTTGCAGACATATCTAATCTTCAGTGGCATGAGAAATGTTGTAGAAAAGTATGTCATCAAAAATTGCTTCAGCATCATACTTAAAAATCTGTCCTCTGGAAAGGAGGTCAGCTTTCACTGTAGCTTATGGTAATACACACAGACACTACAGAGTATTTTATATCTTATAATAGAGATAGTATAGATAATAATATACTTTCATCTATTACTTTTATCAGATCGTCTTATCTCCTTTGTGGCATCAAAAGCATGTATTCAGAGAAGATTGAGACAGAAGTGTCTGCTTTATTTAATACGCACGTGAAGGGCCTGATTCTGTTTACACTGAAGTCGGTGGAGAATTCTGTCCTTGATGGAAGCAGGAACAACTGTCTTAATTCTACTCACAGCATTTCATTAGTGTTCTTTATAGTATGCACATGGGGAATGGAGACTGACCTCTCAAATCATGAAAATATTGTTATAATTGAAAAGATATTAGTGCTGTAACTTTGTCGGCAATTAACAAACCTGTCAGTTCTGTTCCGTCAAAGTGTGTGCGTGACCTCTCAGTGTTACGGTACCTGAATTCTGGCAGCAAAAAGAATTCAAAGTAACATGCATATACATCCTCTTTGTCTTCCAAGAAATTAGAAAAAAGCTTCAGTATTTTTCAGAGTTTCAGAAAATGATTGTCCTGTTAGAGAAGAAGTGGTAGTGCAGGGCATTAGTGATTGTCACTTTTCTCCTGTTGTTCAGTTGTCGTGAGTGTGGATTAAGAGGTTTTGCTTTGTTGTAGAGTTATTTGAAAGAAGGGGCTGTTTATGTCTCCTGCAGTTGTCCCAGTTCACCATGGAATAATGATTTTTCAGTCGATGGAATGTTAAAAATTTTTTTAAAAGTATTTTCTTATGTTTTGAAGAATTTCATAAAGAAGAGTAAAGTTTTAGAGTATCTGTGAATCAAGTCTTTGGCAATGCAGTGGACAATAAGCTTCTGCCTTTGGTTTGAGAGGAAAAAATATGAGTAATTTAATAACATTTTCTTTCATCCAACAGCTTCTTTTGACTTTATGGTAGCAGTAATTGCCTAAAATAACTGTCTTTTTGTGGGATCTTTAATATGGAATAATTTTTTTGCCGCTGACCATATTATTGCATATTTTTAGTTCCCTCTAGTGAGGAATATTCCTGAGAGACTTTGGTTGATCTCAATTGTTTGCCCTCCTGCATCTCCCAAGGAGGTTGAAAACCAGCTATAAGTGACAGTCTGAGATCGTTTTTATGCTCCAGAATAACTGCTTAACTGTAAAAGTCAGAAGTTAAATAGGCAGCATAGTTCTCAAGCCCATCTTTCTAGGCACCTGTGAGATCAGACCAGTTGAGTGTCACTTTTTCAGGTTTTGGAAGCTCAGATCACATAAGCATCAAATTATCAGAATATTTATCTCAATTTCATTGATTTCCTGAAACTGTAAATTGAAAACTCAGTCACATCAGTAAGCTTGTGAATCCACCCTTGTTGTGTTTAGAAATTTTTTTTTCGCCAGAACCAGGCAGGGTAAGAAATTGTAAAATTCTTCTATAAAATAGTTGAAATTTTAATTAAATGCATAAACCTTCTATTGATCTCATTAAAGGGGTTAGTCTTTTATCATACTTTTGTTTGTCTTTAATATTTTAAAATTTGTTATATAGCTCAGGAGCACAATGACAAGATTTTTCTTTTCTTTTTGGAGACACTAAAAGAGATTCTTAATTTTAAAATAACAACACTTTAGAAAATGCTTATAGAATTCAAGATCCAGTTAGATGTCTTTAAACCTTTGGTGAGATTTCTGTGCTTTCATTGATGGGGTATGGAGAAAATATTTTCCTAGTTTTAGGTTGCTTTAAGAGATGGACGACATCTGTGGTGAGTCATGGAGGAGTTTAGCTGTGGTACGTTACTAAAATGCATTTTGGCAGCAAATGGAGAAGTAACTACTCAATCTGTTGTGAAACAAGAGAGTATTTCAACCCATTTTTCAAAGTGCTCACAGTTCCCATTTGAAGGCAAGTCAAACAATAAAAGTAGTGAGCAAAGAAAATTAATGTGTATCTGGAATACTTTAATTAAGAATAATAATTATAATGGACCCATGGTGCTCACGAGCTCCTATTCTCTTCTTATTGTTGATTGATTCTGCTAAATTTTACCCTCACAGTAAATTATGTTGCTGTTCTGTTACATTTCATATTTGATTACTGAGAGATAGTGAAGCAATTTAAATTGGACTTTTAGGAAAAAACTAGAGCTCTGATTTTGAATTGAAACAGTATCCTTTTAAATAAAGAAACTTGTTTTAGTACAGTGATTATATATAATAAAAGATTTTGCAATAAAGATCCCAAGAAAGAATTAAGTACAAGAATGAAATAGTTGGAAGACTCTCTTAAAAGCATGAAGCAAATGGTAACTTACCAGGAAATTAAAATGCAGCCTTGGTAAAACCAGAGTGATTATGGGAAACAATGAAAGTATTTCTCATACAGGCTTTGCTTCTAACTGTAAGTTCCCTGTTTTATTCTTTATCCTGGAATGCTGAGTTTCTTCTGAGCGTGCTGTCAGCTCTGCCTCAGGAATCCTCTCTCTGTTCGTAGCATAGCTGGTTGTGTACAAGCTGTTTCAGTCTGGGAGCCTGTTCTTCATGTTCTGCCAATAAAGTTAAATTGCACGTAGTTTTGTTACTTGATGCACATCCTTTAAGAGAGGACAGATCTTTCTTCTCTGAATCTGTAACTTTAGAACAAACTGTAATTTTACCTTAATTTGCAGTGATTAATGTATTTCACACTACAGTCCAGAATGATATAGGTGTTGTGGCAAAAAAAGGGGAATGACTGTCAAACTTTCTTTACCATGAAACCTTAAAAGTAAAGTATGGCAGTGCAGATATTAAGATGCATGAGAGTGACAGAGTTTTTTATCAGAGCAGAAGTCTTTAAAAGAGGATTGTGGTTTGATTGTCGCAGCTTACTGAAAACAAAGATAAAACACTGGTTTATTTAAGAACACTGTCTTTTTTTTTATGTGCTCAGTAAGACAGAGAAAGTGACTCAGTGCAAATCTGATCTAATTCTGAATCTTTTCCTCCAAAACTTGAAGAGAATCAAAAGTGATGAGCTTCAAGTAGTATGACCACATTTACTTTTTTGTGTTTTCTATCTTCTCTGTGAAAGAAAAGGTTTTTCAAGAGAGCAAATATTGTCAGAAACTTTAAAAGTCCATACTGAATAAACACGGTGACATTTCTGAACTCTGTACTTGATTCTCAGCACTGGACATCAATGGACTCAAGGCTGTGACTAAATTTATACATGGTTTTAAAGGTATTGCTTGAAGTGGCTTATGCGAAAAGATGTTTAGAATTTGAGCCTCATTTTCTTCATTCAGAGAGAGAGATGGCAGCAATATGCAGGACTGCTCACATGTCTTCAGGTGGTTCAGTTATAGCATAGAGTAAGAGTGGAAAACAAGCCACTTTTGCATGCTGGAGAAAAAAGAAAAGACAAATCACAGGCTTCTGTGGGGAAAAGGCATAGCTGTGTCTTTCCACTGATACATCTGTGAGCAAAATGTATCCACTTCCTACAGAGACTGGCAAAATGGGAAGAACAAAAGCAATGCTACTCTACCTTAGAACATAAGGTGACAGTGGATTCAGCTTCTGAAGAAGAGAGAAACAGAAAAAAAGTCTTAAACCACAGAAAGTATACAGAACAGAAAGTTTTCATTATTAGACATGTTTTATCCAAAATATTGTTTTGTTGTTTTCAAATGTCTGTTACCTCCTGAGAGACTCATTCTGTTCTCAGTATATTTTCTGAGTTTCTTGTTTCCTGACCAAAATAGACTTCATGGAGTCTGACTGTCATATTTTGAATATGAGTTCAATCTACAATTTGGTGGAAAGGACATGTACAGAATAGTCACAGAATCAAACATGCAAAATTGAAGAAATAGCTGTATGTGTCTTGCAGTTTCTCATTTTGTTTTGCCTGAAACGAAGGCAGTATGCACATACCTAATTGTGTTTAAACATTGTAATAATTCAGACTACATGAGAAAAATGCCCCATCAAATATTGAGAAAGAACACAGGAAAAGTGTCATTTTGTGATTATGTTTTTTAAAAATAAACTGTTAGAAGAAAAAAGTTATTAAGAAACTTTTATAGTTATTTAGGACTCCAAATAGACTTTAATTCATTTGATTTTTATAGACTAGTAGTCTTTAATCTCCATTGCAGAATCTGAAGTGTACCTGTTACGTACTGGTAAATTAGTTGTTAATCCCTTGGGCAGTATATTTTAATATCAGTATTATATGGTAGATGATATAAATCTTGTATATGGTATTATTAGCTTAGGCAGCTGCTGACTTAAAAAGGCCAGTTTAACAAGTCACCACTGTATTATGTTTAATTAGGTACAGTTTATATAATGAGGTGTTCAGTTCTAATGGAAAGACATGCTGTGAGCAGCACATCTGCAGGAATAACTATTACAATCAGCATTGCAGAGACCCATGGAACTGCAAATTAGACTTACTTATCTAGAAATAAATTACATCCCAATGCCTTCATAAAGCTCATTAATTAATTCCACTGGCATAAAGGTCTTTTTCTTAATTTCATGTTCCATTAGCATAATAAACACAATTTGAGTTACAACAGTATGATCAGTTTAATGGATGCTATTTATTTTAGTTTTTTATTTAAAGTCCCGGTAACATAGAATTAACATCAATATGCTGTTTGGTCCTTTATTAAAAATTCCCATAGGATAACCAGCACAGATGTTCAATACAGCATCATATATTTGCTGCATTTTATGACTTTACTAATTGGCCATATGGAAAGGTGTTGCTTGGATTTCTTTTTTTTTTTAATCTGATAAATTATATGGATTGTAATAGTCACAATTGGTTACTATGTGAAATTGGACAGGTTAATCTACACTGCATGCTGGGAGCAAAACAAGAGTAAGCAAAGTTTTTATGTATGTGGATTCATAGTAAATAGTAACAGTGTACTTCCTAGTGTATCACAATCAGCTTCATTTATATGTAGTTCCTGACATAATTGTGATTCTTTAATTTATGCAGACCCTGTCTAATCAGAATGAAATGCTGCCAGCTATTTGTTTAGTCACAGTTAGCTTATAGCAACCTAGTTGTTCCATTCAGGTTTTCTTGAGTCTCACTTTTCATGATAAACTGCACTGTTGCCAACATTTATGGTAAGATGATGTATGTTATTAGAACAAGGGGTTTCATTATTTATCTATCTAATACTGGTTATTTCTGATAAAATCCATATCTATGATTTCGTTAATTTGTAGTAGACTAGAAAAACATCTTAAAAATTTTGGTTTTACCTTACATTGCCCATTTTATGCTAAAGCCTAACTGGAATATAATCAAGCTAATTTTATCATCAGCTTGGTATGTATATTTTCTAAGGTTTGTCTCTTATGTTGTTTTTGCATTTCCTGATCTTATTTCTCCTCTCTGCATTTAGTATCAGTGACTATCTCTGCAAATATCTTCCCCTTCAGTCTTTAATGCAGCCCCCTTTGAAAGTTAACAGAGTGACTGGGTAGTACTTGTGCATCATGTAAACCCATCATCTGATTTTTCATGAAAAAACTAATTTCTGCCTTTACACTGTAATTCACCTTTCTATTTCTCCCATGCCTTCCAAAATCATCTGAACCTGACTCATCTATTTCTGCTAGTGTGATTTCCTTCTATTACATGACCTCAATTATGGTATCAGAAAGAGTTGCACCAGAGCAGATGAGGGCAGGTTGCCCCAATAGCAGTGTGTATATCTGTATGGGCATACACATACACAGGTATATAGTTCTCAAGGATTACATGAAAGCATTTTGCTGTAAAAAATGCTTTGTAGCTCATTGCATTTTTTTTAATACCCCCAGCCCGGCACATGCACATACCCTTGGGGTTTCTGGTTTGAGCTTGTTTTTGTTTAACAATTCCTTCTCCTATTTAATGACTGGATTATTTTAGGGATTTAAACATGGATCTAATCTTGAGAATGGAATTTTACCTCGAAATTTAGGTTTTTATTGCAATTGGAAATTGTCTAGCAACATGCAGAAAAATAGTTAGCCTTTAGTGTAATCCCTTGTGGGTGACTCTGAGCTGTAGGAAACACAAAGCAGTGTAGGTTGCTTAAAGCAGTGAAGTTGCATGATCAGAATAATGTCTCTTTCTTTGTAAATTCTGTTTAGTGCAGATGTTCAAATGAAATTTTTAGAATGAACTACTATTTTCAGATGTCTCAGTGTTATGGGTCCTAAGACACACATGTCAGCAAAAAATGATTTTGCACTGAAGGACAAAGCTAACATTATTACACAGCTGCACTGTCTGTGAATATAATACAGTCTTTTCGTGCACTATGTAGTCGCACCCTGTAAAGATGAAAAAGAGGTAACAATAAGGGATTGATTCCACCCCAGATTTAAGAAACAGTGACTTGAAAAGCTTGTGCATTTTCAAATTCTTACATAGATATTTGTTATATGGTTCAGGCTGGAAATACATGTTACGGGTTTTTGACAACAACAAAAACAAGCTGGACAAATATTGCCAAGTCATGGCCTTTTCCAGGTGGTTGGGCTGGTTGTGGTTACATAGACAATCATGTACAGTCTGCTTTAGCAGTGTAAAATAAATGCTCTTCCAATTACATGGGTGAGTGTAAGCTATACCTTGTTCAGGTGGCAGCAAGCTGCTAGAGGGGATGGCCTGAATGCATTTGAAACTGAGGGAGAGGCAGATAGTACTTTTGGAAAACAGGGTATCAGAATGATTCAGGTGATGATAGCTCTTACTACCTTGCTATAAAGTGGGTATGAAATAGGAAGTTGAGCAGTAAGAATCCATGGGGACTCTGCAGCCACCTATAGAGCTCTATGTTGATTTCTTTTTGCTTGCTATACCTTGCTGTGAGAGCTTAAACTTATCTCCTGCTGTTAGCCTCTGTCACTAGCTTGTGTTACAAGGGCAAACATACTCTGGAAAATTTTATCCTCAGGAAGAAGATAAAACCATATTGCTTTACATCTGGTTGTAGAGGGTTATTTCTATATTTTATTTGGATATCTGAATCTGTAATTCCAATTCACCTACAAAATCATGTTTGTAATGACAAGTAACTGGCGTAGAAGATTTTGGAGAATCTTCTACCTGGCATTCCCCTGATCTCAGAGCACCCGACGTATCAGCCTGTATGAAGCTGAGCATTTTGATTTGTCTGGCAGTGCATTGGGCATCTGACAGCTTGGTTTTTTTTTTCCTCAGCTGTCTTTTTGTCATAGACACCAATATCCTATCTCTACCTCTACCACCAACATTGCACTTTGCAGCTGAACAGACAGTAGTTGGCTTTGTGGGGTTGAATGCCTGAAATGCATGCAGCAATTTTCTTTCATCTGTTGGGTTCAGATTAACAGAGAAGTCTGGGATCAGACTGAACAGGTTCCTCCTGTTGATACTTATTCATCTGATCTCTTACTCAATTATGTCCCAGTGATGACTGGGTTTTCTTAAAATCTGAGTAGATGGAGAAACAAAGGGTATAAGAAACTCAGGGAATAAGTCCTAAGACACACGTTAGAAGGAGATGATTGTTCATGGAACGGCAAAGCTATCGTTATACTGCTGCTCTGCATATAACCCTCTGCAAGGAGGAGTTCTGATGAAGGGCTAACCGGAAAGAATAAGGAGAAAATCTAGCACAACATGGAAGTTTCTGCATAAAGGTTTAGTCTTCTTCTGAAATAAGGCATCTTTTGAATATTGCTTGCTGTCTGATCGAGAGAGAGAAGTATCAGAGAATCAAAATTAAATTGGCTTCTCACAGTGCCTGAGGCTTAGGATAGAACTTTGTGTTACTGAGGAACACAGAAAAGCGTGGCTGCAAGTATCATTTCACAGACATGGCTGGTCCTGGCAAAATTTGGCTAGGGAAGAGGCAAATTACTGTTAACTTTCACCAGAACCCAATCAGACCAAATACAGCTGAGTCAGAATAAAACACCTTTGCCACACAGACGTAAATGTCATCTAAATTCAAATGGAACTGTACTGTGTTGTCTGGTAAGTGAGGCTCCAACAAGAATATTTTTTGAGAAGCTGAGAGCTTCTCCAACCTCTCAGCAGTACCTAGAGACTTCCTATCTCATTAGTGTATCAATAACAACAGATAGGAGATTTCTTGTTTATTTAAAACAGTATGGTGAATAAAAATGCAATTGAAATGCTTTGTAATGTAGTTTTAATACAGACATTGACCAAATGCCAGGTTGGTACAACTGAGTAAAGTTATAACAGTCAAACATGTTTCTTAAAGCCATCCAATGCATGTTATTTCCACAGGATGTTGCAGATGTTTTATTTGCATCTTGGTGATAAATTTTTAAGGAGCAGAAATATTTTTTAAAAAGCTTGTAGGACTACAGGTGTCACTTTTCCAAACAGAATCTATTCCCCCTTGTAGTTCATATCAGTGATCCTGTAAGTGTCTGTGGAAATGTATGTATTCCTTTCTGCTTAGGAGTGCTCTCCATAGTCTGTCCTTTGCAAGGTCTCCAGGAAGCAATATCAAGTACCATGCTCAGGCCTTAGACTTCAGACCACAAACTGTCAGGTTCTGGTTGTCGATTTTTTTGCATAGTTCTTGCTTAAAAAGGTGGATAACTTTTTGGAAAAAAAATCAGTCAGAAATACATAGAGAAACTGAACAGTAACATTAATGTTGAATCCCCAAGCCTTGTAACCTGTGTGATTTGTTTAAACAGCTGCTTTTAATTATAATAGATACTGTTGCACGCAGGCAAACATTAGTGGCACTTGAAAACAGCAACTAATAAGCAATGGATTTGTAGAATTTCAGTATGTATAGCTGAACTCCTTTGAGAAGTTGCTTTGTTCTTGTCATAATGCTTGAATTTAATGGACAACTGAAATAGAATGGCTGTATGTGTCATACATTGAGTGAAGAGGACTGACTTAAAGCCATTAGCGTCCAGAAAAGAAAGACAAAGGCAGAAATTATATTGCTTCCAGATGAATCTTAACTGTTCCCCAAATCCCGTGTTAGCATGACAGGCTATAGGCAGGGCCATTAATCGGAAGGTCAGATAGCACAATTTTAGCCAGATTTTCTTGATTGAAAAGGCACCAGGAAACTCTCTAGAATGTTACAGAATCTACAAAACACTTTTAAAAAACTGGTTTAATGGCTTGATGGTCTAAGTGACAATTCCACCTGTCATACTAAAAGGGAAAGTTAGCTTTCAACACTGTGTATGGTAGAAGTGCTAGAAGAGCTGAATTATGCTGCAGTTTGAAAAAACCACTTAATTATTTTTTTTGTTTCTTTAGAATTCTCTAATGCAGTTAAAGCATAAACCTTAAAACTCCCTTCCATTACTACTGTTCTTGAATTTATTTAATGTCAGCCCTCAATAGCTTCTTTGCTCCTGAAGAAGTATTTTTGTAATAGATCTTTATCAGCATTTTCTTCTTAACAGTTTTAAAAAATAATAATTTAATAGTTAGCTCCCCAGCATTCTAATAATAGATTTTTAAATAAGCTTCATCAATCATGTTTACTTTCAGTATAATTAAGGTGTGTTTCAAAACAGTCCACTATTGACATCCAATACTAAATACAAAACGGGTACTTGAATATATGCAACATGGAAAACTCCACTGTAGATCATTTCTGTGTTCCTGTGAAAAACATGTCTCAGACCCTTTTCCTCGATTAGCAGATATGTCAGCTAGAGCTTTTAGTACTGAAATCTGTACACGACCTGTTGTTTTTTGACTGTTGATTCCTCCCACTTCTCAGTCATTAAAAAGCTTGTGTGTTTGCCGGGCATCTGTATAAAGTTGGTTTGGTAGGAGGCATGCCTGTCTACTTCAGTTTGCCAGTCTTGAAGTTCTGAAGTTAGACTAGTGCTGAAATTACAATGGAGAGAGAAGAAAAATCTTAAAATCCTCTTTTTGCTAACCAATAAAAGTTGCTCAGCCAAAAAAACTCGCATATTTATGGCCTCATGATTAACATAAGGCAACATTGCTCTCAGGCCTTTTGTCAGCTTTGTTCTCCTGTCACTACTTTTCATTCTTTACTCTACTCCTGTCAGTAAATCCACATGAACAATAACTGAAAGATCATTCTGTTAGTATAATAAATACTGTAATGCATCATTGCTTGAGCTGACTTATCTGCTGCTTGAAGCTTGAATGAATGTCCACAAGTTGCGGTAAATCTGTTTCTCTGTAATGGAGCAAACCCCAAATACTGCATAGCAAGAATCATTGAGCTAGAGTCACTACAGTTCTAATTCTTGTATCCTTGGGCTCTCAGTACATGTTGGATACCACTTGCAGTTTTGGATGAGAAATTGGACAGGCTACAATAATAAGTGGTCTAGTTAGTGCTGGCTGCAGAATAACTACTTCTACCGAACAAATGGTGTTTTGCTGTAAGGGGGAAAATGCTACTGTTTTAGATTAAAACCTTTCATTTTCCCATTTTGGTTGCACACATTTTTCTGCACACTATGAAAGTGCAGTTCTGAGGAAGGTAGAGCAGATGTGCGTACAGGCAGTGGTATTTTGTCATTCGACTTAGTGCAAGGAGAACTAGGTGACATTTCAAAGTTTGTGTTATGTAAGAGGTCAAATAAAATCATCTAATGACACCTTTTAGCCTTGAAAATTAATTAACCTGTACTGTGGGGTTTTTAATGGATAAACTGAGACTTCTTTTCCATTTCATTGTATTAGAATGTAAACAGTCTTCATTAGTAATAGTTAATTAGTCTGGTTTGTAGAGATTCTGATGCATTCAGGCCCAAAATAGGAAAAAAAATGCTAATGTAATGTTTATAGAAGTACTCCTACTAAATTTTCTTACATATAGTGATGCCATGCATTTGGATGAATTGTGTTCACAGTATGTACAAACACCCTTTTTGAAGGGAGAGAACTATCCTTTGTGCCACTTCTAAATAACCTAGCTATTTTTAAACTTTGCATTAAATACATGTGACTTCACTGTTCATACAGCATGTCATGAAAAATATCAGTGTCAACTGTTCCCTTTATGCCTAGATATTATACAGCTGTCAAAGAAAAAAAAATGCATTCTTCCTTTCCCTTAATATTTACCAGCCTAAGAGATTTTTTGTCTGTTGAGCAATATCAGAAGGAAATAAATTACTGCATAGGATGGAAATTCCAACTAAAAGACTCATTGTCTTCCTTTTTATTTCTTAGGCTGTTTTCCATCAGTGCACTGAAATGGAGTGCTAGTGCCCGATGTGTTGGAAACTACACTGGTTTTCACTTCTGTTTTGCTTTTTACCTTTTGCTCTTATTTATCTTAAATAAAATTGTGACTTGTCCTGAAGCATTTATGGGTTAAATGTGGTATTGTAATTAATTTTATGAGTTTTTAGGCCAAAGTGAATGTCAAATTGCAACTGAGGGCACTCAGCACCATACAGGATGGGGCCCATAGCAAAAGTTGACATTTGAAGAAAAAATATTGTGTAACAGTTTTAAAGAATTGCTAGATTTCATTATGAAGTTTTGTTTAAACTTGTGGAAAATTGTTATGGATAGAGTCACGCACTTTGCTCGCAACAGAGAAGAAACAATGCATTTTGTTTTTATCAGGCAGTGCATTAACGAAGTTGTACAGTAAATGTGACTGCTTTAACAAAAATCCATGGTAAGGTACATGTGAATATTTACTGTTTGTGAACACGGTCAGAAAGAACTGTCTGAGACCCTCCTGTTGAATCATGATATTCAGGAGGGGACCCCCTTTCATTCTAAACTCCTCAGAGGGGAGTTTAGATGCAGCTGGACTCAGATTTAGTCCCAGACATGGTGAATGATTTATGTCTAAAGGATTATATATGCACAATCTTTTCTCTATATCACTTAGGTAAGATTTCAGTTTCAGTGTGCTTATTCCCAATTCACTTACTGAGTATTTGATACAATAAGGATTATTTTAGCATTCCTACTCAGGGACTTATCCTGATGTGCAGCCCATTGCTGTTCAGGAGAGCTCAATGGGCCCTGAGCTGCCCATAAGTATATGGAGTAAGATGAGTAACTTGTAGTCATATTTGTATACTGACTGCAGATGTTAGCTTCATCCAGATTTGGCTTGAGTAGGGCATTGACCAGCACTGTGGTTTGGAGAGTGCATTGCTCAGATTAGCCTTTGACTCTTCTGTTGTTATGTCTTCCCTGAATCCACTTTAAGCTGGATACAGCCATCATGACCAGACCATCCATTAGGACCACCACTGGTGGTTATCACTTGAGCCAGGTTTACAGGAAATAGAGGTCAGGCGAGACAGAGAAGGAGAAACACACTGTCACAAAAACCGTGCCAATAGGACAGGATGTACATAAGAATGTATCCTATTTTCACAGGATAAGATGGCCGCCCTGGGCAAATAATATACTGTAACATGTATGTCCTGATTTTAGATAATGCTTTAATGAGAGTTTATAATTTGGAAAGCGCTCCAAGCCCATATATATTGCATCCAGAAAACAAGCCTGCAGGTTTCCATGTGTTTTTCATTTTTACTCTGATGTGACAGCTTAACTTGTTACTACTTGATTATAATTAGCTACTTGATTTTCATCAACAATAATTTCTAAGTGAAGTACTTTATGTCTTTTTAAAGTAGGCTTTGCTTAGTACTGTGTGATTTCAGCCAAGAACATGAATTCCTCTTCCGCAGTTTTATGTTTTTATACGATGACTAATTTACCTAACTCAAATATAATATTCAGCATAAAAAAATTCTATGTAACATTTTAAGCTCCTACTGATATTAGGAGTAAATTGAACTTATCCCCTATTCTATGTTACATTAACCTGTGAAATCCTGACTGAAACTGATGTTTCAGGCCTTTAAAAAACCCACTGTATCTTTTGTAACATCTTCTCTTTTCTCTTATTAGCATAGCTTGCATCTGTTTTAATTTCGTTGAACAATTTTAATTTCAAAGTCACATGTTTGTTTAGTTTCTAACCTCTGAAGAGCTACCCAGGATTAATCAAAGCTTAGTCTGTGTCTTTTGATTCTCTTCCTTTTGCTGGCTTTAACAGGACATTGCCCGTGTAAGCAAAATCAGTGTTAAATGCTTGTTAGAAATGTTGGGAAGTTAGCATGAAAGTTTCTGTCACCCAAACTATGGTCCTGGAGGAACCGGAAAACTGCTTACATTTACTTCAGGTTTTGCTTAGTGTGCTGCAGTCTGACAGGGGAGTTCTGGCAGCACCCAGACATGTGCACATAGGGCTGATTTTCATTAAACTATTTTCCATTCAAAGTAAAGGTAGTCAAAAGAAACTCAACAGTAAAGTCTTACTGGAAAATCATTACTGAAAAATTGCTTGAATACTCTGTGTATGTAAAATATATGAATTCTGATTGGTTTCCATTTATGTGCTAGAGACTGTTTGAGGCTCTTGTAAGGACACCAGTGGAAAAGTGGCTTGGGCTTATAAAGAAAAAAATTATAGAAAGCATTTTAAAGGATGTTTTAGTGAGGGAAAGGTATGAGGAAGGAAATTCATTGTGGAGCCTGCCATGGACAAGCAAGTGATATGGAGGGGAAAAGGGAAAATCACATTTCAAAAAATGAGTGTGGACTGTTAGTGAAAAATTGTTGGTTACTTGAAAGTATATATCTGAGAGAGAGCTGACCCATAAGGCCTGAACCCAAAAAGAGGTTCAGGAAAGAGAAATGGATGTGGACTCTTCTGCACACCCAAAAAGAACTGTATGTGGAAATCTTGTAAAAACCTCCATGTTTGCTGGCTTTGCTGTTACGTGTGTATGAGTAACTTACAAACTGGGGAAGGCATGGATATATGGAAAGTCGGTACATATCCTGGAGGGAAATCTGGTAGTCTAACATGGGTCTTGATGATGAGAGCAGAATCACACAGAATATGCCAAATTGGAAGGGACCACAAGGATCATTGAGTCCAACTCCTGGCCCTGTTCAGCACCATCCCCACCATGTGCCCAAGAGCATTGTCCAAACACTTCTTGAACTCAGTCAGGCTGGTCAGTGCTGTGAGCACTGCCCTGGGGTGCTGTCCAGTGCCCAGTCACCCTCTGAGTGAAAAATGTTTTTCTGATATCCAACCTGAAATTCCCCTAACGCATCTTCAGGCCATTCCCTTGGGTTCTGGTCACCAGAGAGAAGAGATCGGTGTCTGCACCTCCTCTTCCCCTCACAAGGAAGCTGTAACTGCAGTGAGGTCTTCCCTCAGTCTCATCCAGGCTGAACAGACCCAGTGCCCTCAGCCGCTCCTCACACGGCTTCCCCTCAAGGCCCTTCACCACCTTTGTTGCCGTCCTTTGGACACTGCAATAGTTTCATGTCTTCCTTACATTGTGGCACCCCAAACTGCCTCCAGGACTCGAGGTGAGGCTGCCCCAGTGCAGAGCAGATCAGGACACTCCCCTCCCCTGCCCAGCTGGCGATGCTGTGCCTGATGCCCCCCAGGACACGCTTGGCCCTCCTGGCTCCCAGGGCACTGCTGACTCATATTCAACTTTCTGTTGACCAGGGCCACCAGGTCACTTTCCACTTTCCAGCACTGCTTTCCAGCATCTCATTCCCCAGTCTGTATGTGCATCTAGGATTGCCCCATCCCTGTTCTCAGAGGGTTGTATGGAAAGGGACAGAGAGATGAAGACTGCCTGAGAAATGTGACGCAGTACAGAAGAGGGACAGAGAGTGTCCCTTTTCTCAGGAATTTGTATCCTGAAATGCAAACCACAGCAAAACAGTCTGGGGAGTGTTTGGCAAGTGGAGCTCTACGTATTTCTAAGTATTATGAGTTTTGAAAGAGTTGAGAGGTTGAAAGATTTCCCTTAAGTGGTCATTAGATTCTGATTGCCTGGGATATGGGTTTTTTAAAACCACTTTTTCTGTGAGGTATTCTAATTGGGCAATGGCTTCATTCTCTAGCAATAACATCTTGTGTATATGGCTATTTTGTATTTCTCACAGAAGTGCCTACTTGTTACACACACAGCATTTTCCTCTTCTCAGAAACCCTTGCTTATGTAGAATTTTTTGTCTTTTCTAATTCAGAGAGCTGAGCCTGAATCCCAGCATGGAGGAGAACAGCTTATTTTATTCCATAAGAGAAGTCAGTGGGCAATCATCACAGAAACTTTATTCTAAACATTCTGTCCTACCCCAGCAGCAGTGCTGGAACCCATGAAGTAATTTCTTAGCTTAATCAGCACTGTATCTGTTTTATAAACAGACATACTCTTTTGAGTTACTGAAAGGCTACATTCCAAGTTGTGAAAATGTTAACAATGTTACGGAACAGATATGTATGTAAGTTTAAAAGATGTGCTTTCTGAAATGCATGGTTACAAAGTTTGCTGCATTACACAAAAAATGATAGAAATACGTTTGTGTACTGTTCTTCATGGATTTTTTGTTTTGGTTTTGTTTTTCCTGAATGAGACAAATTCACACAGATAGAAATGAGTAGTTAAAATCTTAATTTCATTTGTTGTGTCTGTCCATGCATTCATGTATATTTTTTGGGAGAAAGAGTGAAAAGGCAAGAAACATTTGTATATATGTACTTGAATATAATGTATATTGAGCAATGACCAAGGTGGCAAAGTTTAAAGCTCAGATTTCTAAAATTGCTCGAGGTTTATCTGACTGTGATCCTGAAACCTGTTATCAGTTCCTGCTGACTTCAGTGAGAGAAGAATTAAATTAATACAGAAAGTTTTTGAAAATGAAACAAAATCTTTGCTGAACTGGGACTGAATAGCCTGACCTGGTTCTAATATTTCTAATACCTGAAAATTTAAGGTAAGCACAATATTTTGTTAATATCCAAAACTTGTACACTTGGCTGTTCTTTTGTCTTCTTTTGAAAAGCCTGCTGCCTGCTGGTGGGAAGCTGTACCTGCTTGTGCTGCTTAGAATCACATGATTCCAGTAGTGTGTCTTATTGGACTGACTCTGGGAAAGAGCCAAATTGCTACTGAAAATGCTCAACTGCCATGCTATTGAATTGCTCTCTTAGATGTATTTCTTAAAAATCTCTGCCAGCATCTCAGAAGTGAAGAATTTTAAGAGGTATAAATTACAATTACTATGAAATAAATTATTCTGTTACATCAACAGCTTGCTATGCAAAGTAAGCTACTTTGGGGGGAGGAACTAGAGTAGTGTTTTGCTGAAGCTGTGTATTTAGAGGAGAGTTATTCATAGTGCCCTTGTTTTGCCAGATTCAAACAGCTACTCAAGAATCATAGATGTTTAAACTGCCTGAAGCATTTTTTTTCAGAAGTGTGCAATTAAATTTGTCCTTTTCCTCAGTGCCTTTCTTGAGACTGTTCTTATTTAGGATACCATTTTTAGAAACATTAAAGACTTCTAATTCTAATATAAGAATTTAGATTATTTATTAGCTTGAATGTAAAGCAGAGAAAGGTGACTGGGTAACAAATGCAGCCACTTCTTGGGCTGACCAGTTGATTTCAGCAGTGCTGGTTTCAGTAGTTGTCAGTAAATTCTGCCAGAATTAAAGTGCTGTGTTTTCCTCAGCTAAGACATGTCTCTGGTGAATTGTTCAGACTGAGGTTTCATGGCCTTTTATACTAAACTTAGGGTTCGTCTAGTTTGGTTGTTTTCAGAACAGGTTAAAAGTATTGTATTCAAAGTGAAAAGCATGAACTCATAGATCTTGGTTTAGGAAAAAAGCTCTCCCTTAATCCAGGAAAGTACATGAGAACTGATAGCATCAGTACATGTTATCTTATCCAAGACCTGAATCTTGCCCACTCTTATGTACCCTCATAAAACGTTCATATTCCTATTGACATTGCAAAGTAGATGTCTCTTTGCAGGGTTTAGACCTTACCATAGATGTGGAAGTTACCCTTCTCTGGATAAATATTCGATTTCTTTTTTTGTGGCCGGCAAAATCTCAACCTAGCTGATTGCAGACAGAAGTAAGTTACACAAAATGTTTATTAATGTACCTTTAAAATACTGTTCAGTGATTTTAAAACTTCTATCTTTGTAATTTTTCCTTGGTATAGTTCAGGTTGTTTATTATGTAGAAGAGTACATAGTAGTACTTAGTATAAAGAAATGTGGGTGTTTTGTAAAGGAAGTGACATCCACTCTTATTTACTGCAGCTTTAATTTGGAAAGACCTAATATTTACAGACACATTTGTCAGAAATTGCTTCACAAATACACGTTTTTCCTCTGCTGTGCTAGAGTCCTGGGTTTTTTTTAGATGTAAATGAAATGGAATTTAAAAAGTTCACTCACAATTAAAGGTTCAAATTTGTGATCAGGGTTACATTCTATGGTAAAGTTTCCCAGCTGTGTTATTAAACTTTCTGTGTTAATCATGAGTTCTCTGCCTGAGCTGACCTGGAACTGGATACACTATGGCTGGGTTTACACAGTTCTGCGTTGTGGGGTTTTGCTTGGATTGTTTGGGCTGGATTTGAGATCCTTGTATTGCAATGTCGCTAACTTTTCTCCTCCCCGTCAAAATTTAATTTTCTATTTCATAATGTCTGTGATTTTGCTCTATCTGTGTTATTTTGTTTCCTTCGATAATAAAGGGGTGAGCTGGATAATGGGCTAGTGTTTTCAGTATTGTTCGCTCTTCTTTTCTTAGCATAGCAGGATACCTTACTTGCTTTTGTGGTCACTGACAGATTGCTGAGCAACCCACGGCACTGCAGCTGTATTCTATCTGTACTCCTGGGGCATTTAGACCCCTCCGACTGCAGGCTGAATTGGTTCTTCCAGTTCATGATCCTTCACTCATTCCTGTGGTATTTTAAGTGATGCAGTACTGTGTTGGAGGTTCAATAAGTGTACTTAAATCCTTCCATCAGTTACTCAGAAGTGTCTTATAATGTGACAGGTACAGGTGCAAATGTCTTCACTCATATATAATTTCACTTACAGATCAATAACTATCTTACATATTAGAGCTATGATAGATTTCCTTGGAAAATTGCACCAGTGAAGTGCAGTGGGGACTTGTGGATACTGAAAAGCTGCTAAACGGAGAGATTTTCCATCTCCTTACACTAATTCTGTGAGAATTTTCCTTTGCTATGCAAGCTATGTAAACTGTAAGATAGGTTTTTGTAAATAACCCTCACACCTGCTGTTTTTTCACTTATGTTTTGGGTACCGTAATATAATATTTTTAAATGGGTGTCTAAGACATTAGACCAATCACCCTGGAAGGAGGGCGAACACTGTCCAATCGCTTTATGGAACTAGGATATATAAATGATATTGTAAAATTAATAAATAATTAATTCTCTGGCTGGATTGCTGTGCTGCCTCATCTTTGGTCCCTGCTAACTCCACCAACAGGGACTATAGAAGGATATGAAGTAGATAGCTTTTAATACAGAGTTATCTTTTAACAGAGAAACAATCTGTTATTTAATTCTATAATGAGAGCAAACAAGTTACTGCATCCATAAAGCAAAACCATGAACTAGCAGCACCACGCTGCAAACTGCAGCCTTGATTGCTCTTAACTCAAGGTAAATATAAGATAACATATCCCTTAGTAATGTGGTAACATTGGGGGAATTAGCACAGAGAAGCTGTAATAACCCTCTCCAGCTTACTGCAGCCTTGTGTTTACTTGTCCATATTATAATTGCTCTCTATACCTGAATTTTTTTCTCCTGGTTTGTGATTAGGTAATTTCTGTAATATCTCCTTGTTATTGTGGAAGAGCTGCACAACAGCCTTTGTATTTCACTCTGCTTCTGAAGCATTTGTTCGCATCACATTCTTTTTCTAAGCAAATAAATAATGTTTGTTAGCAGTGGAATCACAGTGACTGCTGTGGTGAGCTTATGTGGGTATGGCTTTAGGAAGAGGTTTGAGGGAACGCAGAGTGGTTTAGCATTGGAACAGGCTCCCCAGGGCAGTGCTCACAGCACCAAGCCTGTCTGAGTTGAAGAAGTGTTTGGACAATGCCCTCAGGCACATGGTGTGACCCTTGGGGTGTCCTGTGCAGGACCAGGAGTTGGACCTGATTATTCTCATGGGTCCCTTCCAACTCAGCTTATTCTACGATTCTATGCTTCTATGACTATCCTGCTCGGCACATGTCTTGGAGCATGTGTGATCACATCCAGCATGACACATAGGACAGGGAGTCTCTTTTTCTTCCCTCATCCAGGTTGTATCTGATAGGGCCAGCTTTCTGCTTTGACTTCTGTCATGGAGGATGTGTATTCTTATTCACAGTGCCTTTATGCCTCCAAGGGGGAGGGTTTTCCCTCGGTTTTTGAACCAGACTTTGCATTTGGGATAGAAGCATGAGGAAGCTTGGATATTCTGTTTGTAAATTAAAGATCGCTAGTCTAATGTCAAGTTATGTCCTGTAATTCTGAGATATATGTTGATGCAGAGAGGCAGATTTCATTCTGCTTTCGAACTTTGCATTTATTTTTGTGTGGGCTTTCTATTCTACCCTCTAAAAATATACAGCCTTCCCTACTTTTGATCCTAGCCCCAAATAATTCTGGGCATTTTTCAGATGTGGCGTTACGGGCACACAAACACAACGTGAGATTTTGTGAATAGTTGTTCATAAAACTTAGGCAGTATTGCATGTGTGTATGTAAATTGTATAGATTTTGAATCGAAGTGATACACAAGTTGTCAGTGAATAGGTTGCAGAACCTCCTGTCATTTATTTTTATAGCTAATGGCTGGCTTTTTTTATATTCCATTTTCTACAAGTTTTCATTAAGCAGTGCATGTGAAGTGCTTCAACTTGACTTTGATGCGCATTCAGTATCAGAAGGAAAGATCAGGCCTTTTATCTCTAAACTACAGATCAATTACCTTTCTAAACACTTACCTCATAATTTTCTTTTAAATAAAAAAGAAAAAAAAAGGTACTACAATCAACTGTATTAAAGACAAGAAAAATGAAAGTCGTTGGAAAAAATGGAAGCATCACTGAAGATAAGATATGAGGGACTGTGGACCTGCCATTATAGGATTAGATACTGGTGCAAAATTATCCCATAGAGTGTAAAAAAAAATAGTACCTTAACATTTGGAAGTAAAAAAATCCGTAATTTCTTGAAGCAAGAAGGTAGCTGGCTTGCTAATGAATTAAATATGTGACAGCTTTTAAGTGAAGCACAGCTGCTGAGTTGTCAGAGCAGGTGACTTTATCATCATCAGATTTTGATGGTATTATGCTTAGGATGAAATAACCACTTGTTTCAAAAAACAGTCTCTAATATCCTATCTGAAGGTCAGTCTCATAGATTTCATTCCTTAATATTCTAGCTGACATTCCCATTTTCTGAAGTATGAGTCTTTAGATACATAAGTCTTGGATATTGTAGTATCAAAAAGGCTACTATGTGCAGCATTGCAATTAGGTAGAGAAAATCCTCTTACTATTACATTTGTGAACTGTAAACCAAAAGTTCCAATTTTTGTTGTTGTTGTTTGTACATTTTTACTGGGGCTCTCACAATAGTGTAGTTGGGTTCTAAATATGAGTGCTTTTTGATTCAGCACTATAAGACTATAAAAAAAATAATTCAATAGTAATAGTGTTAGAGTTCAACGTACGTAAAATACTAACATCTTCTTACACAGCTCTCAGCTCTGTAGGTTCAACTTATGAAGTATTTTTCTTTTGAAGTGACATGACATTGAGTTATTATTTCAGAAAAGCAGAAGAGAGACTGTTATTTTATTCATTTATATTCCATCTATATTAAACATGCTAGTTCAAAACATAAGACTCCCCCTCTTTGAAATTAACAAAATAGTCAAATGCAGAAGAAGCTATTCAAAATTGTCTTTTAATAAAAGTTTAAAGTCTTCAAAATATATTTGCCCCTGGAGCAAACTTTTTTCATTTAATATTGTGTCTGTTAATTAGTGCTTCAAATTTGCAAATTCTTTATTGGTTTATATCAATGTAATACCCAAAGCTCATCTCATTGCCAGCTTTGAATGAAATATGATCCTGTTTATTCTATTAAAATGAAGGCTTGAAATTGTTACCCAAATGCCACAGGAATTCTTGCCATTTTCTCATCAAATTCCTCATCAGATTTTTTGTTAAAGTCACATTGTTTTAGATTTTGAGCCTTGGCATTTAAATGAAATTCAATGTGCCCCACTGGAGAAAACATCTGCAGGGACATATTATGTACAATATCCATTCCAATCAAGCAGGAGTGCACTGTGTGACTGAATGAGAAGCTTATTCTTACTCCACTTAGGTTTACCCTGATGTGGCTATTGAGTCAGTCTGTGACAAGAAATGTTTAGAAAATTAAACTAGCAGAACAGCAATGGTTTTTTTATACTCAGAGCAAATACTTCTAGTTGCACAATATTAATTTAAGAATGACATTTTAAAAAATAACCTGGAGGAGTTTGGTGCCAAATTCCCTCAGAAATTCAGTGGAACTTGGGAATTGGAGCCTTCAGGTTGCCTTGGTAAATCTCTCTGAGTGATTATTATTAATGGTTTTCTTTGAATATAAAATCATGATCTGAAGGGAGTAGAGAGGTGTTGGGGGAGAACGAAAAGAAAGAAGAAAAAAATCAATTCTGTAATACTATAACATACATTAAAAGGTTGAAGAAATTCTAGAAGCATGAAGTTAACTATCAGTAAAGATGGCCTGGAACAGGCCCCTTTTTTTGGAGCAGCTGCCTTACACACTAAGCCTGTCTCCTCCAGTTGCTGGGCAAAATAAGGCAGTGTGGAGGGAGGAGCAAGCCCTTCTACAGCAGATGTGAGTGTTTGTGGAACTTGCTCCTTTTTCCAATGTAGAATTCTGACCTAAAAAGCAAAAAGTCTCTATAAAACGTATTCATGGTGACAGAGTCCTCTGCCATCCTTTGAAAGACTTCTTTTACAGGCAGAGCGCCTGCCTGCAACACCTCTTCTGCTGCAGACCTATGAATAAGAGCTGTTGTTATGAGCTTTCTAACTGCTTTTTAAAAGCTAGAAGAGATGTGGCAGCAGAGGCAAGGAGGTCACTCCAGAGAATTACTAAAATTTATCTGTCTTTAGCCCTACAGGCCGTGAGGGCCCCATCAAGGATACCAGGTCCAAGTTTTTGCTCCGCAGTACAGGAAGGACATTGACAAACAGGGACAAGTACAGCAGAGGTCTAGCAGGATGGAGCCAGGCTGTTGACTGTGGGGCATGGTGAGAGGGGGAGAAACAATAGGCGTAGACTGGAGAAAAAAAGCAGACTTTCTGACTGCATGTAAGGGTATACTATTTCCTCTTGAGGACAGACAGGCATTGGAAGAGATTATGCAGAAAGACTGGGCAGTCTCCATCCATGGATGTTTTTAACATTGAGTTAGATGAAGCCCTGTTTAACTTGATCTGTCTTCAAAGTTGTCTCTGTTGTGAGCTGAAGTTTGGGCTAGAGACATCCTGAGGTCTCTTTCAACCTGAATTTTCCTATGATACAATTGGATTTGTAGAGGAAGTTTCACGCTTCTATTTAAAATCTTCCTCACTCCTTTCTTGTCCTTACCCTACCTGTTTATCTCAGTTTATTATTTAGAGTTATGTCAGTGGATCTTCCAGTGGTGTGTAGTTCCTTTCAAGAGCTCTTCTGGAAGAACTGATTAATGATGAAAAACAAAACCAAAACCAAAAAAACCCCATCAACAAAAATCACAACAAACCAGCAAATACAGTCAGCAAAAGTTGTCCTGTACGGTTATCAGATAGAGGGAATTCAATCAGTAGGGTACAGAGAAAAGAGAAAAAAGTATAATGATGATGAAACATTGAATTTATGGTAGAGTTCCAATTCTCTGTGTAATTTTGTTTACAAAACATGCCTGTCTGATAAAAGCAGGCACATTAAAGCTTATAAACATATGATTAACCCAAGCGGTGCAGTTCCAAACTTCTCAGGTTCACGTCTGCTTCCTTCAAGTTTGATGAGACAAGAGAGTTGCACACTAAATTCGGAATTCAGTAAAGCTGTACACCAAACAGAAAAGGTGTTAGTGAAAATATTCTGCTTGAAATCTTTTGCATTTGATACTTGGGAAGTATTCATGTAATGTTAACAGCTGATCCTAGCTGTCAGAGGAGCCATGCAGTAAACGAACACTTTCTTAGAAATTAGGTAGATCAGATAGGAATTGGGTAGATCAAAGCCCACTAAAATGAGTACTCTGTGCTAATAGAAAATAACTCTGGTACACCCTATAGCTAACTGCATGGCAAGGGTAATTTTAAGCATTAATTGTAACATATTGTCTTAAGAAGTATTCTTCAAATTATTTTTTTTCTATTTTGAAAGGATTTGGAAACCCTCACTGCTTTCACCCTATTGTGCAGGTGAGGTTTTTGTACAAACAATAGCTCTCTAGCTTTCCACAAAAAGTGAAATTTGTTTTCTTCCATAATTTACATACAGCTACATTGAGTAGAAATGGATGATGAAAGGAAGTGTGAATTATTCTAGCACCTGACAAGTAAGACAAGTTGTTTGGGGCTTTTTGCTGCCCATGAAAGGTTTGAAAAAGCTGATCAGAAATGATGTTCCATACTGACCATTAAGAGAAAGTTGTGCTCTTTGGAGGGTGCAGTGTCAGTAGGTTTTAAAGAGAAACGTGAAGCATAATGAACTAGGTCTGTAAATATTTTGTTCATAGTGGGACAAACAGGAGGAGAAGCATGAATTAAAACATCACCATGCTTGTTCAACAATTCAGTTCACTTCTGCTGGCAGAAAGAAAGTTGGCTGGTGACATGGTAAGTAAGTACATACAGCAAGGATAGATTATTTCTTTTTTCATAATGTTTCAGCCTTTGTTGTATACTTCAATAGTACTGTGAAAAATGTAGTGCTAAAATAGGAGCAGATTCTTTGGTTTTTTCTATCTGTGATTCCCCATTACATTTGCAGAGATGACATGTCAAAGATGAATTTCTGAACTGCTTCTTCAGCAATCTCAAATGGTCTCTGAATTTCAGGCTCAGATGCTTTCTAGCTCAAGCATAATTATCACAAATAACACTTTCAGTAGGTCTAACGCTGCTTTCACTTATAGCCAGGTAATCTCCTTATCTTTTGTAGGCAGAATACAGAATTCTTTTCCTCATGGAATGATTCAATTTGGGGTTTGCATTTGTGTTATAAAACTAATTCTTCATAATGCATATGTTGAATTTGTCCTGATTTTCTTTAGCTGCTGTCTCTGCAAGGCTGACATGAGTAAAAATAGTATTTTAATAGTTATTTATTTTTATTTGTTCATGGGTTAATAGATGTGATTCTGAAGATGTGAACTGTTACGTGAGGACCAGAGTTATTAAAGAAGCATTAACTATTTTTGCAGGCAGAGTACATGTTCAAAACAGAAAGCTGCTAGTACCACAGAGATAAAAGGATCATTTGCACTAATTTATGAAGCTAATTAATCAAATGAACTGAGTACATTAAGCAGTTGGTGATATTCTGCTGAGCAGGAACTGAAACAGTTAGAAACTTCGTCAGTCTTATTTTTGTTATTGCCATGACATACTTTGACTTACATTGTGAGTTTCCTACAATAATAGCCTTTTCATAAACACTGACAGCTTAAGCAGTTCAATAAACAAGAAATATTAATCCTCACAATATCCAGGCAGATTCCTCTCTATATTGTAATGTTTTCTTAATGAATTAGTGAGAATGAACAACATGGTATGTGAAGACCTCTGTGGCTGTAAATATTACATGTATGAAAATATTTTAAATAGTTAGTACATGTTAATTATTAAGAACAGTAGGGATTTATCTCAATTTATAGCAAATCTTAAAAAATACTGAAGTTCTGTGCAGCTTCAGAAGATTCTGCAGCGGAAAAATGTGTTTTTACTCAAATTGTTTAAATAAAAATACCAAAGAATGGTTTCTTTATATTGCCCAGAGTCTGTATGGGATGCAGAGGCAATGCATTTCAATGTTAGACATGTTGGTAAAACCATCAGCAAAGATGAAGCAAAATGTTTCAAGATAGATGCAAAAGTTTTGCAGAGGCAAGCCAAATAACGCCACCTAAATCCTTTAAAGCACAATTTAGGGTTGCTTTCTGACGTGACAGAAATGTTTATATTGAACCCATTTTGTCTCTAGAAACCACGAATTCCCATTCTCTCTGGGAATGAAACGTGCAAAATAAATGAGAATTGGTCTGTGAGTGTCCCAGGCAAATCTGTGGAAATTCATTCGCACACTGAAGAGTGCATAGTACAGGTGATGTAGGAGCTGCTTCCCAGTCAGAGAGCTGTACTCTGTGCCTATGGGCTTCTATTCGCTGTGCATGTTCTGGTGCACTGGCAACACCTGCAGGAACCTCAGAAGAAATAAAATTTATAGATCTGGAATGAAGCTGGATGGCCAAGTCTGGTATGGAAAGATTAGGTAGGGGTAGATAACCTGTGCTGGTAGCTAAGGGCACGTGTTGGCATTCTGTGCCAGAGGGAGTGAGGTTATACGGCAGAAAGTTTCAAGGTAAGACAAGAGAGGAAGTGGTAGTAGTTTATCTGCTTCTTATTTAGTGCTGCTCATGTCAGTAGCTGACTGAAATAAATTTAGGAATGCCTGCTATCAAACATAAAACTCAATGAGATGAAATCCTGTTTGTCTGGATTCAGTAGTGTCGCAAGAGTCTTAAATGACGACACAGAGTCCAGCGTCCGAGAGAGTAAAGTGAAGCGGAGTTTTTTTATTATTTTACAAAGCGGCTTATATCTTTTAACTCGTTTGAAGTTTACAGAAATGTCAAGAGGCTATTGGACCTCTGGTCAGCCACCTACCAAATNTCAGTAGTATCTTCAATAACCTTTGTAGATTTGTTTTCCATTCACTTTTCATTCCTTCTTTTCTTGAACTTTAATTTCCTGCACCTTCTTGCTAAAAACTGCCTACTCTGTCAGTGACAAGTCATGCTGGTAAAGAAAGAGCACAAGAGCAGCATCTAAATAGAAAAGTCAGTTCTTTTTCCAGTCCAGTCCATTTCCCACCTTGGAAGATTGAAAGGAATAGCCTCTCTGATACCCTTTGAACTTCTTGTCAGCTGACATGAATTGAAGCAACCCTAAAACTGCTCAGCTTTGTTTTGTGGTCAAAGTTGAACAAAGTCAAGAAAGAAAAGTGTTCGAAAGTGGACGTCTGGATTTTATGCCACCATGCAACACTCGCTACATAACAAATAAAATATGCCAAACCAGTATTTCCAAGAGTGTCTTTACAAGAAATTGAAAAGAGGGTATTTTCAAATATAGAAAAAAACCAAGTTTGGTGATGATTTCCCAGTAGCTTTCAGAAAGAGACGTATCCCTAAGTTTTCATTATGTCTTTGAAGATCTCTCCTTAACATTTAATGCTGACTAGTGCAGCAGTCATTCCCTTTCTGTGTTAAATCATTAACTGATGATATCCAGTTCATAGTTTCAAGGGCATTTAATATTTTTTTCCCTTTTTTCAATTTGTAGAATAGGTCCTCCCCCTAGCAATTCCCACACATTTTTATTGCATATTGACTGGCCTCAATTCAAATGTCTTCTGTGAACTTGAGCATCTTTCAGGATCAAACCATGAGTTTCAGAAATAGTTACAATTTTAGGGATTAGTGCTTTTCAGTGCATAGAATACATATTGTAAGTTATGTATTGTGAGAGTTGCTGGTATCTTCTTAGAAACAGTTGCTTCAGATCAAAACCGTTTCCCACTCTGTTGTCCTTTACCATATCAAATAACAATTGAAAGAGCAGCAGCAGCCAGTGAACATGGATCAATGATATCTTCAGCCACTGCATTTGTGTAAGTTTAATCCATTTATGTGAAAATCAAGTTACTGCTGGCCTGCTTTTTCTTTGCTGGAAACAATAGATAACATTACTTCAGAAGAAATTAATCCAGAGAATTAATTAGCAGAATCTAGTATCCAAAAAATGTAGTCTTGAGAAAGATTTCATGGGTGGTCAGTTGTGACATTAAATGGAAGGTAAAAAAGTAGGTACCACTTGCTGTTTTCCATAATCAAACAGATGTGACAGAAAAGGAACAAATAGGATGACATTGACTTTGGAGAGAAGTAAATAGGTCAACTCTTGTACCTGTCACAGAAAAGCTTTGAGAAAAATTTTTTCATGTTTTTGGCTTAGGCCCATATTTAAGGGCTTAAGTTTTTGGAAGAAATACTTTGAAAAACAAAAAGACAAAGATTGTTTCCACACCATTGAGATCAGTGAGATTGATACTGCAGAAGCTGCACTTGTGCTTTAGGATCAAATTCAACTCAAGTCAGTGGGAGAAAAACAAGTTAATGCTTCATCACTCCTGTGTCTTTTAGTAGGTTAAGATTTTGCAGTTCACAGACGTGGACCTTACATCTGATTAGTTAATGCAATTTGGCTGATGAGTGGTAACCTCTATAGCTGCAGTATTTGATTATTTGATTTTGAGTCCAGCCCCCTTTTTAAAATATTATTTTATTTTTATTATTGAATGATTGCACTTACAAATGGAGATCAGTGTGCTATTTCATGAGGGCTGTGTGTGTGTACAACCAAGTACTTTGAGCCAGATTTTCAAAGGTATTTAAGAGTCTGAACTTTCAGAGGGACGTCTAAGAGGATCTTTGAGAGACTGTCTGCATGTTTAAGCAGCTAAATGACTTTAAATATCTCGGATTATTTTTGAAAGATTTAAGCAATTGTTTAAGCAACTTCTTGAAACAGGGTTTTAGTAAGAGTGAAGGTCTCTTAAAATCCTGAATAAGTCATATTTTTCTGGGGATGGGAGTTTTTCATGCAACTCCCAAACATGGAAGATGTTTCTAAAAATAGGAAGTGTTTCATTTAAAAACTCTTTAAAAATTGGCTTTTACTGCATACTCCAGTAAATGTAACTTAACAGAAAAAGCAACCACTTTCCAGTTAGAAATTCTATTTTAAGTTATATCTCTCTTGACCCATAGGCCTACGTATCTCTGACTTAACTCAGTGGGCTGTAGCTCGTCACAGAGGATGATTCTGCTTTTGGCAGCTGTGCTCATTCAGCATGTTTGCTAACTTAGCAGTAAAGTGCTTCTGTATTTGCTTTGTCTTGGTTTCTGAGCAGTGACTTATTTACTGAAACATTTCTTTCTCTCTCTCTTTTTTTACTTATTGGAATTGATTGTGTGAGTGAAATTCAGGATGTTGTGACTGCAGGATTGTATGCTGTCAGTTTTTCTAGAAGGTTTTGTATGCTGGTAGGACCTTGTGTTTCACTCATTACTCTGACTAAAGTAAAGAAGAACCGGTATAGGGAAGCATACTGTATCAATAATCACATAAGAAATCTTTTTTGTGCTGTCTTACTGGTAAAATCAGGGATTGTTTAAAGATGTATATTTTTTGGATATGTTTAAATTAGTAGTTGCTTTTTTCAGAAAAAAACCCCTTGAGGCATGTGTGAAAACAGTGGCTACATAAAGCTGAAGAATCAGATGTCTGCTGGGCAAATTGACAGAACTCATTAATCTTAGATGCAGTACACTATAGAGTCTGTCCTTTCATGCACCTGCCCATGCCTAAAGTAATTACATGATGGCACTATTAATACTGAAGAGCTTGAGTGGGAATAGGGTTATCTTCTCTTCCTAGTAATTGATTGCTAGCTGATTAGTGGACAACATTTCTCCTACGGTATAATTGCCTTTCTGCTATTGTAGCCTCTCTAATCTGGGGGTTAGGCCATCTTGCTGGTTTTGAGGCCCTGACAATAGTGCCACAGCCCTCAAAGTAATGAACTGGAACTCAGTCACTGTGAATTCCCCAAACAGAAGATGACTAGTTAAATGTATTTCAATGATAGCATATTTTACAGCAATCAGACAACAGAAGATTTGTTGCCTTCCCTCCTGCCTTCTCTTTCTATGAAGATATTTTCAAACCTTCTGATTCCTGTGTGGAAAAGCAGGCAGTTGACTTCTATTAAATCACATCTGTTGCTTGTATAAAGTTTGTATCTAAAATGTATCAGAACCGTGTAATAAGTTTGTATGTTCTGTGACCCTATAGAAATAGAAATCTATATATTTGCTTCTTTAGAAGCAAACTGGTAATAAAGTAGCATATGAATTCTGCAGTGGGGTCTCAGAGATCTGCTGGTGTCTAAACATGATTATGTTCTCATATTCTGAAAGTTGATTCTGTGATATTTTTGTTGAACCCTGGTAGATATCAGGCTGCTGCTCAGGTAAGTCTGGCATAGGAAGCACCTTTTGCTGTTAAGTTGCCTGGAGAGAGCAGATGATTTCCAGAGCTACAAAGAGCTGCATCGATTCCTGTGACTCCTGGTGCCCTGTGACTCCTGGTGCCAGCTGCACTGGCTTGGGGATGCTGGGACCTGCTGAGCAACTACTTGGTGTGCAGGTTTGTGCAGGTGAAAGATTACGCTGCAGGAGACGTGACAGATTTGAATCTTAGGAGTAAGACATGAAATAAATGCTAATTTCCACATGCCAGCTTTCTGATGACCTGAAAAATAGTTCTACCTTGTATCACCCTTGCATCTTGCTATGTTTTTGTTTTGTATAACTCTGCACTAAACCAGAGTCGTATAAATCTTTGAGCTTTCTTACAGTCGTACTGGACACAGATGGGATGGAAGAGCAGTGGTACAGCAAATAAATTTCTAATCTCTGCCTTAATGCTGTGCCATATACTTCCTCACTTGATTATCAGTTTATTCTATGGTATGCCCAACAGGCTAATTTTATTAACATTTTCTGCAGACTTCTGATTGGTCCTGTTTAGTACAAGTGCTTAGCTTAATCACTAAAGTGGGTGTCTAAGTTTAAATTATGTAACCAATTCCCTAGATCCCCATTTCAAAAGGTATTTAGGGGCAGTTAATAATATTACTCAATATTATTTCCAGTATTCTCTCTATGAATCCAGCCAGAGGCATATTCCTAAGAGAAAAGTGCAAGAACACACAGTTGTCCACTATGTCACATAACCTACCTGGAAGGACATTTCATTTTCTAGCTTTTGTAAATTGCCAGGTACCCAAAAGAATGATGACTTGTCTTAGGAATGATATAAACTGGTCAGAAATCTCAGTGAATTCTGTCTTTCATCTTGTGGCATGCCCTGTAAAATAATACAAATATAGCTGAAATGATCAAGTACTTTGATTGATGATTTTGTAGTAGCCTGTGGGCTGGGGAAATGTTCATATGGAAATCAAATCCCATGCCAACTGACTTTTTATGAGTTTAGGTCCCCGACAAACTTTTTCTCTGCTAATGGATTTTTGCACTTGACTAGTGATTCTCAAAACAAACTTCTGACAGATGTGTAGCAGGTATAGAGAAACTATAGAGGAAGGACGAACTGAGTTTTGTGTACACTTAACTGGTGACATGACTTATTAAAAATTCACTCTTCAGATCTAGAAAATGAGCCTCATGTGAACTGGAGCTCGAACTTTTTCTCTCGAAAAGCTATCCTGTGCATGGTGTATTTTTGCTTCATGGCATGACCTGCCTTCAAAAAACTGAAGTCCATACATCTGTGTAGATTCACCACTCAAGCTCCGTTGCACTGCATTGTTTAACAGCTGCATGCACTGGTTAGGTTTTACTTGGAAACACCACAGTTTCTGCCCTTATGCAGTATTCAGTTAAGTTTTCCTTTACACATTCTTCCGGGATTGCAAACTGAGCCTCTGTCATTCTCAATGAGTTAGCATTGATATAAAAATGTCTAGCATACAAGCTCATGCAAATTACAGCTTTTTTTAGCATTTATGGGAGCATGACGGGATTAGGGATGGATATTAGAGAGTCTTCGGGTCGTAATAGAAGTGTGTTGTCAGGAAAGCAGAAAAGCCTCCTCATTTTTTCTCCTGATTTCCTTTGTTTTCTGCAAACATAAAACAGCCTATTCTTCGCACCATAAAATTTAAACCAAGAATCTTGAACTGCATAATTCCTTAAAGCAGTCCTTACAGCTGTATAACTGTTAAAACATAATTTGTTGGATAGAAGGAGAAAGAGCAGTCTTTCCCAGGAAACGCTAAAGGATTTTTAGGAAATATTAACCTAATATATGCATGCACTTATTCTAAGTGGGCCTATATTATGTAAGAAATACTGAAAATGTTAAGGAAATGCTAAATGAAATCTTCAAGTCAGGAAATGCCAGCCTTAAGGTTGCTCCTTTAAAAGCATTTCCCTGCTTTGTGGCAATGTTTCATGAACAGTCTTTAATTATTGGATCACATGCTGGTTTTTTTCCTACCGGACCACCACCTCATTCACTGCACAGATGGGTTATGTTCTCTGAGTTCAGCGTTTTACCGTCATTGTTTCACGTGTGGCCCTAACTTATATTATCTGGGACATACTTATATCCTGCTCTAATTAGTGAAGATTTCACCTCCACGTAGGCTTATCTGGTCTGCTCACCACTGTCATGCAAAATGCTTCTCAAATGTTATACATTAATTTTCATGAAACCTGTAGAAGAGGGAAGTTGTATGCCCATTTTACAAATGGAGGGTTGAACCACAGAGTGGTGGTTATAGACTTACCCAGGAATTGTGTTGCTCGGTACCTGATTTTTTTCAGGATGCTTGCTGGAGTATGCTTACCAGTATGTTTGTGTTTACTGGTAGAATTCCTCTTTATTTTGGGCATGTGTGGAAGCTTTTAACACTTTCAGAAATTACAAACGAGACATTCAGAACACAAAGGGTGTGGTCTTCTTTTTAGCGACTTGGGCTCTTAATGCAGTCACAGATTACTATAGCTGGAAAATCTAGAACAGGTTAAGAGGACATTCCTGTGCAGTGAAGACTCTTTACTGCAAGTCTTTAAAATTGCTCATCACCTTCAATTGAACTTTAGACCTTTTAAACAAAAATTAATTCCCAGGAAAAAACAGAAGAGATGAAAGGCATTTTCACTACCCTTAGTGACTAAAATGGTTTACAATGGCAAAATTAAAAAAACCAAAACAAAACCAAACAGCACTGTGTCTCATAAGAAGCACTACTTCTTAACCCATCTTTTTGCCAAGGTGACCTGAGAAAGGTATGTTTCAGAACCTCTGACCTGATTGGTTTAACATTATGATGTAAGCAAGACCCAGCTCATGAAAATCCCAGACTTGTAATTCCAGGTCTGTGTGTTTGATTTCTTACCAATGCTACTCTTTATATTAAATAATCCTCTTCTTTTATAATATTTGCTTCCCAAATTCATGCATTTACTTGTTAAATCTACATCTAAGCTCCTCAAAGGAACTTTCAAGATCCTTTGGTACAGGAGGAGTCAAATGAAGTTCTCAGTCATTCATCTGTCTTGAGTATGAGATAATGCTCCTTTTTTGCTATGGATCATAAGAATTCATTTTGCTGAATGAAAAGAAAAGAGAAGAGGTACATCAGGAGCATACTTAATACTCTCCAGTGCTACTGGGCATTTAGTTTGCAACCTGAAGCAGCTGTGGACATTAGAATGTTAACAAGGAAGGGTTTGTACCGATCCCTTCCCACTGATCTCAATAGAGATCAAATTGGCATATCAATTTATGCTCTCAGATTTCAGCATCAGGAACATTTCTTTAAATCAACTGCATAAACTTTTGCAGTCAGGGATGGTAACTGTTAAGAGTAGTAGGTTGCCAGCACGCAACTAGGCATATGCTTTGTTAATGAAGAAGAATGTTTCTGTATTCATTTTGTATAGAAAATTTCAGCCCAAGCAGTTAAAGCTGGACATGGTGCCAAGGGAAGTGTCATGGGAAGTGCTGGGAAACCTTAACTACAGGTGACATTACTGGCTCCACCTGTAGTAAATATTCTCTGTGACTATTTAAGCAATATTGTCCTTCACTATCATGTTTCTTATGCTGAACTTTTTGAATAGTGAGCCTGAAAATAACAAGCTGAGCTCATTAGGAGATTAGGTGTTGCAATGAATCCATGTGTTCAGTGCTAGTTCTCGGTCTTCAGTTTGATAGGGTTTCTTTTAGAGAGCAATTACATCTGATTGACATGTTTTCATGTGCCTCTAGCCTTGACTCCTTCTTACTAAACAATTCTAGATCAAGGACAGTGACTTTTCTACTGCCATTAACTAAAACCAGGATCCAGGAGAAAAAGTTAAATACCTTTTAAGATTCGACTTGAAACAAATTATAAAATATGTATAAAGAGGAATATATTTTGGTTTCATTTACTGTAGTCATTGAAAGTCAAGTAAAAAACATAGTTTAAGGCATGGATATGAATTAAAATTAAGCAAAAAATTCTCTATTTCTATTTCAGATAAGAAAAATGAAGTAGAGGGCCAAATCCTATCACTAAGTGTGCATATAGTTTTCCATTTAATTTTCACTTAATCATTAATTTAGAATGATGTAATTTAGTGAAGTTTTATACTAAATGCTACCATATATCCTGAAATCCTAGCAAGTAAAAGTGACTTTTTTTTAAAAATGAAATATTTTGCCATAAAAAAAAGCATACTTGAAGATACCAAGTGTTCTTGCCCACTGAATTTTGCTTCTTATGGACAAAGCCTTAATTTGAAAAGGATTAAAGGCTTAAATCAAACAAACAAAAATCATTCCTCCCTTACTAAATCCACTGTAGTTGAATGTTTGCTTTAGTTTTAATTTGATTTTTTTTTTCTTGTACTTGTATTGATTTTTGGGGCTTTTTTTTCAAATTTAAGATTTTATTTATAGGTTAAATGAAACAGAAGTCTGTTACCCTGTTCTCTTTGCACCTCAGGGTCAAGGGATGGATTTTTACATCCTTTGCATGCACTTGTGATCTGTTAGCAAAAATTATTTGGTTGGACTTGAAGTTGAAAGGATCAGGATTGTGCAACAAAAAGTTTTTGCCTGAACACAGCAAATAAATACAAGAAAAACTACAACTGCTCTCCTTTCATAAATCAGTGACTTTTTTTTTCCCCTGATGCCCGTCTTGGGAAGCTGCTTAACAATTTGTGTTACTTAGATGAGCTATCATAAGTAAGTTGTCACGCTGTAGCTTTTGAAGATATTTTGCCTGTCCAGGGAGTGCATTTTTTTCATTTGAGGGCATATTTGTGCAGCAAAGAACATTTAGCTATGTTTTGGATCCCATTTTCACCTATCTGCTATAAATTTGCGAAGCTCCCCCTTTATTTCGTGTATCTGTTTCACAGGGTAGCACATCCAGGACTTCGCTCTTCTCAGACCTTTTTGACTACTGGGTTATCCTGTTTGGCTCTGTTATCTGTTCAGGAATGGCTTACAGATTTTTATAGTGATTGGTCTGCACAGTTTTGTTTCCTGCCTTGCACTAATTCACTGCTTCTTAGCACTGGTAGGAGGTTTGGGATTATGATTGACTTCTTCAAGGGAAATGCAGCTCCACCAGGGAAGTGCAGATGAAAAGTTGGGTGATAAATAGCATGGCAAAATAACCAGAAACAGTCCTTGTTCTTGCTGTTGGTCCATATTCTATTGCAAGCAAAGCTCTGGTCTGTAACTGCATCTGGCACATGGGAATGCAGATCCTTACATTGTTTCATGCCCGTGTCTAATTAAGCATTTTAGAATTGGCTTCAGAACTGCGGGCATGTAACGCACTTAAACTGTGGATCTTATAGATAGTCCAGGTCATGTGGCTGGAGTGGATGTTGACTAAATTATTGTACTTGATGTCTGTCTTGCCCTGAGGATTTTGGGTCTTAATAAGGATTATTTATCACTTTGATGTTTTATTTATATACTTAAGAATATATAAGAATGCGGCATAAAAATAATGTATTGGGTTTGTCAAAGCTAGAAAAATTCAGGTAATATCATACAAAGCAATAATGGCTCCGCTAGTCATTTGATGTTTCTCATGGAATGATCCTGCATTATGAATTGTAGTAGCCCAATGTGGTTACACATATTGTTGCCTTGCATTTTTCCTTAATCTAGTACATTCCCATTTGCTTCAGAAGCCTCTTACTTTCCTCTCCCTGCTATTGCTTGCACTCTGCCACTCAGTTAAGTGCTATGCTGTAGTGGAGTTAGCTACAGAGTATGCCAGGTGTACTTTTCTTTTTGACAGTGAAAGTCCAGATAACACAACTTTTTTTGTTTCTATGCATTTTTGCCTGAAAACTTACTGGGATAAAATTAGTTCTCTCTTGCCAAATTAACAGTTTAATACAGTAATTAGCAAAGTCTGCCAAAATATCTGTTCCAGCAAGGAACTGCATTTGGGAGCTCTTCTATTTTTTCCCTTTAGCACTGACCACAGAACTTAATTAACTTTCCTTTCCATCATAAATTCCAGTGCAGGCAATGACCACTGTGTCTTCCCCCACTCCTACATGTTCACTTATGATAAATTGTCCCATACACAGCCAATCTGGAGGCAGGTGCCTGTGTGAATCTCAGGGGTTATGCATACTGTACTATCCACAGGGCTGATTAATAATGAGGTTTTCACTGAACCCCCCTGCTTTTTTCTGTGTTCATGCTTCAGTGAAATAGGGAGAAGTTTATGGTAGAATGAGAGGTTTCCTCCCTCCCAATCATTTTTCATTTAAACTTATGTCTTTTGGAACTGATTTGCATGTGCGTGCTGCAAGGTACCTGCACTTAACCCCTTGACCCACACAACCATTCTTGTGGTGTTTTGTAGGTACAACCTTTGCCCCCTTCCTTCTTCTCAGTAACTCCTATGTTCGTATACCTTTGCCTTAGTGTGATTACTCCACCTGCATTTCCCCTTCCATTCTTGTCCACATTTCTAGTCAGCTCTAGATGAACTGCTATTGCCCAGCAGTTGGTGTAAAGGGTCTCTATTGTTTGTAACTTTGCCTGTGAGGTTTTTTACCCATAAAAGTCACTAAAAGTTGTGACGAATTTTTTTAAACTTTTTAAGGCACTTTTTAGGAGTCTGCCTATATCTTAACACATGCATTTGTAAACATTGTCAGGAACTGAAATTTAATCCCAGAGCAATGAAACAGAAGCTATTATGTGTCCATGGGAACAGATGCTGCAGTACACATCATGCTGAATTTGCTAGGCTTCAATGTTGCTGCAAAGCATTGTGGTGCTGGGCAGATGCAGTAGCCTATGTTTGAGCAGTAAACGAGAAGGATGCAGTAACTCAGACCAGTGCTGTCATGCAGTATTTGCTTCTGGGTTGTGGTCTAGCTCACTTTGAAGTCTCTGCACCACACTCAGGTGATTTTGCATCTGAAGTGAAGACAAGGCCCAAGTTATTTTGGAAATGAAAAGTTAATTTCTCTCCAAATTGGGTCATTAGGCATTTCTGAAAGCATCAGTTCTTCTTTATAAGGAAATCTTTCCAGGCCCCTGATAACTTCTTTTTAAATTTTTTTTTTTTTTTGCTTTTTGCTTTTGCTCCACTGTTTTGGAGCTCTGATTACTAAACTAGAACTAGGAATAAGGATTGGAAGGGTGCCCTTAAATTAGGTACTTAATTCTTTCCCTGTCTTTATATAGCATTGTATTTTTGTTTGCTTTTGGTTTTGTTTAAAAGTGTTGTGGATTCTGAACAGACAATTTCATTGCACTGTTAGGAAAAATGCTTTTGTGTTTCTTTTATGGTGGCAACATTTTGGTCCCCAAGTTGTGTGTGAATACAGCAAACACACAATTTTCATTTGATGGAATTCCTCAGTGCCTTGTTGAATTTTCAGTAGCTGATCACCAGGGAAAAGATTTTGGCCATTATTGACTCCTGTTCCCTGGTTATTTCCAGCACTAGAGAATTTAGTCTTTTCATTCAGTGTCAAACATGCTGCAGGCCTGACTGGTTTTGATATACTGCTTCATCACTCTATCTTTTTCCTTAATGTTTGGTCTCCAGGACCTTTACATATTTTAGTTCTGTCCACGAGCTATTGATTTTTAAGTAATTTTCTTATTTCCTGTTCAAGGCAGTTCTTTTTCCATCAGTTTTTTTTTGCCCCTTTCCCTATTTTCTGTTTCTGTTCCTACCACTCACATGGACAAGAAAATACTCAGGAAGGATAACAGAGAAGACAGTGTGAACATCCATGTAGTCATTGATGTTCTTGGTTCAAAACCAAAGCAATCCATAACTAAATCAAGCTCAAATGTGTTGTCACCAGATTGACGATGAATGTTTTAATTACTAAGAGGTTCCAGAAGGGGGGGGCGGGGGGAGCCTTCTTGAAACAATAAACTTTCTTATCTCCTACTGCTGTACGTGTCTTCATCATATAAAGCTGTCAATTTGACTTTCCCTCTTGAAAATATCCTCCTGAAATTACTTGATAACTAGTGGAGGGTTAAACTGAAGTAGTATTTAACTACAGCTCATGATTCCTTTCATTTTGCTAGGCAGACTGTCACTAATGAGAAGTGTGATGTTTCAGCTCCCTGCATTTTTCACTTATTATCCAGGTCTAACCGCAGTTTTGTTGTTATCTTGCATTCAAAACAAAAGCAGGACATAGAAAAAAATAGATGTCATGCTGAGCCCAAACATCATCAAACAAAAGGCTTCTTCATACTTAAAGGTTTCTCTCTGATCTTCTGATCAGCCCTTAAAAAAGCATAACAACAATTAATGCCAGGGGGTTTTCTGCATTACTTTTGATAAGGACACTCTAAAGCAAGAAGAGTTATGGTAGGTGGTGTTGGTGTTGTTTCCTTGTTGAAAACAGTCATATTCACATGCCTTCAAAATGAGAGTAAGTACGTGAAATAACCTTAGCTTGTTAAAAAGATGCTGGATATTTTTAAGATGCTTCATGATACTATGTCATATTGGCATAGCAAGAGCAGTCTCTACCTAGGAGAGGTGCTTTTTGCCTGTTGAGGAACTTCCTAAATCTTATTGTATTCCAAGATATTATTCATAAAATAGTTGAGTGCAGTATCAATCACCAATATTCTGTTAGGAACTGGTGCTTACAGCCTGAAATTTTTAACAACTATCAGTATGTGGTATAATTTTAATTGCATGTAAAGTAACCTATTTGGTTTTTACACTTGAAAAGCCAAGTACTAATTATTTCCATTTGGGTATTATACCCATTTGGGTACCCATTATAGTAGCAAGGTTTGGCTTTTGCCTCAGGTAAAAAAGAGAGTTTTATTTACTTTTTTTTTTTTTAGTACCTGGTGCTTTTACTGATTGCAGTACTTGATGTGCAGGAAGGACCTTCCAGTGATTTCCACTGCAGCAATCTGTGACAGGACTAAGTGTGAATCCATTTCTAGGAGAAAGGCCCATGGTCTGTGTTATCAGCTATGTTGTGTGTGCTACTGGCAGCACTGGTGCAGACTCAGCTGTGCCACTGTATGTGTTACTAATGTTCTGAGGGATCAAAATGCATTCCAGGCTGGCTTTGTGCTTTGCATTTACATACTCCTCCTCCTTGGAGGAGCTCGGCAATGAGCTGCACCTCCCCATCATACACTTGATTTTCCTTGTTGTCATACTTTTCTTTACAATTTCTTTTTCTGATGTAGAATATCTTTAAATGAGGATACAAGGTTAGCGTTAGGAACTAAAGTAGCAAGGAACTTGGTTGTTGCAATTCAGAGTAAAATTTGTTCTCTCGAGTCCCAAGTTGTGTAAAATGCTAATACATGAGGTTTTAATGAGATGCTTTTTGTTGAAACATACCTTGACGTGTGAATGCAGTAGTGAAATCTTTAGTGTATTGGGTTCAAAGCTGTTTAGATGTTGACAGGTGTCACAAGCGGACACGAAGGAACACACAGACACCGGCTCTGAAAGAGAGAAACTGAGCCAAGCCCCCCAACTCGGAGGCTGATTCTTTATTTTTATACACTTTTAGAAAACTTCACTGATTGGAGAATGACATTACCACCCCTCAACCACATAGGTCAAAGGAGAAATCAATCAAACTTCTCCGCCTTAGGAGAAGGAATGAAAACATTCGGCCGGTTAGACATAACATGGCTTATGTTTACAGAAAGTGTGTGAGAACTCTAGCTACAAAATTAAAAACATTGAAAAACTGTGAACAACAAGGCAACAGACAGGATCTTTAAAAAGTACACAACCTATAGCTTTATGTGAAAGTTACCTCTTCAGTATATTACATGGGGACTTGATTAAAGCTGCTATGTGTGAGAGCTGCCATACATTTAGGATAACTATCATAAGTCACAGACCCCATAAAATATAAGCTAAGGCTAGACTAGACAGGAGCTGACCTATGTGAAGAAAGGACTTTCATTGTGGAACAGATACAAAACCAGAAACTGGGGAATTCATCCTTTTGGAGGAAGAGGATGAGAATATTTGAGTGCCATAGATGAAAGAGTGAGCAGACAGAGCCAGGATGGCAGAGGGAGGATGGGCAGGAAGTGAAGACAATATGACCCTGAAAGGAAGGTAGGAGTGAGCCCTTCAGCACAGGCTACAGAAAAGCAACACACTGCACTGAGCATTTGCTGTTTTCCCACTGTGTTCAGGGGAACAGGACATACATATTTTTGAAAATAAATAGCTTTGCATCAAAGAAATATCTGGCTCTGTCATCAACTTCTCCATGTAAAAGGGAAAAGAATATGTAAGACACTGAATGTTTGCTGCTGCTCTGATCAAAACATACCATTATTTATCTCTCTTTGCCTGTACCAAGGAACATATGAGGCAGTTGAGGCTACCTGCTGAGGGCCTTATGGCAAGTTTTACAGGTATTTAAGCTCCCGAAGATATAGAGGCACCTCGTGGAGTTTTTAAAAACACCCAGGGTCCTAATGCTCTTCATAGACAATAGCAATTAGATTCCCAGGTGTTTTAGAGAGATCCTATTAAAGGTCCCCTAGGTCTTTCTGGCTGTGGAAATCCTGAGGCTGGTCTCTAGTGCTGACAGGTATATTGGTCTGTTCTCTCTATTGCTTATTCATTCCACGTGAGAAAAGAAACAGGCGATGTATTTGTGAAAAAAATGAACAGGGCTTTAAGTGGAACCTTAACTATTGAATGGCTTTTTTAGTTTTTGCAGTTCTCTGGGGTCTTAATAGCAAAACCAAAAATCCCATCCACTCAGCTTCAAGAGTTGTGATACAGGCTACTTGGGAATGACATAAAGTAGTCAGGAGTCAAATCCAGGAAGTGAGATCATTAGCAAGGAACATCAATAATACACTTGTAAACAGTTTCCCAGTGTATTGAAGCCCATTAACACATGGCAGAGCTCTGTTTGAAAATTCATTAGACTTTCTTCCTCTTACTTTCCAAAATTCTCTGTTTTGTGCAGAAGCCTCTTTAAGTTACAAGAGTTGTGTTTGGCTTTTTTATTTTCTGTATGCAGTCACATCTTGGCTATGAATTAAGACAACTTATAAATGGCAAATATTTATTCTTAGGATAAGTGCACAGTATTATCCTGAGTAGAATCTATGGAATGCAGTTCTTAAAAAGATTCATATGATCTATCCCAGACATCCTGTAGATGTAAGTAATACTCAGTATTCAAGACAGAGACGAATACTGCTGTGTGCCCATTGAATGAAGGCTCATCATCTTTTCAGGAATTCTTGAGCGTTGGCTTGCTCATGGAAAGATGTAAGTCTCATCATGCTTACTTTTAACTGGAAGAATGCAGAGTATTTTGTTGTTTCCTAAAATATTTTAATTAGGTCTGCTTTCTGCATAGCTGTGACATCTCAGTAGTTCTGAACAGGAAAAAATGCTGAAGTTATTTTCTGTGTTAATTTCAGTGGCTGCTGTTTGCCATTTTGATTGTATTGCCAAATTTTGAAGGTCACCCTGTCCTTAGCAGTCCCATCAGAACAAAGTGCTAATGCTGACTTTTTTCCCAGACAACGTAGAGCTTTAACTAGCACATGAGAGGAGTCCATCAAAACTTTATCCTCCACTGAGTATTATTGCACTTGTAAAGATAATATTAATACACATTTCTAATGCTCTATGGATCATTATCTGGCAGAGGACCAATAATTGAGTATAAAACATTAACAACTAAAAAGGAATACCGATTCCTTTGGGCTTATAATTGTTGTCCATTACAAATTGCTACCAAAACAGGCCTGAGCTAATTCATAGAGAATTAAGTAGATTTGGTTTAGTAATGTTTTCAGGTTTCTGAATAAATTATGGATGCATCTTGACTGTTAGAAGGAGCCACTGACATTATGAAATGGTAATGAACAGATCTGCAAGAGAAAAACAGCCTCAGCTGATCATCCTATTCAAAACCTATTAAGGTCTCATGAAATGAGAAGATTTTTTCCTTCCACATATAGATGTGCAACAAGTCATAAGTTGTGGACTTTAATAATATATTTTCTTCACAAGCAATAACACAGCAATTAGGAAGTGCTCACTGAGGTAGAAATAATGGTAACTGCTGCACAGATTAGCATTGCTACAGGGAGCTCAGACATACAGTAAAACAACATATTCCAGGTTCCTGTTGGTGTGTAATTTCTACTTTATTTACTTATCATCTCGGTTAAAGAGGACTCCTGGCAGTAATGAGGCTACATAAATGCACATATAATACTGTAAGATGTTACAAATGATATAAAAGATAAATCTAATGATTACCTATTATAATGACAGTGCAATCACTGGGTAAATTGTACAGTTCTGAGAAGTCCATGACTGCCAAAAATGCCACTACACAGTGTATTATTTCTGAGCTTGTGCTTCTCCATGACTGTTTGTAAGAGATGTGTAATTCACTTGGGAAGGAGCTGCTGAACACAATGGCTCACAAATCTTCATCTAGTGCAGCAATACTTACAAGTACTGTGGTAAGTATTAAGATAACAATCCTGAAAACTTGGAGGGATTTTCTTGCTGAAAATCCACCGTATTTATTACCACTGTGGTAAAAATGAAGATAACATGGCTGCCAAAATGAATCTCTTGTAGTGTAACTGCCTTAAAAATAAACATGCAAAAATTGCCACGTACTGCGAGTTCCATCAAAAGACAGTATGTTCAAGTCCATCAGTGCTAACTCAGGGAAATGGATATTCATATCTCTGAACCCCAGCAGAGTTTTAATCTTTAAAATCTGCAAGGCCTCTGATTCCTCAGATGTAGAACATTAAAAAAATTGTCAAACAGAATTTAGTCATAGATTAAGCATAGAACATTGAGAATATGTGCTTACAGTAAAACATTTGTAAAATAGCAAATGTTAATTAAAATAAATTACGATTAAAAAGCACTTCAGAAGTGTCAATTCTTTTTTCTTTTTATGCTGGATGATAGTGCCCGAATCCTACCCTCTCCTCCTGTGAAGGCATTTATAGGGTTATATATGTAATTTTGGATGCAAAGGCAACATAGGAAGTCTGTTACTGAGTGGTATGGAGATTAGAGGCATTCTGTGCTGAGTAAGTTATGGCATTTGTGTAAGTGAAATACGTGAAAGAGAGCCAAAACTAAGACTTTAATAAACAAGTGACTAAAGTTAAGCTGTTAAATGTTCTTTGTAACAGCTGAGCACTTCATATTTAAAATCTAAGTGCTTACTCATTTAGGAAACTGAATATGAATTTACTAACTGTAACCACATTGTGTTGTGAAATACTGGCCTTAAAGAAGGCATAGTGATTTGTGGTGGTGGTGGTTGTTATTAATATTATTATTTCAATTGTTATTATTTAGGAGAGAACAAAGAGGACAGTAACTGGTAGATAGTAGTAAGGTGTAGACTAGAAGTGAGTGTAGCTTGCATGGAATTTTTTGAGTAAACCCTTGAGATGAGTGGCAGAGAGGATGTGTTCATGCTTTCTGCTTTGTGTAATAACACTGCAGTGGCTGACACTGGAGCTGGAATGGAAGGGTGCCAGCATGGTGGCAGTCTTCTAGTCTGTGAGAGAATATGAATGGGGAAGATCACACATTTGGCTTTTATGATTGGTAGTTTGTACCCTTGATGGAAAAGGAAGGAAATGAATGCTACAGGAATGATAGGAACTAGCCTCTTGGAGCTAAAGAGGGAGATAAATGTACTCTTTTTATTCATGGAAAGTGTTCACACCTCTTTATTTGTCTGACTGTGAGTTCTTTTCTACTCTCCTTATCCAGTTCTGGAAGGTCTAGATTGGGAGTAGCTTTTTCCTTCTCTGTGAATACTTTTACAATGAAGGACACAAAGATAACATCCTTCTTGGAGATCTCTTGGAACAACTCTAGTCTCTCAAAAGAGAAATTTCCAGAAAATGGAGGCAGCAAGGTTCACAAGAGGATTTGTTAAGATAATGAGCAGTTGAATAAAATTGCCTGAGTTTTGTCTGATAAAGGTGTCTGTATTCAATTACTGAATTAAGAAATCAGTATATGTATTGTTAAAGGGTACAACCCAAAGGCAGTGAACTGATGTTGTAAACATCATGCTTGCATGTTTGACTGAAATGGCACAGTCCTGCTCTCACTTACCGATCCCACTGCTCTGAGATTCACTTCAAACTGGTCAAAAGTCATCAAGGGATGATTGTTTTCCTTGGGAGCCCCCATTTCTGTTTGCATGATGGAGGCATGCATACATTTTTTACTGAAATGCCTATTTCAAAAGTTCTTTCCATGGCCCAGGATTTAATTACTGCTGTAAAAAATGCAGGAGCCCCATCCTCCTTAACCGGTCATTTTTGCAGTATCTATAGTATCTCTCTAAGATTATATCAATGTCAAGAACAGTGAGCCAATTTTTATATGACAGCCGGAAACTCTTCCAGCAACTCTTGGTGATTTATAATGTCTTAAACTAATAGGCATAGAAGATTCCCTTGTTGATTCACTGCAGTGACAGTCATGTGATTGTCAGCTTCTGGCTGAAGCGAAGAAGATGCTGCCCTCACTTCCACACCAAGTTCTGGCTGGTTTGTGAGGTATAAACTGATTCCCTTTCATGTGTATATACCTGGTGGTGTGGAACTATACTATCAAGAAACGTATGTTTTCAATAAGGCGTGACAGCTTATCAGTACTTTAAGCTATAGATTACACCAGTGTACTGTGCCTGACTCAATCTCCCTGTGCTAAACCATGTCAGGATCTGAAACTCACTGTTCCATAAAATAGAATAGAGGAAGCCAAAATATCTGTGCACACAGGTATATGCATGTATATAGCAAAAAATTACAAGTAATTTGGAGACTCTTAACAATCTCATCCAAATCCCCTGGGAATAAGTTTTTGTGCCCAGTTAGAATTCCAAGGGAAATGGCAGAAGCCCAGTCACTTGTGTAATTTACAGCCAGACCAGACAAAGCACCTCCACATTTTAGGGCAGGAGGCACTCCTGCTCTAGCAGAGCAATGTTATTAATGACCATTAAGTCTTGTGCATGTCTAAGATAAATTTTGCTCGACACAGATATGCCTCAGTTTGTAAAATCACTATTCACTTTCTAGAGTGCTCCTTATTATTTTTCCGATCAAAGCCATAAGGTGCAAGAGGCAATAAATGCATTAGTATAATAACTTTTTTAAAAGTTTAGGAATTGGAAATAACTCACATTGTATAAATCATGTGGCATAATTATTGCATTTAAATGTTACATTACACTTATGTTTACATTAATTCTTAATAGGTCTGATTTTTTTCCTTCTGAAAACATAATTGGAAGCTGTATTTTCCCTCTTATTCTAATTAAAATATTTTAATAAATGTTTATTTAGATACTATGTCATGGAAGGTTGCCGCCTTGGCTGCCTAATGTAATGTAAAAATCAATTAGATGCAGAAAAATATCTGAGTTTAATTTACAAAGACTAGATATCTGCCTGATCACTGCTGTGTAGCAATATCCATAACATTTTATATATTAAAATAGTAATGATTAGTATTAATCTTGGACATGCTGAAGTATTTACCTATTCATTTATTCAAAGGTAATCTGTTTCCTTGAATGTAGCTTCTGAGTTGCCGTATTGTATAATTTCTTTACCACAATGTCTTCTACAGTGGTTTGAAAGCAATTTCTAACATGCATCATATACTCGAGGTTTATTTGTCTCATGCAGAGATCAGCATGCAAACATTGCTGCATATGTAATTCTTGGAACTAATTGCATGCATGCAAAACAATGCAAAGATTTTAACGTTGTACAGCAATTAATAACTCTGCTAGTGTAACTGTGTTTCCTTCTCCCCGTACTCTCTTCCTCCATGCCCCCCCAACCATAAATCATTTCCAACCTGTCAGAATGGATCTGTGCTGGCAAAGAAACAAGGGTAATGTTTCAATTCTCTCCATCTGGTAAGATATTTTCTGTTAGTTTTTCTCCCTCTCTGTACTTATTGAATTTGCATGAAGAACTGTGTATTGTAGACTAATAAGATTTCCTGAAAGAGAGTGAGGAAACATGACCTGTCTCCCACTAAATCCGAGGTTGTGTGAGATAGAGTAAATTCTGTCATGTTAATGTTATTGAGAAGCTGAGGACCAGACTGCCTTCTCACACCTCTGGTGCAAAGGGACGGGTGCCAGCATACTGGGAGAGGGACTGGGATTGTGACTGTAGGCCTGTGAGTCACTGTACTCTAAGCATATTGTGCCAGTTTTCTCAGTTTACAAAATCAATTAAAATTCCTTCTGAGAAAATGCTTCTTTGTTTTCCTAAATATCAGTCATTCCAGTCTTTAGCAAATATACCCTTTTTGGGACTTAAACTGCAAGCTTGGTGTATTACATAAACTTCATTTATTTTAGGTATATTATTAATTACTTAAAAAAATAATTTGATATGGGAAAGACCAATATCCTCTCAAAATACCAGATCCTGTGTTGATGATAGCCTTTGTGAACAGTTCTCTGTATTGCTGGGGGATTCTCCATTACATATTGGCTCACAGATGAGGTACACTTTTGTTACAGCCATTAAAAATAAAAGCTAATTTTTACTTGCACAGAGAGAAAATTTTGGGTCCTTCTGAAGGACCACATCCTGTACTTGTAGGATCCATAGACAAAAAGAAATATCTGAAGGTACAAAATTGTTAATGCTTTTTGAATAGTTCAAGTTCCAGACTTTGAAGCATAGCACTCCTTGGGAGAGTGGAACAGCGAGGCATGGGTAGCGAAGGTGGACTTGGCAATGAAGCTCTGATTAGTGCTAATACACCAACTCCAGGCTAAAAACACTTTCCTGGGAGTCTGACTCGTGTCCAAAGTGGAAGAATTCCTCCCTCTTCTTGCCCTTGTTCTGTACTTTGTAGCACCCAGCATTTATCTGTGTAATTTAGCCAATTTGCTGCAAGTATTCAATACTGAGTTGAAATTACAAAATTATATTAAAATTATGATGTAATTAAACACCCCACTTATTTTTTATTTATTTTTAGTTTACCTTTGGTTGTTTTAGCTGTCTTGGGTACATTCAGTTAGTATTTTCAGGTTTTACTTAATGTTTGAGAAATCTAGACACTTGTTTTAATGGAAGCTCAGATTCACATTTATTCATATGATTTCAACAGTTTGGACTTTAGAAAAATAGCAAATATCACAAGATTCATAGGAAAATAATGAGAGTTGGCAACACTATCAATTTCCTCTGAGCATACTTCCATTATTGTTAGGTTGTTGGACATACTTATTTGTTATTGCAAGGCTTCCTCTATGTGGAAAGAGCAGAGAGCCTTGATCTGAAAGAGAATAAAACCCAAGCAGAAGCAGACGTAAATTCTCTGTGAAAGAGCAGGGAGACAGTGTGCATGTGCATGCATGCCTCTGTCTCCACGAATAGTCAGCACTGAACACTGAAAACAAAATGCTGTTTGACTTCACAAGTAGGGAGACTACTTAAATGTAGAGGCACAAAAACGTCCATGCAATTTCACAGCTAAATACACTACAATTATAATCTAATGCAATAAAAATTTTAAGGGCCATTTCATAGGAAGAGAGAAGATATCTTTTGAGTGGTAGAAAGCTCCCACCCAGCCATCACCTGAACAATAGTTACGGTTCCCTGTGAGGGGAAACATTTGGACCAAACTGCTGATGCAGAGACAGAATACCTTTTCAAGTGTTTTCTTGATGTACCTGAAGTTCTCAGAAGATAAGACAGACTTTTAAATCACACATCCCCAGCCATACCTGGGGACTCAAATTCAACATCCCTATCAAAAGAAAGTTATCTGTGGGTTATCCCTTCCTTATCTGTGGGTTCGATGTCTAAATCTTCTCCTGTTTAAAGGTTAGTTATTGCTGTTGGTTTTTGTTTAGTCTTTAGCAGCTCCATGTGTCTGGAAGAAAACTGTATGTGTCCCAAGAGACAGAGTTGTAGAACTATTGATAAATAAAGGGTAAATTTACTTTTTAATGAAGTCTAGGTATATGGCAAATAGTGCACTATGCTTAAAACAGGAGGACTTTGGGTAAGATCCTAAGTAAAGACAAAAGTAACAGGAACATTCCTTTTATCCTGTAACTTCAGTCTCAGCTTTTTCCTTTTTATGTGTTTGCAAAGTCTGTCTAAGTCTTGTTTGTGATGATGTTCATTTCAACCCCTTGTTTTGCTCTATGGTCCAGCAGTGACTGGGAGCACTTCAGAGACAGCGTACTTTCAGGTGTCACATTACAGCATCTCCTCTGGCTGATAAAAGAGAAGTATTAATAAGCTCCAAAAAAGCCTGATATCCAGTACCTTCACCACAGCAATGCTGTTCATTAACATGTTAGTAAGCATCAATAGATACCTCCAAGAGACCAAAAGCAGCCAAAATAGAGCTGGTTCTTCCAAACATAAGCAGTGGTATAGAAATACTAGATTTGAAAGGAGAGCTCCATTCTGTTTCATGGGTCTTTCAAAACAACGATATAAGTCATCGTTATTAAATCAAAAAAGACACCCTCTGTGCCTGCTGGCCTTTATGTCTGCCAATCAGATTTCTGGAATGCTGTTTTTTCTCTTATAAAGCTAAAATGTGTTATGATGGGTTGAAGAAAGCAGAAAAAATGAGAAAAAAGATTATTGAACTGATCAAAATATAAACCAGGAATTGTTAAAAAATGTTTGTGAAGCATTTCACCTAATTTTCAAAATTATGTGTTCCAAGTTCTGCTGGGCTATAGCTCTTATTTTCTGTTTATCTGAAGTATGTATTTTTTTGTTCAATATTTCATCTTCCACAGAGAACATTCACTGGCTTCTCAAAAGGAAAAATAAAATAGAAAGGGAGCAATTGTAAGAAATGTTATATAAAACAATGTGTGTGCCTATGACTAAAAGGGGAAAATGTGATGAAAATCATGTCAGTTTAAAACATTAAGAAATTATAAGCAAGTGATTTCATTAATTTAAAAAGATGTCTTCCGAAGTAATAGAAAGCGGGGATTTGCTTATCAGGAGTGTAACTACTCGCCTTTCTTAATGCATGATCCCAGTGGAAGTAGCTGAGATGTACAAGGCAGCTGTATACATGTAGTGCAATAGATACTGCTTTTCGCTCAGGTAAACTTTGAAATAGACAGCCACCTGAGCTGCTGCTTCATCTGTAGTGCTTCTAATGTAGGCAGGTCCTAACACTGTTCATTTCAAATGGGGGTTTGTTAGATGTTTCACATTGTAGAAGCCAGTAAGTCTGAGACATGTTATCTTGATCATTATCACAGAATCACAGAATATTCTGAGCTGGAAGGGACCCAGAAGGATCATTGAGTCTAACTCTGTGTGAGTGGCCCACACGGGGATCAAACCTTGGCATTATTAGCACCATGCTCTAACCAGCTGAGCTAATCTCAGTTGTATACTGGGTTTGGAATTAGTAGTGTTTGGCTGAAGCATTTATGAAGGCAAGATCCCAAATTCTTGCTTTTTTAGAAAGTTATTTAGATTTTGAGATTGCAGTTGAAGTAAGTACTGACTAAATGTTATCATTCCTGGCCAGTTTTATTCTTTGTCTACTGTGCAATGAGATTAAATTCCCAGGCAGATGTACAAACCCAAACCTGAAACACTGGCGTGCCTGTGAGGGAACGCTGACAGAGTGTTACAGTCAGGACTATTCAAAGTACATTGGTTTCTGAATGCTGCACAAATGCAGAAGCACAGCTGAGAAGTTCAGGATCAAATTATGATCCCAGCTGTGCTATCACTGCCAAAAGGGGAAGTTGCCTTTAGCTCCCTAGGCTTCCTCTGAATGATGAAGTCCTGCCCCCTCCTGCTGCAGGTAAAACTCCTTGCTAAGTGTGATTTTTTAGGTGGATCCTTTCCTCTGCACTTTGTTTGCTGGGTCAGTTTTCTGCTGGTTTGCCTGGCTGAAAGAGCCCAGGTCTAGGAGAGCCAGAGACAGGAGTGTGTAGTGAGGAGCACAGTTGTGAGCAGATGGCAGAGTTGATCTTTTCCTTTTCCAACAGCAGTAACCAGTGGGATCAGCTCATTCTCTTATATGTAGCTTCACTCAAAGCAGCAGATTCACCTTTGACAATGTTCAGTTGTGGTGGCTTTGTTTTTAACATGCTCATAACTGATGCAGATATAATTATTTTTCCCAACATAGATTAATTCACGTTGGAGATTGATGTATGATCTAATGAAAGAGGATAGTAAAGTTACTTTGTGTTATCTGTGATCAAGAATGAGAATGCTCTTTTCTTTTTTTCACAGGCACTTTTTTTCACAAGCTGATTTGTGAAAGCTTTTAATTGTTTTTCACTTTTATGAGTGATAATGATCAACCAAATAACAACCTGCTTAAAAAGGGATGCTTTATTAAAAAACACCTGAAAACTAGTGCTTAAAGTAAATGGTAAATTTCATTTTGAGAAAATGCCATATCTGGGGAACTGGAACTTGGTCTCACGCACTGTTATCTAGATAATCCACTGGACAGATTCCTCATTTAACATATTTCAACTTGAAGTACATTTCAGTAGTCAGACTGTGGATATCTCTAGGTCGGTTTATAATACAAAGGCCAATGGAAGGAACTCTACTAAAGAAACAGTTATAAGAAAATACCACAAAACCACACTATATCTAATTATACTCTGAAAAAGTAGTTATATTTATAGTTTCGTTTTGTGCCTTAAACTTTGTTATCGTATCTTGGAATTATATTCAGAATACTTAAAATTTAATTTATTCAGTCAAAAGCCAAGACAGTGTTGTTTATTGTGCAGATTACATTCATACTTACTGAAGAATTCACTAGCACTGAGGTCTCATTATTATTTTTATCCATGCAGTGAGATGTTTCATACATTGCCTTCTGACCACTGCCCAGCCCAGAAATCGTTTCCACTTTTGTAGGGTTTTGGTAGCAAAACCAAAATTCTGTAAGGTGCATGCAAGTCTAGTACATTTGCTTAGCTTTTATCATTATGTTGGAATATTTGCTGGAAATGTACTGTACATTTCTTATTTCCTGAGAAATGCAGTGATTCATGGGATTTTGTCCTGTAGTGGTTGTTGTCCGGCACAGTGGTGACCTTCAGCATCATAAATGCAAACAAGGTCTATGGCACAGAAACTCCATTAGAAGGGATAAAGCAGACTTCAGAATTCTCCTCAGTAGAGTTACAGTTCTAGGGTTTAGGACCGCTTGTGTAATTAAACACCCAACTTGCATTGGCTGCACTTCTGGCTAGTCCAGGAGAGAAGAACGGGAGCAAGTTTCTTTAGTGCTTTCTCCCTCTTTAATCAGAGGTTCATTTGCTGTGCTGCTGGGCTTGGGGAGGGAGGTCAAGCACATGCTTCACGGGTCTTTTCTGTGTTGTAGCCATGTAAACAAAGATGTTTTAGTACTTCCAAAATTATGGACTTTTTTATTGCAGAATATAGTCATATGAGATTATAAATTCAGCTGCCGGCTCTTTGTTGATATAATGTTTGAAATAGTCTTGTCCATAATAAGGACATTTGTTTTGTCTTCATTAAGCTGACTGCCATTTTTCATCCCAACATAATGTAAAGTCTGCTATGTATGGGATTTCTGTAAACAAAACAGTGCTTAGTTTTAAGAACTCTCAATAAACAACTATCAGACTCTTTAACAAGATGTTTTAAACTTCAGAAAAGTTTGACTTTTACATTTCCCAGATGCTTCCTTTCATTGTTGCTCTTAGAGTTCGGCTTCAATATGTCTGTTGAGATTTTGGACATTTTGATAATTCATGTTTTTAGCATTGAAGGTGACATTTAGATAGTAATAGTTTATTATTTTCTATAACTGTTTGTTGTATGCATGTAGACATAATTTTGTTATGCTATATTTAGGACTGGCCATATTGCCTTGTTTTTTTGCTGTGCAAATTCAGGTTTGTGCCTGAATTTCCTTCCTAGTCTTCCATTTTTTTTTCACAGACAAAGCTCTCATAATGGGTGGAAACTGATTGACCCAAGGGCCTAAACCTCTTTTTTTCCTATAAAAAGGTACCAGAAGAATGCAGTACAGTTAATGTGGTGATTTGTCTTCGCAGTTCATTTCAGTACCTTATCTGTGGGAGAACTGTAGTGTGTGTGTTAATGTAGTACGTTTAAACATCAGCAGATGGGGCCCTTGTTTCCTTGGAAGAATGGTTTGTCTTTGAGTTTTATTTTTTAATGTCCGTGGCAAGAATGATTTTTTCTTGTTATAATACATTAAATTAATGTAGTCTTTGTAGCAGATAGGGATCTAAACGCAGATCAGAGTGCCTTAACTTTAGTAGGAAGCGAGTGTTTCCAAATCTAACTGGAGATCTAATTTTCATGGCTGGCCCTTACTTCTGTAACAGACTGAACAAAAACCTCTGCTTTGAATACCTCAGAAATTTTCCAGGGTTTGGAAACCAGCTGTTTTGCCTTGTGGTTGAATCTGTCTTTTAACTGTATTTCATAAATCTTTCTAAAGGTGAAAGAATAAAGCAAATTCTGTGTCTTCTCCAGAGCAGGCAGCACTTCTCAAAGTTATTTACAAAATGCAGTTTCCCTTTTCCAAAGGTGAAATAACATAAAGGTTGTATAAAGTGAAGAAAAAGGCATTGTAGAAGCAAAGCAGAAATCACCGTAGAGAGTAATGCTTTCTTTTTACTAAGGGAAAAGCATAGGCACATGCAGCTAAGGGGAGCATATGTCTTAACTCAATTTCCTTGCTTTTGAAAGACTTGAGTTATAAGTGGAATGGGTTCAATATTTGAATATGGTCATTTTGTTTCTAAGCTTGGTTGTCTCCTTGATGATTCTGTTAGACCTAAAATACATGCATTTTATTTACAAGTAAAAAATGGTATGGAAGGCAAAGCAATATACTCTGATGCCTTAACCAATCTTATGAATGTGTTACAAATTTATAGTTGTATTTTTCAAATGGGTGTCTCATAGTTTGGAATTACTTTTTCAGAGTTGTTAATCTTTCTGATCTAAATAGGAATCTTATTTGAATGTGGCTACATAGTGGGTTTTTAACATAATGTATCATAGAGGGCAAATCTTTCATATTATTAACTTGAAACACCAAAATTGCTCCTTCTGTGCCATTGTAATCTGTCATTTAAAGTGACTGCTACTTGCTTATACCAGCTTCTTCATGTGGCTCATGTGTGGGCTAATTACAGACTGCAGATTTGGGGTTTTTTTGGGGAAAAAAGCAGAATAACTAATAAATAAAAAAAATCCATGAGTCAAGAAAAGAAGCCATGTCTGAAAGAGGAGCACTGAGTTTGCATTTATTGGGTATTGTACTACCCAAGGGTTGATACTAAGGGTTAAAGTACTGCAATTTTAAAATTGAAAATTGCATAACATGCAAGCAGTTATTAGGTTAAAAACATCAATTTGGTATATACTTTATTGTTGTTTATACATAAAAGATTACATTTGTGGAGCCATGATTTACACTTTTTCTTTACTCTTACATATGAGACCTGATATTAACATTAATCACATTTTTGGTGTCTAATGGTGCAGACCATGCAAGGCCTGTCAAAAATTATTAATATTTTGATTCTATTTTTTAACTCAGTTTTTGATGGAAGTATGATTTTTTTTTTCCAGAATTTAATAGGGAGAAACTTCAGAAACATTTTACTGGTAGCTCATTTAGCTGATTTGTGTGCATACCTCATGAACAATATGTCCTATTAAAAGATCACCTAAGCATACCATTCTGCTTGAATTAAAATTATTTTATCTGCATGATACGGTGTAATCCGAGCATCTCAATGCTTCCCTGTATTTTGTTACTGATTTACTCTTACATTCCCCTATATGTTTGTCTGGTCTGGACCAAATTATTGTGTTCTTTATACAGATTAAATACAGAGAGAAATAATCCAATCAAATCATTGGAGTTGTACTGGATTTTTACTGGTGAAATTCTCATAATTTTTTTTTCCCCTGGGGACATTGTGTATGGCAGTTCTTTAATTCGAGGGAAGAATTGACTTGCACCCAACATTGACTCTATTGGCATTTTCTTCCAAAATGGCAGTGCATCATTTTCCAGGGAAGTAAGAAATGACAATTTTAATTTGGTGTCTTGGCCCAAACCAGCACATTTGGCCACAAAACACTCAGGAAAATAGTTTCCTATACAGTACATTTGACTTTCTATACATAGGAAAATGTGTGATTTTAGGGTGTGCGTATAGTGTATAAAGACAAACATGTTTAGGTCAACTATGAACTATTTATTATATAGTGCATTGGATAAATAGAGACCTAGATCCAAGGATGCAGTACATTTTTCTAATTTAAATTATTATTATTATAATGGATTACTGATTGATCTTTTACTCAACACAAACTAATTTTTGCATCTCTTTTTACCCATGTATCCATAATGCAGATGATCAAATGGAATTTCACTTCCTCTTACCCAAGGGGGAAAGTAAAGATGGTTTAAACCATTGAGCTGTGGAGGAAGGGAGAGAAAGAAAGGTAACTAAAAGGGAGGTTACTTTCTTTTGAAGTAGGGAGCTCTGCTTTAGTTGGGAACTGAGATAGTACAGCTGTTGAAAGCAGCTTACATCTTTGGTCATGACTTTAGTGTCATTTGAAACTGTTCTGTACATTGTTAAGTATAAAAAAGTAAGTAAGGAAGGAAAAGGCCTTTGAAGAACCAGCTCATTTTGGAAACAAATATATTTACGGTAGCTTTATCTAGGAATTTCTACACATATAAGTAATAATCATTACTAAGCATCTGTGAGGCTATTTGGCTAATAGTACCTAGTGGATTTTCCAAATCTAGAGTTTATCTTGCAGCTTGGTGGTCTCTTTTTTATTTTTTTCTGTTAGAAATGTATTAAAAATGTGAATTAATATGTTAATTGTAGAGATTAATCTTAAGGCTTTCTCTATAACTCTTTTCAGGAAAAGTTCTTGGGTGAATCTTTCTAATGGCTGATGATATTGGATGTTGGGTTCTGTCTTCTTGTAAGGACTGCACAGAAGAATACACTGTATAAAACCCATACATAGACTTTTTTTTTGGTCTTTCTATTTGATGAGCAGGTGGAGGTGTTCCTGTGTGCTGCTTCTTTTGCTGAAGAATTGTAAAAACCCTTGGCACAAAACATAACTGATAATGGCTGTTTGACATGGCTCAGTGTGGGGTAAATTTTGGAGCAAATGGGGATGTTCCATTCACGGCATTTCTGAGGCTGGAGCTCTATGAGCAGGGTGGAAGCTTAAGGTGAGCAGGGCTTTTGTGGGATTTCCTAAAGGAGAGCACTGTACACTGGTGGTGTCACAAGCTCTCAAACACTGCGGGTCAAGAAGGGAGCCTCCTCCAGGTCAGAGTTCACATCTCTCTCCATCTCTGCACCTTTAGTGGGGGATGGTTAGGTATATACAGTGTGTTCTTTTTATTCCCTGCAAAACCAGTTGATCTTAAAGTTATATAAAAGGGACTAATATAAGAAAATACGTGGTTTTCTCTACCTTTTTAAGTATATCAGCAGAGCTAGTTTTACTTAGAGCTCCACCTTACTGAGTTTGGAAGCTTCCTCAGATCAGGAGCTCTAGCAAAGCTGGTGCCACAGATGATGTTTTTGTTGTGTGTCAGTGGATTGACAAAATGTGGCAGTCTTGAATTCCAGCAGCTCCACACCCTGCTCTTCCACCTGGAGTTTAGGGAGTACTTAGAAGTGTTCCTGAGGAGCTCGTCTGATTCTCAGGGCAGGCAATGTTGAAGACTGCAGAAGGTTTGACATTATTAATTCTAACTTTGGATTGCTTGACTTAAAACTTCATGTTTTAAAACTTTATTTGCAGCATAGTTTCTTTGCTTGATTTTCAACACAGTGTTCTAAATGAGTAATGTTTGATATTTTGCAATACTTTAAATTAATAGATAACAATTTACAACATTAACACTATCTTAATGAAGATTTTTGCTTGGGATTACAAACAGCTGCTGGTAGTACAGTTCATCTATCATTTATAATCTTTTATTAAATTTGCACCTGGCAATGCAGCTATAGTTAAAAGTCTGTTAATTATGAGACCTGCGTTTGGGAGGCTGTAGGCCTTTCGTTTCCAATCTCATCAGGCTGGAACTTTGTATGTAACCCTTTCACTAGGGTGGATGTTTTTTTCTTGGGTGGGCCAACATTTAACTTCTTCCCATCTCAAAAAATAGGTAAATACTCAAGAATTACTAGAACATTCCAGGTAAGAAAAGGATGGGTTGGTTTTTGGGGGTTTTTTGCCTTTTTATGCCCCTCTTTCTGAAGCTGTCCTTGCCACAAATGGAAAAACAAATAACAGAACAGAGATGAAAAATACTTCATAATAAATTATTTAGCATGTATAACTTTTTTTCATTTGTGAATTGTCTGTGAGCTGCTTTGATTTTCTTAAATGAATTTGCTATTCAAAATTATTCACCAAATACTTTATCTGAATAATTTTTGGTCTGGAGATTGTTGGCAAGCAGATTGTTGCATTTATTTGAATTTCTAATTTCAGATATCACACTGTATATGTTGATTAGATATAGTAACAGTTATATTCTCTATTTGAAAGAGAAGGTACTAGAACTCTTAAAATGAGATTTCCAACTGGTGTTTGCAAGTTCAGAATTATCAGTAAGTACACAGTTGCTGAATGGGCTGTTGATTGCTCCTTTTGAGTGTAAACTTGCTTGACAAAGTCTAAGTCTGATGCTTCTCTCAGAAACAGTTCTCACAGAAAACCACAACAAATTCACCAAAATAATTATATATGCAAAAACTGGCGTATTTTTTAAAAGGTATTCACTTGACCCTATTTTATTAATGTTTTTTGTTTTCAAGATCTGATAGTTGGTATAGGTTGCCTTTCTCAGGGAACTGCCATTGTCGGGGAAGATCAGGCTGGAGGCTGGTAAGAGGATTGAATGAGTTGGGTGAATAGAGCTTGAAAGGAAAATCAAAATATTTCATAGTAACAGAATAAATAAACCGGTCAATTTAGGGGCCACATTTAGCTGTCCAGTACTGCATTATTTCAGACTGACAAATCTAATGAAAAGTATAGGAAGGACGGATGGGCAGAGAGAAAGGATTCTATGTGTTGTTTTTATGTAGCAGTTTCATACAAACTATCTCTTACCAGCTTACCAATAATGAGATATTGCTATGTGGAACTCAATACAATAGTCTTTATGTTTGTCCTACACGAAGACAAGACAATATATGAAGAAAGAGATGGGCAAAGTGATGAGGAGCATTAGAGGAACAGTATGAGTTTTCTTGTGGGGAGAAAACCAGAAAAGCATAAGAAAATGTCTAAGGGTGAGTGGGATAATGTGAATAGTGGAGCTGGAGCTGCCCTGCTGAATCTTCTAGTCTGACATCTGAAATACATCACAGGAGGGCTTGCTATATTAAAAACGTTAGCTGGCTTGCAGTAGGAATTAGTCACACAGCTTTTGTTTAATTTTGTGACTTTGAAAGTTGTTATATTGTTTTGGGATAACATTACACTGTGTTTTTTGCTATCACAAATGCTTTATCTGTCTTTGTTGGCAGTGTACTCCATATCCCAAGACTGAATTAAATACAGGCAAATTCTAAAGAGAAAGTTCAGTCTTGATTTTAAAAGGAATAGTGATTTCTTCAGGAGGACCACTGTTTTTAACTATGCAGGTTAAGACATTCCTGTGAAAGAAGAACCTCTTAACTGTTATGTGTCATACTGATCTAGTAGAAAACAGATGCAGGGGCCTTTAGGTGTAGTGGCCAAGTGGATTCTGAGAGTAAGTCCAGATAAAAAATTATCACCGAATGCATGTTTTATTTTGCTTTAATAAGTAACTTGACAGTGACTGTGGGTGTTGGCATGCTTCTGGATTGGACAAAGTTCTCCTTTAAAGGGAATTTTGGCTAGGGAAGGATGTTTAAGGCTCAGGGCTGTTTTAAAGAGTTTCAGTCTTATCAGTAGGGGAAAGATTAATTGTGGCCTGGGTTTACGTGCCTGTACAATTCCACAGAAGACAAAAGGAATTGTGCTGACACAAATCAGCAGAATTTAGCTCCTTCTTACAGTAACAGGTGGCCAGCATAGCAGAGGATCCTGCCAAAATCCAGTGCAATACTGAAGCTTGCACTTTTTCAGTCTTTTCCAAGCTGGATGCTGTTCCACTACATATTTGGTTCCTCAATTTTTATGCATTTTTCAAAAGTGCACTTTCCTTATAGGCCTTTTTGTTTTCTTCAGTTTCATGTATTCTTGAAGCTTTTGAGATGTTCCTAAACATTTTTGTGAGTCTTTTTATGGACCTCTAGTTACAGTCTGATTGCTGAATGCCTTGGATGAATATTTGCAGTTTGGATGAATAGCTGAAGGTGCACCAAATGGCAGCATTCAGAGGTATTTGACCAAGAATGATTGACAGTGTCTGTAACTACTTATTATGTCAAAGCTTCAGCACACCGATTGATGGGAAATGATGTATAATAAATTAGAATGATCACACATCATTTCCCATCGATTGAAATGCCAAATCCTTTGATGGAGTAATGAGTTATGGCCAATACTACTCACTGTCTTAGTAGGAGATTGATTGCATATCCCTTCATCAATGTGATCAAACAGCTAAGGAATCCAAAGTACACATGTAGCAGACAAGTTCTACTGCGCTTGCAGTGTAATGTGAGAGCAATAAAGTCAGTGTGGCTTCTGTGGTATTATCAGTGTAACCTGGGTATATGTGAAACATGAGCAAACATGTAAATGTGGCCAAATTCATTCAATATAGAAACTTTAAAGAAACGTAAGCTGATTCCCCCTCAGTTTTACATACCAACAGAAGACTAGAGATGAGGTTAAATTTACTAAAATCAGTTATGCAATAAATTCAAATTAAAAAGAAAATCCTAGCTAATGAAAACTCAGTTCTTGCTTTAATTTTTTCCTCGACTGAATGTCCTTGCAGAAATCAAACTTCATTTGCTCTGATTCAGGAAAGAGTAGGTAGAGGTGTATCTCCAGAAAATATATTTGGCCCCCATATTATCAAAAAGGAAAGGAAAGTTTCTATGAGTCTACTAAGAATTGCTTTAGAATTTTGTATTTTTCTTCCCTTCAGTAAAGTCCTTCACCTTCATCTCCACCTGTATATAATAAAATTAGTGATTTGTTCTGGCTAATCCTTCTTTCTGGGTGTCCTGGTTTGAGACAAACTCGGAGGAGTGTCTGAAATGAATGTCCTCTGATAGAAGGCAGGTTTCAGCAGCCCCTCCCCCACTGTGTTAGGAAGGAAATTCCTTGGAGGAAGGTGAAAAAAAATATTTATTTAACAAGCAGGATGCACACAGGCACCAAAAAAGAAAGAATAATATTAAATAATAAAACCTCTCGCTGTGGAGAAAAATCTGAGTCCTTTCTGTAGGTGTGGCTTTGCTCTCTCCAGAGCTGGGGTGCAGCTTGGGCCCCCCCTAGGCTGTGCTGAAGGCCTCCCGGTGATGGTCTGGTGTTGCTGAACAGTCCAGAAGAAAAGAAGAAGAAGCCAAAGTCCCAGGGAAAAAACTTTCTTGCCTCAGCTAGCAGGCTAGCTAAAAAGCAAAGAATTTTAACTCTGCGTCTCTCTCCTGAGAAAACAGAGCTGAAAGCTGGCTAAAAGCAGGAAAGTGCTTCCTCGGCTCCGCAGCTATAAGAACGCAGGGGAGTGTGTGTCCTTGAACACAAAACCACTCTGAAGAATTCACTTAGCTTCTCTTTCCCCTCTCCTGGACCCAATTTAAAGACATAGAAAGGCACAGGATTCATGCCTGGCATAGAGCAGGCGATAGGGGATACAGCACCATAAAGTAACCCCAACACGCTCGGAATAGGTACTTCAAAGCAAGTGCATGTATACACACACATATTGAACAGTATTTAAAAGGCTGCACCGTAGTATGTTGTGTCTGTTCCAGTGTCTTATGGCTTATATTATCAGAGCTTCAGACATCCAGTTGTACCTCACATATAGCTGTACTCTTTATTAGTCAAAAAACCCACCATAAATTGGCTAGCACAATGGCAAAGACAATGTAGCTGAAGCTATTATGGCCTAGAACAACAGAAGAAGAAGACCTTTTTCTGGAGCTCATGCATTGAACACGGAAGCCAATTATTTATTATTTATTCGTGAGAGAATTTTATGATGAGGAAATGAGGATTTGTTGTGTACTTAAGTGAGTTTAAAATTTTTTGTAAATTAATTTCCATTTGAAAGAATAATATTAAAATGTCTAGATTACATTTGCGTAAAAAGAACTGATCAACGGAGCAATGACAGCAGTCTGGGATCAATGCATGGAAGCTAACTTTAAAATAGGTACTGTTGCTCTCTTGTCATAGCAGCAAGAGGCTTAATGTGGGCCAGTTAACCCTACCTGTCATGAAGACTCTGCAGGCAGTCACTTTCAAAGTGCTCTAGCAAGATAGCTATCAAGATTGGAGTTAGTAAATTTAAGCTCTCCTGAGCACCTCCAGTGCGCTGCATTTCATGACTCTTGCAGACTATGTAACCTTTGCAACGTGGAAGCAGTGTGGTCCTGCTGCAGTACTGAGTCTGCAGGCAAGTATTGGTAAATCAGGAGATGTCAGATTGTAGGCTGCTTGTGATACTTACGCTTGTCTCTGTTTGCATATTCACTATGGCAGAGCCTTTAATTATACAATCACCTGCTAAATTTTTCTGCTGGTTTCTGTCTCATTCAATGCATTTCATGGGTAGCAATCACAGATAGCAGCAACTTCTTAATATCTTCTTAGTGGAAAAAGACAAGTACATTTCTATGGTTATATGGATCTCCAGCAATTACTCTGGGCCCTGACGAGAATTTGAAACCTGAACTTTTGTTCTTGAAATGTGGTGAAGTTTAGGTCTAAATGAGTACACGGTAGGAAAAGCCTGCTTTCCTGGCACGATTTACTTGAAATGTGAGCTAGGTCAGATGGGTACCACAAAGTGATCCAAGGCATCTTTCTCTCTTCTCCATCCAGGCTGGCTGGCACTGGGGCTCCCAGTACATTAAGGACAGTTTTTCAGTTTCTTTGCCTGGGCACAGACTCAGCTATAGATTACAAACAGTGTTGGTCTGCAGATAATGTTTTGACATTCTGTAATTGCTGACTGCTCAGCAGAGACAGGACCCTTTCTTTTTCCAGAAGTTTATAATTACGCAAAACCTCGGCAAAATATACAGTGACACAGAAAGGAAAGTTCTTTAAATTCTGAAGTTTCCTATAGCTGTGATAATGCTGGAGTTTCTTATGGACACCTCCAAAAAACTTTAGTGTAAATAATGCCCGGAGCTATTACTGGTGACATCAGGATGAGCTAAAAATGTAGCGAGTTTATAATAATTAAATAATTAACGTTGAGAACTGATTTTTTAATCACATAATATATGTTCAGGCACATGAATCACAGCTTTTAAAATTCAGCTCTATAAGATGTAAACCCAGTGTTTCACTTATTGCCACTTGGCTTTCATCCATTTGCTTTGTTAGAAGCCATTCTCCTGCACTGCTCGTTAGCACAACAGCAGCGTGATGTACCCAGTGCATAGCCTGCTCTTGAAAAATATGTGCCAACTTCCACATTACTTTTTAATATTTTTGTCTGTAAGGAAAGACTAAAATATATGGAAACTGGTAGAATGACTATGCTTTGGGTTTTTGATACCAATGTAAGTCACAGCAAAATTTGACCTGAGATGTTTAACTTGCCTCCCATGAAAATCAATGTGTTTGGTGCATCCAAGTTCTCATTTAAATGTACGTTGAGACACTGAAGTACTTTTTATAAAAATGAATTTTTGACCAAGCACAGTAAATTGTAACAGCTTCTGATCCTGTTACAATAAATACATAATTTATCACAAGTACTCTACTAAACACAATTTTTCTGAAGTATCTTGGAGAGGTAGTTACTTGCTATGCATATGCAGTTACCACTTTTTAATATTTAAATATCCTGAAGTTTTACTTTTTTGTTCAAAATGGGAAAGGCACATCAGTTTTCATAGCTGAATCAAAATCAATGTTAAATAATTACAAATGAAAAAATCATCTGAAGCAATCCAATATGTATTTTTGTACATTATCTCAGAAGGTCAAAAGTAAGATCGAGAAAACATGCACAAATACAAATTGCTTTGCCATATTCAGGTTCCTGTGGGGTTCCTTTAGTTTTTATGGATGATTAAAAAACTCTTCAAATGATAGGGCTGCAGGAGGACAGCAAATTCCACAGCATCACACAGCACTTTGTGGTTCTGGAGAGCTACGCTGTTACCAGGCTCCCCTTTGCACAAACACCATGATGTTCTTGCCAGCTCATAGTATTACTGGGATTTAATTATCACTGAGAGATACATTACAGGGCTTTGAACTTTGGGATAGAGAAAAATGTATAAAAATCTCATAAGCAGCTGAACTTAAGGAAAAAGTTGGGATAAATTTAATTGCCATGCTATTATTTAGGTTGTCAGAGAACCCAGAGGTCTGATGAGGAGAACACATTGTGATAGATTAATCTGGGTAGAGCACTGCGTTAGTGAGGCCACACTTCTTTGTCGGCATAGACTAACAGCACCTTTGTCATTGCCCACTGGTGTTCCCCATGTAAGCATTAGAAAAACTTCTAGGCAGGGGATATTTTATTTTTGCAGGCATATAAGGTAGGACCAGCTCAGAGAGAGAAAATGCTGAAGTGCATATTTTAGAATTCATAAATCCATGATGAAACTGGTTTCCCCTTTTATCTGATTCTCTGATTCTTTTCCTGAGAATGTGTTGTGTCTTACCAGCTCTCTATAGACTACCATGGAGTCTGTAGTGTTTCCTAGGCAGTTGCTTGGGAAAGTGTAGATCATTTACAGATGAAACCTCTCAGTTTTCAGTATGCAATAAAGTGCACACAGACAAGTTACGCAAGTAACAGTACTTTTAAAAGCATTTTTTCAGTGCTGTAATGATGCTCAAATTAATTCCAGTGATTTTATTAGAGATAAAAATTATTGGAAAACCTGATTTCTTCTATGATGCCTCTAAGACTATACCTAAGTGAAACATTTTTTAGTACTTTAGATCCAGAAATAAAAACTTCTGGCATTGCTCATCATTAGAATTTTTCCCCTCAGGCTTCGTCTTTATTAGCAGCTTAAGAGTATATTTAGCACTGTCATATGTGAAATCTCTTCTGTTTGCTAAACTAATATGGGATAAAATGTCTTTTTTTACAGTGTTACTCATTCATTATATAAAAATGAAAGAAACTACTTTAGTGTGTATATAGAACTACTCTCTATTTTTATGACAAAAGGGAGGTGACAATACACATCCCTCAGGCACACAGGGGTATTATGTAAGAGTCATTAGTGTAATTGATACCCATATAAAGAGTGTTGTATCAAACATGATTAAAATGTGCAATATATTACAGAGGTTCCAGTGTTCCAGCTGCTTTGTTATAATCCTTCTTCTGATAGATATATTTCTGCTTTCTTGTGAAAAATAAAATTATTGCAGAAGAAATGATCTTTTCCTTCTTTACTAATTTTAGGCATGATTTCTAAAAGGCATATCTTGGCCCATATATATGATTTTCTCAACTACAATGAGCTGAACATTTATTGTATCTCTACTCATGCAATAACAATTTAATCAAGAGAATTCCTTGTTTTATGAAGACTTTTTATTAGGGATCATTTCCACAGACTTCTAATAGGCCTTACCAATTCTCATAATAGAATAAGATAGTCTCTCGATGACATGCTACACTTTGTCAAGAAAACGAAACTCTGAAGAATAGATTTTATATCTGCTTACACCTCTTTTACACTGGTAGTGCTGCATTTATTCTTCTGGGAGTTGAGGAGGTACAAATTTCTAGATAGGGATTTTAATTTTCCATTCTTATATTTTTGTTTGTTTGGGTTTTTTAAAGTAAATTTTACAGGTTTTTTAATATCTGGTTTTAATTATGTTACCCTTTACTCTGAGTATTAAAGGACTAACTTCCTTCAATTCTCTGCTTTAAAGACATTCTTTCAATGCAATTCTTCAGTGAATATTTGATATTAGAAACCAACTCCTGAAGTAAAAATCCTACCATTTTCAAATCTTAGCTAGGCAGGAGATGGTTGTCAGGTAAGAGTCACTCTGCCTAGAGTTCAAACTGCATGGGACCATAGGCAGAGGATGACATTTCCTATGGTAATTTCAGTAGCTAATGGATGAGCAAGCATGAGTTTTCCACATTCATCTCTGCCCAAAACTTGTTGGTCTCTCTAGTGCCAGCCTTGCGTGGTTCTGTAGCTCACACTGTCACAGTCTGTGCCTTTTAGGATTCGGGGCTCCCCATACAGTGCCACACAAGACATATTCTTCCTTCTCTGTCCACTTTAGATTGCAAGGTCTTCATTCTTTTCTAGTTACAAGCACTGAGTCCCTGCTGCCAATTGAAAGCACCAATTGAAACGTCACACATTTACATGTGACTCTCATCATGTTTCTTGTCACAACCATCAGAGTTTAGAAATAAGCCACTGTTAATGGTCTTTTCTTGCTATTGCTGAATTAGTAGTTTCTAACTGTACCAAACCTCCCTGTCTTAGCTGGCATTTTCCATGTCAGGCATCTGTCCCAAACACAGTTTGTTTGATGAATAAGCTGTAACACTTAAGTACAAGGTTACGAGGAGACACTTTCTCTGTCTGCTTGAAGAATATTCTTACTTCTTGAAAAGTCATTTTTCTGCCATGGATGTTGGAATTTGTCAGGGTTATGCTGGTGTGGAAATTTATCCTAAATATGTTTCTATTTTTGTTATTTACGTTCCTTGAAGAATTCATTTGCAATGAGCATGTCGTGGTCCAAGCCTTTAGGGATGCTGAACAGGATTGTCCCCACAGCTAGAGGTACAATTTCCCAGCTGGGCATGGGAAATTTCTGCTGGGGCAGTCTAACAGAACATGGAGAAAAGCAGAAGAATATGCTGAACTCAGAACTGGAAGCATGAGAAACGGAGGTGAGGAGGAAAAAAGAAACCTATTGTAGTGGAAATGAGATTTAAACTGAAGAGGATGGATGTTAAGAAAGGGAGTGCAGGAGTAGCATGGACATGTCAGAGCAACAAGGAATAGAATGTGTCTTGAGGCAAAAGAACAATAGGTAGTCTTATTGTGAGAAGCTAGAACTTCCTCCACAAACCTAGGTTTGAACCCAAGAGTCTTGGATTTCTTCCTGATTCTGCCTTCAGCAAGTATTTAGCAGAGCCTGTATCTCCTTTGCTGCGCCATCTGGATGCAAGTTAGGTCAGAGGACTGCACCCAACTTCTGGATTTTAGTGAGAGAAAAAATGGATAAAATGGCTAATGGAATAAGGTAACCTTGCTGCCTCAGCCATCCCCCTTCCCAGTTCAAGTGCAGAAATAGGATTGACAGTGTTTGTAGCTTGCCAGTTTTAGTTAGGTCTGGTCTGCTTAGGCTGAGTTTACACACGCTGCACTTGTTCTTTTTCCAGGATGCACATTCTGACTATTCAAAATTTTTTTAAATGCATGTTTTCCAAGAACCTTTATGCATATTTGTCATGCATCTGTCACATGATAATAGATACTTCTTGTGTACAAACATACTCAAAACCTGGAATCGCTGTGTTCAAAAAGTGAGAGGCTACCGTGAGAGAGATGATGAAAATATGACCAGTAGAAAGGAAAGCCTTCACAGAGCAAAAATCAGCATCTGCCTGGCGTGACTGTCAGCAAGAGCTTTTGGCACTGGTGTGTTTCATGGCTTGTAATTTTAACTCAAAGTTATTTAATGGAATATTCACTATAACGTTAGTTCAAGCTGGTTATAACCTATAGAGTAAATATAAATATAGATACATAGATATATTTGCAATACTATGTAAATAGGGAGTTCACTGTACAAGATGACAGTGGTATAATAGCAACACTTGAAATATGATCCCTTTTACATGAGTGAAGTTATTGATTATAGAGAACCTGTTTTGCAGCCAACACAGTGACTTTGTTGTGCAGTAGTTGTATATATGCTGCAGTTTTCCAAGGACATATGTGATTGCCTGAGAGCCGTATTGCCCTCTGCTGTGGTAACCTAATTTCAAATCTGGTGCTTCTGATTTGCATTATGAATAAAGTGATACTGCAATGCTGCACAAGAGTGTGTGTGGGAAGAGTGGCAGCTTTTCTTCTTGTGTATTCTGTGTTGAAGCTACTTTATGCATCATGTTTCTTTTTAATCCCAGCCCTAGTCAAATTTATGACAACAGTTGTAGGGGTGAAACAAGCAATCTGCAGGTCAGGTTCGATGGAGACAGAACTGGGTGAGTGCACTTGCTCTCTTGTAAGCCTTTATTACTAAGTGTTTGTTTTCAAGAAAGAGAAATCCATGCTGGTCAGCTTCATTGCAAATTCTGGATGTACAGTTTTTAGAAGATGGTGAAACAGGTAATTTCTGTTGGCCAGTAGAACGAATGGTTTATGTTTTAGCAGTGACTTTCATTCAGACAATATTTCTTTATTTTTTGATTTGGCCACTTGATCAGTACATAACTGTACAGTTTCCAAGGAAGGACTGGTTTTGTTGTGTTTTTAAGCAGGAAGAAACCACAAAATTTTGTCTTCCCCTTGCTAGTGTGTGCTCCTCTCAGGATTCCAATTGTTTCGGACATACAATATGAAGTGCATGTCCAGATGGGTGCTTTGAGAATCAGCCTGTCCCTGTGTTAGGTGACATACCTTTGACATTTGAGGAAAGCCTGAGCTTCACATGCATGAAAGTATACACCTCTCTGGACTTAGAAATCAGGTTTTGAGAGTAAAACAAACTCGAATTAAATTGGTTTCATTTTGGAAAGTCAAACCCCATAAGACTTTAATACTTGAGTGTATGCTGATGAAATACCCTGACTCTAAAGACTGTTAATATTCATGGAAGTCTGAAATAATTCATGACTTTCTGAAGTAATGTTAGATGATGTACGATGGTAAACAGTATCATTTACACTGAACCTTAAAAATTATTGACAAAGACAAGTTCCTAAACACTGGCTAAACCTTGTATTTGTTGTTATGATTTCTTGGTTTTATACTTGAAGCAGATTTTCAATTAACTCCACTGCATTTGGAGTAATTATTCATTTATTATAGTCAGTTTAGATATGGTAAAGATTAAAGGAGTAAAACAAATCATTTCAGTGACATAGGCTAGTGATACATTGTTATTATTCTGATTTCTTTGCCTCTTGCATAAGGAAGATTTATACCATCCATTTTTGAGTGATTCCTTGTTAGCATATACTTTTATAGATACTTATTTGCTAAAATAAAGTGTTTTGATAAAGTAAGAAGCTATCTTGCTATCTTCATCTCTCCCCATTCCTTTAGAAAATACAAATGTTCCTAGAATAAAAAGAACAGGATTGTAGATGTGAACAGCACACTTATTATACATGCAGTAAAATGTACTTGTCTATTAATAAAAAAAGTACAGAATATGATGCACCGCTGTTCTAAGATAACTACATGTGTTCGATGTTGAGAAATTAATGGCACGGAGCAGATGCCTTCAGTCATCTAGGAAGTCTAGTTTCCCAGTGTACTGCAACTGCATGCCCTGCAGTGTGTCATCTCACTTATGAAGGGGTTTTACATGTTTATAAAAGTGTGTTAAACATTGGTAAAGTTTATTTTATGCATTATGCATAAAAGTTGTCATTAGGATTTAACAAAGCAGCTTGCAGAGAAAGATTACAAATAAAATCTCTGTATACAAAAACGATTTGGATGGTTTAGCTAGATGGTTCTGACTTAAAAAAAATTAACATTTCACTTACTGTTCTCAAACATTCAGAGAAAGGGGAAAAACAGCACTAAATGAAAAGAATGAAATATATGTTGTTATAGGAGTGCCTGGCAGGATCACTATTACAGAGGTTCTTTTAGTATTTCCATTATAAATCCTCTTTATTCAGTGTAATATCGTGGTAATTTCAAATCACATTTGGCTTTAACTTGGCAAATAATCTGTCAACACAAAAATTCAGTTCATTTCTATGTATGCATGCATTTATTCTTACATGTGCATAGACTATATCATGTTCACACGTGGCTGATGTATAGATTTAAAAATAAGTAATGATAGTAAAGCTACTCTTATTTTGGTCCAGTTTGCCTAGCCATCAATTTAAAGAAGATTACAGATCAGATTTTCAGAAGCACTTAGCATTGCCTTAAATGGTCACATTTAAGTTAATGGTAAAATTCCTATGACTTAAATTGCAGTAAAGTTAGGTCAATGCTGTCGAAAATCTCACTCCATCCTTTCAAACTCTGTTTAGGGGTCTGTCTCTGGGTGTGTGGTGTAAGTGACAGACTTATGGGCATAGTAACATTCTAGTGAAACTTCAAGTGGATTATTCAGAGGTCTTTTGTGCCTCTGTATGTTCTTTATGTATGACTAGATAAAAATCCTAAAGCACTAATCTAGACACCTATATTAGAAGTTTAATTGATTCAGTTGGGGGAAATTTTTTTTCTCTTTAAAAACAAACTTGAAAGGATGCTTTTATGTTGGATCTAAATAAAGAGAAAAGACCCATTAGGAAGTGAAGGATGCCACGAGTAAACAACATGGATGAATGTCATGGCTAGAGTTATATGGCAGCAGTATGAGAGGTGGAGGTATCAATAAGCATGTAGAAGAAACTCACTGGCAATAATAAAAAGACACACTTTCAGCAGCCATACTTTTATTTTCATGATGCTGTGTATTATGTTTTTTTTCCAGTTGGATATGTTCCTTTTTGCTGTATTTTCCACATGCACCTGTGCCTAGTTAAGCCATTATGTGTCAGGTACTTTTATTTGTATAATTTCTGCAAATTAGAACAGAACTTCTCCAAAGATCAAAAAGGTGCCTGGAGCACCTTCTGTATGAGATGGGCTGAGAGAGTTGGGGTTTTTTAGCCTGGAGAAAAGAAGGCTCTGGGGATGCCTCACAGCACCTTCCAGTACCTGAAGAGAGCCTACAAGAGAGCTGGAGAGGGACTTTTTACAAGGACATGTAGTGATAGGACAAGGGGGAACGGCTTCAAACTGAGTTTGTAATCATGTGTAATATAGAACACACTTAAAGCTCTGGGTTTAACTGTATACTTCCTGAATGGAAGATTCTCTTCTGTCCCTTGTGTCTCTCTCCTTGGTAGGCTGCAGTGAAATAAAGTGCCCAGGTTAGTCTTTCCTCCACACATTGCAAGTTTAAAATAATCTGTGAATATAATTAATGCAATTTTACTTTTCCTTAGTATCTTAAAGTATATCATATTGTAACTCAAAATTTCACATTGGGTTCTTTTGCAGAGATCAAAAACATTATATTGGGAAACTTCAAAGCAAGGAATCCAGAGAAAATATTTGCTACTCAAGAGACCATTGAAATGCAGCTATCACAGCTCCAGATGGCATGGTACTGAGAGGGGTTCCTGAGGTTTCTTACCTTTAGAACACCATCCATCAACACTCTAATCTGGAGTGACAACCAGCTAAACCTCATCCGAACTTGGGCTACTCCAAACTGCTTTGTGGCCTGCAGGAAAAATTCACATCCAACATTCATGTCCATTTCTGCCACTGTTCAAGCCCAGCTTTTTCTTTAACTTACTATTGGCCACTCATTGCACTTTCCCAGCTCTGAGGCATTCCAGAATTTTCTGGGATCCCAATATAATTAGTAGCAAGGACTATGCAAATTATGATGTGTGTGGAATGCCACATTGCTATGAATTTCCATGGAGCTGATTGCCTGTCATTCTGCAGAAAGCTGTTGATCTTCAGAAAGTACCATTCTGGCTACTTTGCTTACTCTTTACACAAAATGTACTCGATGGAACTAGAGCTTTAGGTACCACATGCAAAAGGGGACATCTTTGCCATCCGTTCAATCATTTATTCCTTTTGTGCTGCTGTCAAGAAACCAAGTAGGGAAGGAAATTTACTATGTATGTTTCTATTTTCATGTTTTCTGAGCAAGAAATTACAATGCCTAGTAAACAGAGCAGGTTCTTTACACTCATTATGGCCTATTGTGTGAAAATGCTTTGCTGACTCCAGAGGAAAACCTATAAATTTGTTAGATGTGTTTAGCTAAGTGTATATTTGACCCAGAGTGAAAATTATTACTACAAGAGATTTCTGAAGGAAAAATGGGAGTTATATGTTATTTCAGCTCTGGAAACTGCAATTTGGGTGGCTGTTTGATCTGAGCCATGACATAATAAATGAGAATGTACACGTTAAAATGACACAGACTCATGAGGCCAGGATGAACAACACAGATAGGCTGTGCTAGTACTTACTACCTGTAGGAAGTTTAATTTTCTTGTTTCTCCAGCCCCTACAGAATATTGTACACTGCTTTGTTTGTTCCTCAGTGTATATGAAATAATGATGGGTTAGTAAACCATTTACGGTATTTTTTTTATGATTTAGGATGGAATCTCATATGCTTACCAGATCAACACTTCACACAATGAAAAAACAATAGCTGATCTTTCTGGGCTTTTCTGATGTCTTGACTCTAGAGACTGCTGAAGGAAAAAACTGTCTCTAGAATAAATAGAGGTAACAGCACTAGACTGAGTAACAGCTGCTGAAGAACTGCTCCACTACCCATGCCGAAGAGATATTTCATATTCTTGCTGTATTTCTTCTTTGGCCTGTTCTGCATAGCACTCGTGCACTGAGATCAGGTGACCTAGGTATTGTAGGGATCTGAGGAGCTGCTGGTGACAAGGGCATTTTCAGCCGTGTATCAAGACAGTCTTTACGCTGCTGGCATGACACAAAAAGAATGTAAAAATATCTGAAAGTGATGTTATTTTGGTCTGGTTTTCATAGACCAGAACTGCATTCTCTGCTTGAACCATTTTATCTTTATTTTATCATTTCTTAGTTCTTCTGCTAATCAGAGATTTTTTGTGTTTTGAGAAAGAGAGGAACTTGCAGCAATCATTATTGTGTCTTGCGACATCTTTTCTTTGTGAAGTGGAATTATTGCCTAACAAAAAACAGAGATTGCCCTCAACTACTATAGATGAGGACATCAGCGGTCAAATGAGGTCTTAGCTTGCCGTAGAACAGGCTGCCTAAAATTCTGGATAATCTCCCCCATCATGACACATCTTGTAAAAGATCTGGTGATCCTTATAGAGCCCCAAAAGCACAAAGAAATAGTTTGGTAAAAAATCCAAACATGAGTACATTATGCAATTGTTGGGCATTAATTTTGATAATATTATAATCACCTTTCTGATTGCACAATAAATAGAGACTCGGAGTCAAAAATAGCAAAATCTATTTTTCCTCTTTGCAGGCATAAATATGTGAGAATGATTTCATTATAGAAACCATGACTAACAGAAGAATTGAGGAGGTGATAATGGGCAGATACTGATTCTGCAGTAGAAGATATGGTTTTTAACATTAAAATACTGCCTTCCATTTGATGCTCAAGAATAGCGTTTTTTGGAGGGGGTCTGACACTGAATAACTCAAGTTAAAACATCTAAGCATGTCTTAAATTGCACTTCAGCAAAACAAGTGTTAACTCTGTTTAATTATCCAGCTAATGGTATGAGTAACCAGGTGAAGACAAAATGCAGCAAATCAGAAGGATCAGAGAACAAACAATATTCACTAATAACAGAAGGAACAGTAAGTTAGTTGTAAGTTCATGATTCTGTCACAACTGTTGTGTTGTGCCCCTGTAACAGGAGTTTTGGTTCCCCCAGACCATTTCCATCAGCATATCTAATTGCCTAATTCCACATCCTTCCCTTTGTGGACACAAAATAAAAAGAAATCCAATACATGGACGAAAGAAGCTGCAGCTGAAATGTGGTACTCTTGACTTTTTCCAGCAGCATCTGTGAGCTAAACACTGCTCAATCAGTCTAGGGTGACCCATGGCCAGAGTTTCAGATTAATGTGTACTTCCTAATCTGTTGGACTTTAAGGAGACAGCTATCGTGTCTCTTTCTGCAGACTGAATATGATTTGTCTGTACCATAGGAGCACGATTAGCTTAAATGTATTACAATGAACTGTACACTGGGAATATTACAGGCTCTTGCCCTGTATATACTTTTGCCTTGTATCTAGTAGGTGACATAAATGCTAAGCTACCTGTTGAATTAAATGGGGTTAGGGTTGCCTCATGGTTTGTGTTACAGACCACCTACCTTATGTTAAAACATAAAAATCAGTAGCAGCATGAATGACTCGGCGAGCAGAGTTGCTGTTAAAGCATTAATGGTTTCTATCTGTAATCCATATTACATGATGATGAGAAAAGTGAGATTAATGAAAACAATCAATGGTAATTTCTGTGGTTTTACTAAATAAGAGTCAATTTATAGTTTCTGTGTTGAAATCAAAGTAATGTTAAGTCTTAAATTAGAACCAAGTTTTCAGTATTGGAATTACTTTCTCTGCATATTGGTCTCTTAATCCTCTTGGACTGAGTTCCAGGGCTGGAAATTTTTTCAAATGAGTCAAGTTCTCTATAGCACGTTGCTTTTCTTTTTTTTTATGAAAGGAAATGTCTAGTTAATTTAACAGCAACAGCACCTGTCTTGGAAGTAGCTGATATTACTTTTCTGTCTGTAATCTGCAGTAAGATGATTCTAGATTTCAGGAAAAATGCTGCAGAAATCTATTTCTTATTTAATTTCTACTGTTCTTTCGAACGGCAGTTTGCAGAATGCATCTGGGTGTACAGCTAATGACCCATGAGCAATAACCAACTGTTTAAGTAAAACGCACTAGGAAAAAGCTTTTACCAAACAGCATTTTAATATTTTAAATAGATTTTCCATTGCAGGCTCTTTGTAACTGGATTAGTTCTCTGATGTGTTCTGACAGAGCTGTTGTTAGGGATACTCCATTAACTTTGTCTGTCATCTTATTTTCCCCAGTATCCGGCATAACACCCTTATATTTCATAATTTGTATTGCTATCAGTGCTGATTTGTAAATGTGCAAATTATAATTAACAACGGCCACTACTTCTATTAAATATTAAATCATTCTTGCAGCCTATATTTTCCACAGCAGATGGAGCCCTGTGGTATGCAAATAGACTTTCCTTAAGTAGTCAGCAGTTTTTACCAAAATTTTGGCTTTAAAAATGCTTTCTTTTTTTGCTTGCTTTATGTTTTCTCTTGCATTTAGGTTAATATTTATTCACTGCAGATTCTCTTTCTCCCCATAAGAATTTCATGGACTATTACATTCTAGCACTGAGGTTTTGTTTCACTTCATTAATAGCTCCTTAATCATATAGCTTGCTTGTAAAGTACAAATGCTTGTTATTTGTACTTATGCTGCAGTATTGCATAAGAGGCATTTAGTTATATTTTAATATGTATGGCAGAAGCAAAAATGCTGGGTACACCAACATAGTTTTTAATATGAAAACCAATTTACGTGCACAGTTTTTTCCCCCAGAATAAGCAAAAGCATTTATGGTTTTATATTGTGTCTTAAACATTCCATTAAATGTCATCAGCTGATTCAGGAAAATGTATTGCAAAATTACTAGAGAACTGTAAAATGTGTAAATGTAATGAATGCTCAGGGCATAGAAAGGATTGAAAGTCCAACATATATCAGGTAACTATAAAACAGCAAGAAACATCGATAGAACATTACATTTTTCTAGTGTGTAGTACCTTAAGCATGAAACTCTTATTTTTGGTGTTTACTGCTGTGCTGTTTTATTAAAGAACACTGATTCAGAGTTAACATAGCCTTTCTAATACTGAGAGGAATCTGAAAGGCAAGCAGCATCATTCAGGAAATGGTTTCACTATCCACTTGAGCAATTGCAAATGAAGATTTTTCAAATGATTGACTATGAGATTGTATCCTTAATAAGGGCAACCCATTTTTTTCCCACATTTTTAAATGGACACAGGAACATGGACCTCAAGGACATTAACTGCCACATTAACCAAAGAGTAATGAAAACTTCTCTGAATGAACATCTCAGTGAGCTGAAATGGCCTCAGCAATATAGAAATGAATTGTAACAAGTTAGGGTCTTCTCTTCCTGCTGGTTTGGTAGGAGTTGGAATTAGCATGCTAAGTGGGATCAGCAGCAGTAAGCAACTGGACTGGAGTATCCTGGAATCCATGCTCTGAATGCATATTGATACCTCTCAGAACACTGAGGTACCATTTAATCACAGGTATTGATATATATTAAACTGAAGTTGTAAGTGATGCGGAATAGAATTCTGGGCTGTTACGCCAGCTCATCTGAGCAGGAGCAGCTGTGCCCACTCAGATCCTTTACGTCTATCAAGAAGATACTTTTTAGGGGTATTCCATAGCAGAAGAAATTCAGATAACAGCGCAGGACCTGATGCCAATCATTTGGGAACAGTTTTATATCAGCTTTGTTGTCAATGTTAAGAAGAAATGTTATTTGAAGGATGCTGCTGGGACAAAAAGGGAAGGTAAGTTTTAAAAAGTGAGCAGCAAGAATAGCAGCCTTGCCATAGGTGAGCTTTTGTTCTACACCATGACATGCAGGGGGACCAAAGATAAACTTTAAATGAGTGGAAGTACTAGGAACAGTCTGCTTGTGGCAGCCTGGAACTGTCTGTGGGTTGACTTACATCTTAACCAACTGATTTATTGTCTACAGAACTTGGGCCTGAGAGAATGGCAATTTCACCAATAGCCTTCAGTCTGTGCTTTCCCAGAAATCTGCTTTTGCATATGGAGGATAGTCTTGATGAGTTTGATGTTTTTATGTAAATTTTACTGCAGAGAGAGGTTCAAGGAGGCAGAAATTGCACTTAGTTGAAATTAAGAGGGTCCATGTACATTTAAGTATTACAGAAAGTTGAATTTCAGGAAAATTTCAACCAGAGCCAGGGTAATATTTGATGTGACCAGTGTATTCAATGAAATACCTAAGGTGTTTTCTTGTGAAAGGAACTTCATAGAAACTTACATGAGCTTTCAAAGAATGTTTACTCCAGTAACTGTTTTGCTGTGCCTAGGAAAGAGTTGTACTCTTGTCTTTATCTCCTCAGCACACTGCAACTGCTGTTCCTCATGTGCAGCACGGAACTAATCCCTCCACCTGCTTTGAACTCCAGAACCACTGCTTGGTAGTTCTGCACTCTCTGCACAGCTTTGCCCTTTGAGTTTTGGCATCAGCCCTGCTCTTTGTGTCCACCTCTTTAGAGCAAAGAAATTTACTTGCTCAGGTAACTGGGCACAGCTGCACTTCAGAACATCAGCTTCTGTAAAATGGGCCTGATGATTTTCATGTGTGCAGGACACCTGATACTGATGATTTGGTGTTTTCAGTGTAATATATAATTGATGAAGATGTTGGACTGTACATAGATACGATCTTCCTGCATACTCCCTTCCCTCTGAAGCCAGAGTTCTGGTACACAGTACCTCTGACAATCTCATCTATAGTTGCTAATGAAAGAATTTATAGGCAATTGAACATCTCTTAATACCAGATCAAAAGAAGACATCAGAGAAGAGAGCCTACTTTCTCGAGGTTCAGAAACACAGTTGACTCAAAGCCATTAGACTACTCCTATTTAGAGTCAGAGGAAATGCTCTCTGGAGAAGCTAAGGAAACGTGAGCATATTTCAGTCATTGATATCGCACTTAAGCCTTATTTAACGTCTGTCTAAGGAGGAACTAATATTTTGTCTGTGAAACTGTAGTATTTTTCTTCTAGGAGTAGCTAGTTAGGAGTATTTTAATAATGTTGAACAATTTAAATGGCTATATTTCTTCATTCCTGTCATGAAACCTTATTGTTCTCAATGTGGGAGATTTGGATGTTATAAATTCTCCAGAAAGCACTCTTTAAATATCAATTTGTGTATCTTTGAGGCTTAAAATAAAAGCACTGGTAAGGGTTGTGCATCAATAACCTTGAAATCATTCAGTGCTTTTTGAGGATTAATCAGTTGTGCTGGATGGGCAACCTACAGGAGTTTACAATGAGGAGAAGGAGAAGTAGGATTCCTAAACACCAGTTTCCCCCTGCCCCCCAGTCCTGAAGCTTTGTTCGTTCTTGGCTGTACAGTGATTGGAAAAGCTTAGAAAAAGCTTAGAAAGTTAGGAAAGATCTTAGCAGTTGTGGGTAGTAGTAGTGAATGTAAGAGAAGACGGTCATTCTGAATGGCCAATTCCACACCTGAGATTCATGGCCAATTCCACACCTGAGATTCATGGTCTCAATTAACAGCCTCAGGAACTCAACATCAGATCTCCTGTTTGCAGCTGGACCCTAAAGGGTCATGTCTGTAGTCTGTCATACTGTGCCTCCACATCCTTTTCTATTCTTACTCTAATAAAAGAATTTTGCTTCTCCACACAGAATAAAATGGTGGCAGTGTTTTGGTTTTCTTCAACCCTGCAAGGCAAATTCATTTGTTAGACTTCTGTCTCTAAACTGATATGTATTGGGAAGGAGGGCAGGGTGTCGATTTCCAGCTGTTTGTTGAGTATATATGTAGGCATGACCAAAAAAATGGGATATCTGAGGGAAAAGAATTAGTGGCACAATATTTAGAATTCTGTGACTCATAGAGCAGACCAGAGCAGATCTAAATATAAATGTCTTAATTTTTTTAACTTTATGTCTAAATCTAATACAATTGAAATGAAGACCTACTGAAAGAGGGTACAGCATAAAAGCATTTTACTAGACCACATCTAACCATAATGCATCTAACATGTGGTCTGGGATTCTAATATCCAAGGCTGAAATTCTTCTTGGGTAATTTTTTTAGTAATTAGTAATTTACTAATACTTTAGTAGTATTAAAAGCATAGAATATGACACAAAGATACTATTTAAAAAGAGAGCAATTTTATAGTGCTGTGGAATTTTACACCTGATAGTCCAGTGAATATCAACTTTAAATTGTCACCTTTCCCGGAGAAGTAAAAAGTGAAAGTTAAATGCCTAAGCAAAGTGCATACATAATATCAGTCAGGTAAAATGTTCTGAATAGTAGACAAACTCTTCATTGCTTTCATGTCGATTAAAACTATGGGTTTGTTCTAAGGGATAATGGTAATGAACTGTGTTGAGATCCAGAAGATTTTATGAGGACAGAACCTCATTATTCCTTGCTTTGGACATACTGTTTGAAGGTTTCCAAAGCAGCCTAATTTTGATCAGGAATTTTCAAATTTGAGAATCGCAGCTCTACTTAAAGAGCGTGGTTGATGCATCTGCGGTAAATTTTATCATACAGCGTTTTTGTTTAATTAGATTGTGAACTCTCGATGACTTCCTGAGAGTAAATTTTGTTGAGAGGAGAATTAGAAAACATTAGATGAGGTAGAGGACTTGAGAATACTTGTCCAGAAGAGATTGATAAGAGCATAACTAGGACAGCTGTGAGCTGTGCTTTAAAATTGTAAATGATGCTAGTAAGTGATTTTCAATTCTGATTTTAAATAGTCTCAGAAATTGTCTTCTACCAAAGCTTCTTTGAATTAAATTTTGTTTAGTAATCAGAACCATTACATATGAAGCCTTCTGGAGCTCATTACATACTAGGAGAGGGTGAGAGTTGGATTTTCTCATCTCTAAGAGGCTAAGGGGGTATCTTATTGCTGTCTGCAGCTACCTCATGGGAAGATCTAGAAAAGACAGAGACAGACTCTTCTTGGAGAGATGCAGTGGCAGGATGGGAGGCAGCAGATAAAAGTTAGGGTATAAAACATTTTCATTAAATATAAGGATTTTTTTTCCCATGCTAGCGATCACATACTGGAACAAGTCACCCTGCTTCCTTGCAGGATTTAGGTCTTGACTGAGCCTTGTCTTGTTGACTTTTGCTTTGAGCAGGGGTTGTGTGAGGTGACCTTCTGTGGTGATTTCCAGCACAAATTATTCTGTGGTTCTACTCTGTGCTGTATTTGGAGTTTCAAGAGAGCACATTAGTACACTCAAACTCTTTCAAGACTCAGTTGTGCAAATTCTCTTTCCATTCTTTTAGACATGGGCCAGCATTTAGGGACCAGCTGAGGTGTACAGGTTGTGCAGGCAGTGGTTTTGTAAACTCCCTAGCAGTGCTATATGAAGGCCAGGTTTCAAGACTACATGATAAGCTGGAGAATAATGGAAGATGAGGGATGGGAAATGGGAGTAGACTCTCTAAGCAGCACAGACATCACTGATGCCCTGGGGTCCAGCAAGCCCCTCAGAAGCAAGAGGAGCCTCAGTGACAGTTCTGTCCCTTCTGGTGACATGAGGCAGGGCTATGTGAAGCAGGAAGCAGGCCTGGTGCAGTAGTCACAGGAATACAGTAAGCAGGTTGGAGTGTCAGGAACTCTCCTGGAAGTTGTGTAAAGGGAAAGGCCTTTCTTAAAGGCCTCTGGGAAGAGCATTTCATTTCCTCTTGTGAGAGGAAGGTTTACTTCCTGGTTACCAATATAGTTTCTAAGAGCCAAAATTATCTTCAGTGAGTGTTCATCTCACATACCTAGCTGAGACAACTGACAAACAGCTCAGCCACAACAGGGTATCATTGAAAAGGGATTGATTTGTATTTTAATGCTATTGGTGATGTCCAGGTCACAGCTAGAATCTTCATTTTCTGCTGATGAGAAAAGACTTGGGTTGTGCAGATGATAACACAAAACTGACAGTCAGCTGACCCAGCTATTCCCAGAGCAGCAAAATGAGAAGATAGGAGATCTGGAAGCCTAGAAATATTAGTAACAATAGGTTACAAGTACTAGATAGTACTTACTCATCCTCAAGAAATCAGAAGTCCAGCTGTGATGATAACTCAGCAAACTCTTCTCCAAACCTTCTCCAGCTTTATTCCAAAACATTGTGCTAGTTTTTCAGGTTTTCTGTAGATATAAAAATGGGGGTATTTACCCATAAGCTCCTTGGTAGTACTTCCTGTGTTTTCTGTTGTTCTTTGGATGATGTACTGGCCTGATTTAATCTGCTGTGCAATAGTGCTGAAGCTTTTGAATGGTGTTTCATTGAATCATAAGGTGACTTATTGCCTGTTGTCCAGTGGGATGAAGATTAACATGTCAGGTCCTCAAGCCACCATAAAATGCCATTATAAATATATGCAAAAGGTCCACTTCAGTGTTATAAGACTGCATAACTAAAATACTAGTAATTTTGTATGATTTTGGAAGGCATTTAATTAAGGCAACATCAGTTTCACTTCCTTTACCCTTGGAAGAACTGGCATCTGATGAAAGGGCAGATGTTGGGAGCCAAAAAGATTTCTGGAGGGTGGCAGGGTTAACTTCTTGATACAGGTGTTGGAAGGGCCAGCTGGGGTGATTCACAGCTGGATCTGCTGCTGCCCACTCACAATAAAGGTGTGGTTGATGATGTGGTAATCAATGACAGCCTTGGCTGTAGTGACCATGATATAGTGGAGTTCAGTATCCTGAGGGAAATGAGGAAGGAGAGTGACACAGTGAAGTCTCTGGACCTCAGAAGAGTCAACTTTGGTTAAGGAAACTAGTGGTCAGATCCCATGTGATGGAACTCTGGAGTGGAAACATGCCCAGGAAAGGTGACACATTTTAAGGACAGTATCATGCAAGCACAAGAGCACCCATCCCGATACTCAGAACAAGTGGATGTGTTGGCTAAGCAGGGAACTAATGGCAGAGGTCCGAAGTGCAGATACTCCTCTGGTAACCCCCTGGAGATGTCTGCATGGGTTTTTTTTAAAGAATACCTCATAGACCATTCTGACATAGTGGAAAATAATAGTTTAACTATATGGAAGGATCTGTCCCAACTCTTTGGTCTCTGGTGGTCGGTTTCTGCAAACTCGGTAGAGAAATTTGGCGCATTCCAACTGTACTGCTTTAGTTTCTCTGACAATGTCTCCATGACATACCAGTCTATGTTATTCCTTAATTTGGTTTGCTTACTAAGAGATGTATATCTGTACTGTGAAATACTAGGTCATTTGAAAATGACTGAGAAGACAGAGGCTGTCTTGCTTCCAGATTGAAAGGAGAACTACAGCAATATGGTGCTGCTAGGAAGTCCTGCTGCTATGCGGAGTTCTTACACTGCACTGCCATTGTTTTAAAGCTTCTGTATTTTAAACCTTTGCAATATAATTTCCTTACTGTTGAAAGCCAGTTGTTTTTGCTTTGACTGCTCAACATTGCTGGTATTATCAGCCAAGCAACTTCCACTATTAGCTTCCTAGCATTAGGAAAACATAAAGTACAGGGTACAAATCATGTAGGCCAAATACCTTCTGATGGCACTGTTCAAGCTGAATCCTGAGTGCTTTGCTATAACAATCAGGATTTGGCCCTACTTGCCCTTGGTATTAATCTTGTCCTCTACCCACTAGGCATTATATGAGATGTAAATGATTTGTCTCCATTCATCAGATTCATACGTATGCGTATATCTGTGAAACAGATTTTTTAAAAAATACAGCAGAGTTCATAATCTGTATAAAAAAAAGGAAAAGCATCCATGTATTAGGCCATCAAGAGTCAAAAGCATAATTTGAAATGATAAACGTATCCATTTTAAGTTACACATTACTTTGCATAGTTAATATCACTATAATTAGTCATAGTTCCTGTAATTTATTGAAAAAGATGCTCAGCCCCTCTAGTGTACTACAGTGATGAATGTTGGAAGTACAACTTTGGAAGCAGGAATCAAGAAAATTAGTAACAGTTGGAGAATTAGCATGTAAATCAATAATATCCTTTCTCTTGCATCTTGAAAACTGAGGGCATTCATCACACGCTACATAACGAAAGGGAGGGCAGAAGTTAGAATTGTAACTTCTTGTACATTACTAGTCTGCTTTTACTGCAAGAGCTGTTTAAAATAATTTCAAATGTTAGAGTAAATCTCCAGTAAATATTTAAACTATGTATAACTAGTCACAAATAAATTAAGCTGATTTTATGCATTCTCTCTAATTAGAAGGGCACAGCATTTGTTGAAACGTGATTAGTATTATTCATTAAGCAAAAAATTCTCATTTGTATCTTATTATCACTATTCTGCATAAACCAACACAATTTGTCATGAACTCCCTCATTTGCTGTATCCTCAAAAAGCAGATTATGCTTATTTTTCATTTGGACAGTGGAAAATCAAGCCAGGTGTTTGGCAGCACCAGAGTGTTCAGGTGTAACTGTGCCAGTGATGGTACATTACTAGCAGCGTGGATGAAGAATGAGGCATGGAGAATCTTGGGACTGAGGTGCCTTGAGGCCCATCCCTTTAGAGTGGTCCTGCTGATGAGACAGGTGGTGTTGCATAGAACTGAAAAAAAAGAGAGAAACTTTTTTGTAAAGTCAGCCTCTCACCTTCAACTGGAAATGAGAGGTGCTGCACTGTAATACCTGGACATGTTTGTGACTAAAGTCTCTACAGTAGACACTTTTCTTAATAAGTTTTCTAAAGCTGAAAAATGCCTGTTGCTGCAGAGAGGTCTCTGTCACTGTCTGAAAGGAATCGGCACAATATTGCATGGGCAGTATTATGTATTTATATACATAAATATTTACATGTGACCTTGATTGTAGTATATTATGCAGGAAAACTAATTCACTGTACGCATATTCTTCCCCTTCTTTCCTCTCATTTCTTTTTAAGCTTTGGAGAACATCTCTTTACATATGTCATATTTAATTCTGCCCTCATTCGCATGCATGTAAACCATCAGTAAAACTGCTGAGCTCAGTGGTGCTGAGTCAACGTAGGGTGGGTTGGAACAGAGTAGCAGGCTTTCTACATCAGCTCACTGGGGTTGTGGATTAAAAATTACGTGAACCCTGAATGGGCATCACAAGGATTGGGTTCTTCTTGTGACTTTGTCACTATCATGTGGTTTCTTTTGTGTCTTTAAGCTATGATCCAAGGGGTAACGGTATCCAAAGGGATATGTTTCACCAACAATGGTAAGGGCAAAAAGTACTGAAAAATTGTAAGGCTTTGTTACTTCTACACTGGATAGATGAGAATATTAAAGGAATCATCTTGGTGTTAGGACTGTGTTTCCTAAAGTGTATTTTTCACATCTGTTGGAATTTGGTTGTAAGGCAGTGGGTTAAGTTGTTTTAGGGCCATTGATAAATACATGTAGGGATCAAGAACAGTTTTGGCTGTATAGACAGCTAGATCCAGCCTCTCTGGATGGCAGGTTGTTTGAAATTTTCACTGTTTTCTTAAGCTTAGATGATTGTGAGTGGCACAGGAAGTTCTAGACATCATAGTAAGTGGTATCACTCTCAGCAAATGGTGGCATGCTAAGACCTGTGTACTTATTCTTTACTGTTCCCTTTTTTGCCTTTGACGATAAAATTGCTTCTTTACCAAACTGGACTCTCACAAAAATTTTGCATTGAATCTGATGTCTGTTCTTGTATTTGAAGCAAGGAAACAGCCTTGACTATGTTATGATACATATATCTATTGACAGTCTTGCAAGAAGTATGACATGAAATTTTCATTCCAAGATAAAAGCAGAGGAAAACTTACTTCCAACATAACCCAATAGCAATGAAAAGTCCTATGCAGAGCAATAGTGAAAAGGAGGGATTTTGTATATGGTTATGCTAAAATAATGCAAGCATAGTTACAGACATAAACTCCCCATCTTGACACTTGAAAATTCATTAATATTATATATGTTTGCTGTTGCTCATCTATATCTTGTCTATGAGTTTCTATGACTAGTTTATTCCATTTTACTAAATATGTACTTGTGAATTACAAATCCAAACTATGAATAGCTTAAATAGCTAGTAAGAGAAACAATTACATTTTCTTCCTCTCTAACATGCAATTTTAATTTTCATAATTCTATAAAAACATGTCCCCCACAATGCAGCCTGCCAGGAGGCCTGAAATCTGCAGGCTATGGCCTCTCGGGCTGTTTTCCAGTGACTCATTTTTAATTTTATGGAAGCATTATCTCTAGCTAGTAAATTAACAACAGCCTATAGTGCACACACACTGTCATCCATCTGCTTAAGGCTCTTGTCATTTGACACCAGTCTTGTATCTATAGACTTCATCTGGTATTCAAAAGCTATCAACCCTGCCTCCAAGATCGCCCACCTTCTGGCTCCAGGCTAGAAGAGTGACTCTCCATTTCCAAGTCTAATGAGCACACAGCTAGCAGCAGTTTTTCCATTAAGGATCTAGTCTTCTTAGAAAACAGACAATGTTGGAATTACTTGGATCCAGAACTACATGGAAGAGTGTTCCTTAGGCAGCCTGACTTCTGTTTCTGCACTTTTTCTGTCAAGCAGAATGTTCAGTACCTCCCGCTTTCAGCAGGTTGGACATAAGTGTTTATGCCACTGCATTTTGAGGAGTGCAGTGTATTAAGAGATTACATTCTTTATAATATCTTTCAAATTATGAGCACAATTTCTAGGGAGTTTTGAAAAATGCATGTAGTATCAAAAATCTCATGACTGGTATGAATCCGCCACAGGAGAGGAAGCCATGTACATTAATATATCCAACCATTGTATGGCTGGAGAGGAACAACTATTTCACAGTTGCTAAATTTTGTTTTATTCCAAATTTGGCTGCAAATGAGGTAATTTGTATTCTTGCAAATAATTTCTGTGTAAACTGATGTCTTCTCTGAAGAAGTGGTAAGGATTTAACAGAGAATTGTGTCTCCTGGAGAAACTTCAGTCATCATAGGATAGAAAAATTCACAACACCTACTGCTCAGTCAAGGTTAGGGAACTTATTCTAAGAGTAATTGAAGAAAAGGGGCTTGTGTTCTAGACTCAAAGGGCGTAATTTTTTTAGATTTTCTTTTCCAGATTATGATAGATGTAGTTGTCATGGACAAGTAAGAAGAATTGACACAAGTCATAGGAAGTCGTAGTTAGGGATGAAGCATAGGTGACAGAAGCATTTAAAAAATCCAGGAAGGCAGGGAAGATAGTTTATCCTTTTATTTTCCCTCTGCCCACAAGCTTGGAAAGTTCCATCTAGGCCATTTGTTTGTGATATTTTGGTCTGATAATCTATGCAGTGAAAAATTTATCTGCCTTGATGGGGTTTGTTTTCACTGTGTACCTCACAAAAAGTGTCTTTTATTCATGTATCCTGTGTCCTTCCACAGGGATGTGGTGTCATGGTACTTGCAAGAATTGGAGCTCTGAAAGACATGATCAGTGGTAGTAACTTTGCTTTTGCTGACTGTGGCAAGTGCCCTTACTAGTTTAACACACAAGTAATTGTGCTTTAATTTATGATAGACCCAGAAGAATGATACTCACATATGTTCAGCTGAGGAGTGAAGCTGAGAGAGAACCAAGAGCCTTAAGAAAATCAGGCTATTCTGAACCTTGATGTGAAAACAGTGTAGTAGGATTTCTGTGGACTCCTGCTGATGACCTGTGTCATGTTTCACAAATTTAAGGTCTTAACACTCTGCTATCAGTCATTATTTTTTACTGAGTCATCTTTGAGAGAATCAGTCTTTGACTGGTATTCGTGAGACTTTTTTACTTCCCTGTGAATAGAAAGGATCAGGTTGTTTTGAGGAATATAGTGCCTGTTTAACGAAAGTAATGTTAACTATATATATTATTTCATAACACTGTCACTTACATGAACCATTTTCTTGTAATTTGTATGAAGAATACAAGCAGTATCTTTAAAATAATTTTTAAAAAGTATATTTAAAATTCTTGTGTGTGCATCAAATATGAAACTGCCCTAGATTAATAAACATATGAGATTATATTTTATTATTATTTATTTATTTTTATTTCTGTTGGGTAGTGTTTTATCAAATGTTTAACTTCAGTACATAATGAGATAATTTAAAATAAAAAGCCCCTTATGCTTAGGTTTTGTAATATGTGACAACAGCATCAAATTATAAGAGAAATGGCCGTTGATTTCTACTGTTAAAGAAAATAAGATTTGTATGTAAAAAATTTAAAATAAATTGCTAATTTGTTTCCAATTATATAGTATATAAAGCATTCGTAATGGAAGCAAATTCAGCATGATTTTTATTTATACATTATCAATTGGGAAAATTGGTCCTTCACCAAATGGAGCCTTCACTCTACAAGCATTTGGTTAATTCCTTACCTTTAGGCATCAAATTAATCCTCTTGAAGTCAGGGGGACAAGTTCTGTGACAGTAGTTTAGCAGCCATAACTGTCTACAGATCTGAAGGTCAAACAGGAACTTAAAATCAGCCTGGAAAGCATACAGAGAAAATGCCATGGGGTGCCAAAGCAGCATTGGGATTGCAGTGCACTGTGCAATGCTTCCTTGCCAAATACACTGTGATTTTGTCAGACTTGGCTTTTGGCTGTGAAGACCAAATAGTTTTCCAGTATCCTTTTCTAGGTAAGCATGCAGGTGTTTATATGTTCATTTTACAAATGCAGAAAGTGGTTTGCTGAAGGCTGCAAATTCAAGAACCTGGAACTGGAGTGAATGTTAGAACAGAGAAGCTCTTGATTCCTGGTTCTGATTCTGGTTCTGATTCACGGCAAAATGCTATTCTCCAAGAAAAATTGTGGAAATATGTACATAAATTACAATTATAAACATGTTGCTTACTATAAATATGTAGCAGTATATATGAACTGGTAGGCAATGAGTATTAGAGAAATAATAACTAATCCTGTCTGATGGTGTGCAGGACTCCTTATGGTGCTTTAGAAATAATAATCCATTCTGTAAACAATTGTTATACTGTATACCTCTTGCTACATAGGACTGCATCCCCATATAGAGTTAGGCACGCAGTACCTGATTTTCCATGGGATCTTTCATGTATTGTTTGTGTTACTTGTAGTCAGTTGTTCCAGCAGAATGAGTTTATGAGGGTGGATAATGGACAGACAGTGTATTCTGCTTTTCAGTTTATAAATGAACAAATGATATTTCTAATTGTTAAAAGTGGAATACGGATGAAAGATAAATTCTAAATTTCTATTTTTGTGGGTCACCATTGCTTATGTAGATAATAGCACAAGAACATTACTACTACTACTACTACTACTACTACTACTATTATTATTGTTGTTGTTGTTATTGTTGTTGTTATTATTGTTATTATTGTTATTATTGTTATTATTGTTATTATTATTATTTTTTTTCCATTGTATGAAATGCTGTTGGATTTGTTTTTTTTTTTTTTTTTTTAAATAGAGACATTTACCAGACAAGGCATTGATGTCATCCACTGACTTTGCCACTTGGTTTTGTCAGGGTCTGACGGAGCAGGGTAAGAAGTGAAGGGACTCTGATGCAGAGGCCGCTAAGGCTGCAAACCAGTTTTAGTGGTTGATGTATCAGGCCCAAAGGATAAAGGGTGTGACTGAAAAGCAGTGGTACTTGGTATACAGAAAAGGCTGGAAACAGCTTTTGGTAGTGAGATAGCTTTTTAGATATTCCATCACAAAATATTCTAAATCCATTTCGAGAATGTTACCTTTTCATATGTGGATTTCTCTTTATTGAAAACATTTTATGGCCGTTCAAGTACCTTATAGGAGAAGGGAACTTTAAAAAAATCCAAGATATCTTTAGCCCCATCTTTTATAATCAAATCTGCTTCAGTCTAGCTGGAAATTGTATCTGCAAATTGTCCTATATAACAGCCTATGTTGATTTTTTCCCAGCTGTCTGTATGGGTAAGTGCAGCAATAATCACGAGGTATATTCTCAAAAGTTTGCACAATCTTTATAGAGATTATAAAGTACAGAGCTGGATTTTAAGGACTCAGTGTATGAAGTACCTCTGCTAGTCCATTATTTTGTTAATTGTTGGCCAATTTGTCTTGTGGGAAAACAATGCTTTAAAAATGAACCCATGGAATAGGCAGCTGTGACTTCATAGCTAGCAAAGTATGTATTCAGTATTTGTGCAGGAAGACATTCAGTAAAAAATGATATCCAGTAAATAAAACTGAATATCAGGTGTACTAAATTTTAAAAAAATCCCAAGAAAAAGACTTGAAAAGAAGTTCTGTTAATGAAAAGAACACTGTAGGAGAAATACTTTATATAAAGATAATAAACAACAGACTGTTTCAAGGTAATCTGAAAACTTTCATCTCAACCTCTGTCCCTTTCATTCTTTGCCCATAACTCGTGGTCTGTGCACTCTGAAATCTTTCACTCTTCAGCCTCTCACAAGCTGATGGTGAAAATCAACAGTAGCTCCTTTCTTATCCTTCATATACATTCAGAAACATAGGCAAAGAAACACTCATTCCCCTACAAACTGGAAGTCTCTGCCCGCCTCAACCACCTTCCAAAGCTGCTGTGACTACCAATTTTTGACTATTTATAGGTTAGAAGCTTAGTGATACATCCATTGTATCCCTACTGAAAAATATTCCAAAATTATGTACTTGAATTGAGCTACAACCCCTGAGTAAATGATATGTTTAGAGATGTAGGTCAGAGATGAAATTGTACTTTGGGTCTTAACTGTTCCTTTTCAGTAGGAGCTCATGCGAGTTTCACACAGACTTGGACGATAAATGACTTAAGATCTCTAGATTTTTGACCCATTTTCTATGAAATAACTTTGTTTTCAGTGTAGACTTGCCTGCTTTTCAAGTGTTTTTAGATGTTTGGACTCACGTAAATAAAAATTTAAAGCTACAGATGTCTATATATAGCTTATCAAACTATTTTCAGGTTTTCCTTATCAAAAATTCAAATTAGTTTCTTTTGATTATGTTTGAAATGCTGCAGTAGTAGGGAGGAGGACTCTGAAGTAGGCTTTCTCTACCCGAAGCTTTATCCTTGTTGTAGCAGAAAATTTCTGCCCTTCAATCTATTATTTAGGATCCTTTTTTGTCCATTTCTATGCTGGAATATTTAATAATTTTTGTAATCTGAAAGATGTAGCTGCATAGTGAAACAAGGCTGAGAAAACACTATTTGGAAACAATGGCTGGGTGCCCGTGATTTCTGCGATGTTCAGGACAGTATATCTGTATTTTAATCAGCTGGTTGTAAATGAAGAAGCATGCGATTGTATGATTAATGAAAAGTGCCAGGTTTAAAGTTATGGTAATATATGTATGTTAGAGATTTAAACTGTTGTGTGTAGCTATTCAAGTTTGCTATTAACATCAGCAGCACTGCACTGAGATCGGACTGGCTGTACAACCCTCAGCGTAGGGAAACATACTTTTATTCAGTCAGGGTACAATGAGACTCCGAAGTGAAGTGAGCATGGTTTAACTTTAAACATCATGCTATGTTTCCAATTAACCATTAAGCTGTCATTTCCATAAACCCAAATGTTTTGATAGGAAAAACAATTGCTGTAGAGAGAGAAGGAGTCAGACTTTACACAGATCAGTTCAATAAGCAAGAGGAGTTCTTGATGTGTTATAAGGCAGTGACTTCCCAACTCTTGGGACAAATTGCAGTTTGATCGACTGCCAATAAGTGAGATCATACTCGTATCTTTTTTATTTGTTTCTTTTTAATTTGTGAGCAAAGAATGTGCTCATTAAAGTGAGGAACTCCACACTTCTTTTAGCCAAGAGTTACCATATTCTATATAATGAATTGTGTACACTTCTATCCTTTTTAGTAGTTCATCTAATTTTCCTTGGAATTGCATGAAATACTTCATTATTCAAGTATTTTTCCAATCTGTAGTATTAATATTTCTAGTACAAACTTGTGTGTGATTGCACTATATAGTATATGCTTTGTCCTTTTTATGTGGATGTGAACTTGTTGCCCATTTTGTTTTGCTTTGTTTTGACAGGTGAGTGAAATGATTGACCAAGCAAATGAATTTAAGTTATTCTTTGTATTTTGAGATTTATAATGACTTCTATGAATTTGAATTACTGTAGAACTTCACAGCTTTATGTTGTTTTCAGGTCTTACCATAGAGTAGAAAATATTTTCATTATCTATTTTTAGCAAAATAAGTAAATTTTTTCTTTGTCTCTTATTTGTTAATAGTGACATGGCCCTCATTTTTCTTCTTCAAATTTTGGTGGATTGATTATTGAGTTTATTAGGAAAGTATTGAGAAGATCTTTTCTTCTCTGTGGCAGACAGATACAAATGGCTTAATGCCTTGGCCAAAAGGCTAAGCAATATCAGATTGCTGAGGCCTGTGACAGTTAAAATATCCAGATTGTGTCTGTAAATGTTTTCACTTTTGAAAATGTAAACTTTTAGCATTAATGCTGCCATTACCAGAATGTTGCTGGCATTGCTTCTGCGTTAGAAAATCATTACTGGACTCATTCCTGACATGTAACGCTTCTTTTTTCCAGGGAGGTGGGTGGACGAGCACACAGAGCTCATTGCTGAACTACTGAAGTTGGGTAAGTTCTGTTGCCTTCATTGATACTGTGTGGCTTTCAAAATATGAGAGGAGTTGATGGAGAAAGCATCTGTGTAGTTCATGTTACTAGAGAAATTTGTTTATTATACTTTGCACTGAGGTTGTTCCTATTATTGTGTGCCTGGTAAACAGTTTGGTTTTTGATTGCTTTTTTTAGGCTTTGCAGATGACCTACATGGAACCTTTTATTTTGATTTCTACTGACTAAAGTGTTTTTTAAGTTATTTCCTGCTTTGCCGCTCTGTGAAAACATAAAAAATTCACCTTAGCTTGGAGGACTATCACAGGTGCTATGAACCACCTAACACTTCATAATAAATGCATTTCCCAGATAGAGGCTAAAGGATCTGTTGAGTCTTGGTCTATCTTACTTAGACCTAGTTGGAGAGCTGATGCTGTAGACCTGGGCTATAACAAATGGAAAGAAAAAAGAATTACAGTGTAATCCAGGGATCATTTCTTCACCTAGCCAAACATACATTTCCCACCTTTCTGTCCTTCATCCTTTATGGTTCTTCCTCTGTGTTGAAGATGATCATATGTGGTGCCCCCAAAGCATTATTTTCCCCTTAATCAAGTGCCACACTTTCTTCTACGCAGTGCAGGAGTGTATGTTTGGAACTTTGGTGGAATGCCAGCTCCATTTGCTGTGTGGAGGGGGAGGAAATGCACACAACTACCATCCTTTTCAAGGCTTTCATTCCCTACAGAATGTATTAAGTCTGAAAGCAGCTGTGCTTGCTCCTGCTGTGAGAATGGTAGATCCAAAAAAGTGTAACCATCCCTTCTCACGCCATGAGTTTCAGTCTAACTACATAATTACAGTTCCTTCTTTAGACTCCATCAAGAAGGAAAGTTGAAGAGCAAATCAGAAAATTTTAGAAAGTTACAAAATTAGAGAAAATCAAGTGACTGTCAACTGGACTTTCATTACTCCTTATTTATAACAACAATGAAATTGCAAAGAATAAAGTTGAATACTGAACTCCCATGAAAGACATCATGCACTGCATACATTGTTGAGTTAATGCGAAATACCTGTTTAAATCAGCTTTTTCTGTAGTTTCCTTGTCATATATCTTAATGTCAGCAACATCTGCAATGGAAATGCAATGCAAATCAGTGCAGATTATCACCAGTTAATAAAGAGTCAAAAGCATATTTCAGGTAGCACAATCTCTTCAGTTTATTTCTATGGTTAATCTACTCATATGTTTTCAATAAAAACTTACATTAAATACAAAAGGTATGTACAGCATAATATGCAAATGATTTTATGTTTGGCATAGCATTTGTGTGTCTAAGATCAAATCCTACGGCTTGGTCTCCTCTTGTGACCTGAGTTCCAAATATTCCTTGTTTATTTAGCAGTGCTCTAAAGAAGGGTTTGAGCTCTCATTTTGGCACAGATCTTGCAGAAGTACTCTTAACTTTATGTGCATCCCTATAATCAAGAAGGAAAATAGGAAGTTATTCAGTTCAGAGGATCATTCCTTAAACATTATTCTCAGACTGAGTAGACACCATGAGGGAATCTTTCCTCTTAAGTGTCATTTTATGTTATGTCATTAAAAAAAAAAATCAAAATTTCAATGATTTCAACTCAAAGTTTTTGGATCTACTACTGACTCACTGAGCATGAACTGTAGTTTTCAGAACAGCCTCAGAGATGTCCAGAAGTCAAAAGAGAAGAAAAGGAAACCATATTCCCCAGCCCCAGAGGCAATTTTGAAAATACAATTCTAGTTATTATTGGATCTTATTATCTATACAAGGCTTCTGCCTTACCTTTGTTACCACAAGAAATACTTTTTCTGAGAGTACTGTTTCTGAAGATGATATTTGTCCCTGATTGATTGCCTTTGAGATGGTGATTGCCTTCTCATTTTATGGAAATATTATAGCGCTTTGAACACCAAACTTCAGAAAGCTCTAGGGGTGAACAAAGAGCTGTCTAGGACACCAAGACCAGTGCTACAAGTGATGTCGCATTTGAATGGGGGAAAGATGGCCTGCCTCAGTCTCTGCAAGTGTTCCCCACAAGGCTGCTAGCTTTGTTTAGTTCCGAGTAACAGGTCAGCATTTGCTCTCAGTCCTGCAGCCATGATAGAAATAGGCCTAGCAGTTGAACATTTAGTTAGCACCAGCTTTATTTTCTCTGTGAGCGAGCCTTTGAAGCACTCTCACAGTAAGTGCAAACACTTCGAGTGAATATTGCAGAGACAAACAACTGGCTGGTGTCAGGGAAGTGCTTTTAGGATCACAGTTCTTTGTAGTAATTTGTTGGCCCAAGCTCCCTGATAGTCAAGGTTTTAAATCTGTGTAACTTTCCCCTGATACCCAATTATAATTACTTTTTAGTAATATAAGAATTACTAGTAAAATCATTATTCATTGCATCTTCAGTGGTATATATTTGTAGTTGCTGGTATCTGCTGTTATTCAATACAAATGATGTATTTGGCCTTAGAGTAGGACACTGTCCCCATGAGTGCAGCTGCCTAAATACGCGCTACGAGCGCATGTGTGTGGTGCATCCAGCTCTCCCAGGAGTTGTGGGTGATACAAACGCATGTGTTCCTCGGGGATATGTCAAGGCATCATAATACAATGTCCTCCTGATTTAATGGGCATTCTGCTACATTCCATGTGCCCAAAATAGGAAAAGAAAAGAAGAGCCAGACTCTGTGTTGTTTTGTTTGCAAGTCTTTATCTCTGCCAGGACATAGAAGTAGTCAGAGCTCAGTGGATTATTTGTGAGCACTCAGTAGTCTGAACATTCAGTAACTCAGTGTGAAACCAGAGGCAGCATTGCACAAGCATTGACAATATGGAGCAAAATGCAATGAGATTAAAAAATAAACAAGATTGGGGGGTTTCTTGCATACAGTAGGGCCTAGCCATTTCAGAGATGAAAATAAGCAGATTTCTGAGGTTCTGAATGCAAATCTAGGTGGAACCATTTGAATTTAAAAAATAAATAAATAAAATATCCCCAAATGAAGCCCTGCTTGAAGGACTGAACATGCCAGTAGCAAGTTCTGCTTCAGAGTCCAAGAGATAGAGTACGTTAGTGTGTATCAGTTAGTCTAATTTATTCTGTGTCATTGCTGTATCACAACCTTCTGTTTGATTTTCTTATAAACTAATAATTTCCTGAATGAACTAATACTGCCATAGCCACTAGTACCTCTGCCTTGTAGAAGTTTTTTATTGTTGTGTATGCAACTAAATTGAAATATCTTTCACTTGAAATATTGACTTTAATATCTCATTTGAAAAATTCATGAAGCCTTTGATGTTAAATCCATACTCAATTTAGCCAAATGCCATTAGAATATGCAATATGCCTGAATACAGAGAGCATTATTGTCTGTGTTTCTGCAGAAGAATTACATTTTATGACTGTAACGTCAGGATCTTTTTTGGATTTGTTCATGAAGAAAAGAAAGAGAAAGGCAGCACATTAGAAGCAAAATGAAAAGTGGTATTGATTAGGCTCTCATTTACCCTCTCTTTGCTTGAATCCCTAAATGCATGGAAATAAGGGTTGTGCCACAGCAAGTAACAATGCTCTGTAATGAATGGAACAATCTTTAGAAAATTAGTGTAAACACGTATGATAGTGCACAGATGTTGCTCCTAGTAACTGTCATACATTTATTTTACATCTCCATTTACATACATCTCTTTATTTCCTAATAGTATCATAATAGAAACATGACAATAGTTAATGATTTCATAAAACATGGAATGTAAAGCTGACAGAGAGGTAGAACATTAATTGAAACCTATAGCTATAGTACATTAGAATTACATCTCCTAAATGACTCCTGATAAAAATATCCCTCTTTTACAGACAAAGACAAAGACAGGTAAAAAACTAGGCTTTCAACAAATTAATTTTTTTTTTCCAGTAAAACAGACTGGCAAATGTTGCAAAATCTCCTGAGTGCTAATAGAATGGTATTTGCCTTTAGTAATTTATGGGCACTTTTCCTCCAGCTATCGATCACAGTTGAAAAAAGTAAACTGCATTAACATTTTAGGCAATAATGGCTCCAGAAAATGTTTGATTTTTATCACTACCAAAACTGATGTCGTGAAACTTGGTTCTTCAGCAGAGGTGGGAGAGCTGAGTGCATCCAGCCTGTAGGGTGTTTATGCAAGTGCCCAGGTCTGACTGAACAAACTGGATGTTAACCAATGTTTTGAGCTTGTTATGTTATCCTAAAACATAAAAAGTAAGTCGATGGCACAAGTCAGGAGATTGCTGTGCGGCAGTGTAATGGGTGACCAAAGCACCCGGGGGGGCCTCCGAGGACTCCAATGAACGCTGAAGGGGCTGAGGGAGCGCTGCTCTCTGCCACCATCTCCTGGCCAGTGCCTGGGACACAAACTGCCTCGACTTCCTCTGCTGCCGGCTTTACCAAGCCTATTACCTCAACCGTGGGGACAATCACAGCCATCTGAAGCAAGCTCATACCGGAAAAATAGCACATTTTAAAATTTCCAAAGGGCAAATGGACCTTAACAACCTTATGTAGATATATATTAAACTGGACGGTGCAAAATGCCAGATTAAGGGAACTAAAAGCTCTGTGAATAAATCCAGAGCATTAGTGCCTGGGATTTTATGCTTGGAATTAGGGGAAAGTGTTTTGGTCAATGATGATGACTCATGTTGTCAGATAGTCCTGAATGCTCTAGAAATGTGTGTTATACAGAATGCTGACTGGACTTGAATTTCTGCAGAATATTTATATATAATGAGAGGAAACAGCTTTGTTTCAATAGTTAACACTTTCAAAATGCCAGTGTTAGTGTTAACAGCTGGACTTACTGCTTTATTATTGGGAAGCGGTATTTTAAGATAGATTGACTTGGAAAGTGAAATGAGATTTGAGGTTTCAGATTTTAGGTTAGATTTCTGGTTTTACCGTAGGCCTTTACCATTTGCAGAAATCTGTGATCTACAAAAGTGAGTTTAATGAAATTCCTTCTTACATTAATGTTATTGCAGATGACAACATAGCACAATAGATTGATACTTGATTTCTGTATAATTAATTTTGATAGCAATGAACACATGGAATTAGTGTACAAACTGAAACTGCAGTGTTTCAGATTCCTTTCATTGCTCAGATTATTCCATACTTTTATGTCTTTGGAGCAATGAAATTATATTGCTGTTTGGTCATATGTTAAATTAATTGTGACAAGTTAAAATAGATGTTAAAGCAAGCATCCTACAAATTAATTAACAGTTGATTAGAACAGTTTATATTTTTTTGTAAGAAGAAGAATCTTGTATATTCTGAGTACAAATGAAAGTTAAATACTTCCACATACTGGAAGAAATTTGTGAGTTGAAGATCATGTAAATGATGCAATCTGTATTATGTAGAACCAAATTAATATCCTTGCTTGTGTTTTAAACAAATGTGCAAATGTTCCTTGGAGATCTCATACCCTAGTGCTTTTTCTTCAACTGAAAAAAATAACATCAGAACCTCTGTGCCTCAAAAGATTATTTTTTACATTATGCCAAAAAAATTATGAAATAGTCTGAAATATATATTAGGATGTAGTGTATAGTTTGCATGTGTACCACTGAATCTGATACAAGTGAATAAAAACTTATTAGAAAAATCCATTTGCCATGCCTGGAGCCTTTACAGTGAACGGTTTTACAGATCTCATTTTTCAGATCTGAATTTTATTTCAGAAGGTTTGCTGTATGCTGACTAATGAAGAATTGTGAGAAAGAACACAAAAGTTGTATCAAAAAGAAAGTAACTTTCGACTGCAATGTAGAAATATCGCACAAATCAGCATGTGGCTATACACCTGTGTGTATGAAACATGAAAACAAATTGCATCCTTTTTTTGGATCACCTACTCAATGGTGTTGAATTTCTGACTTCTAGTTTCAACCAGGTAAGATAAGGTGGCCTGTTCAGCCCATGTTATTAAAGAAATTGGTTCACCTATTTGATTTCATGTCATTGTAGTTCCAAGCATTCATTTATTCAATAAACAGTTTGGTATGGTCTGAGAAATAATGAATATTGATTAAAAAATCAATCACTTATTAAGAAACAGTCTAAGGGAAATTGTTTATCCAATCAATTTTAATTTTTGATTTGTTATTTATATTTTCCAATTTAATTCACCCCTCCCTTAGGGTCCCAAACTACCAAGCAAATCAGGAGGAAGTGCAGAGTGATACTGGCAGCAACTGTGTAAAGAACACAAAACCTAATGCATTCATTTCAGATTAGATGGGTGGAAGTAGGCCATAATAAAGGAGACTGTGATTGAGAACTGTGGATACATTACCTCATGCACCTTTGGCTATTGCACTGAAACTTTAACTTTCAGTACAATTTATTAGGCTCTCTGCTTCCTCCCTATTACAGCAGTTAACTCTGACACTGTCAAAACACAGTAGTTACAAAAATATTTCAGGTTTCATCTAAGCTGGCAGAGATTCTGAGCATGAAGCCTAAATGCGCAAGGCAGTGAGAGAGACCTGCACAAGAGCTCTGGAACATTTATCCGTTCTCTTGATGAGACCTAAGCCACAAACAGAGGTGCTGAATATCCGTTTTTGCAAGGGAACAGACAAACCAACTGATCCATTTCATTCGAATGTGTGCACTGATTCTAGTTTGATTGTTCATTACACTAATGAAGAAAACTGCCTTGATACATACAGGCAATGGATAAATATTTCTCCATCCGTGGTGACTAGTTTAGTCTCTTTGGGATTTTCGTGTAGAAGTTGGAAAAAATTTGTCTTAGTTCTGCCTTTGAATTTGCCTGAGTGAGGAATCTTCTCTCCCCGCCATTGTGTGTGACCAAATGTAGTTCTTTCTAATAAAGCAGAGGTGTGCTAGTCTCTTCATATTTAAAGTTGGTATTAACTATGCTTTGCTTACCTGATGTTCTCTCATACCTAACGTCATGTCAGAATACTATGGTTTAAGAAATATGGAGATACATGTGTAAAGAATGGGGCAGATATTTTAGTGATTAAAAGTTTTCTTAAAGGACTTTGTTTCATGGGGAAAAATGTGGAAATACTACCTGCAGTCTGTCACATTCCTTTCGTGGGCCTTGAGTTGGTAAATAAAGACTCACATTCCAGTGAATAGATGAAAATTGAGAATGCATGAGAAAGAACCAAATAGGCAGAGCCAAAGGCCAGGGTTATGTGGTCTGAGATCTACAAGGGAAGGAGGGTGCCTTTTGTGGAGAGTATCCTACAAAGGAAGGAGATCCAGTCCTTGTGTGTATTTCAGCCTCTGTGGAAACCCAGGGCTCTAAGGTATGATTAGCAGTGTTAAGTAATCAAACCTTATTCATATTAATTGTGTTGTTAGTCTTTCAGGTATGGAAGATTAAGGGAAAAACTTATTTTTTTTTTCTCTAGTAAGCGAACATATTGTAAGGGAGTTGAGAATTCAAATTATACATAATGGCAAAACTGCTGTTACCTGGCTTGTGTAGTCCTCCTGCCTTTTAAAATTCTGTGAGAAATTTTAACTGGCCATGTTTATGATCAGTCTTATTGAGAGTTTTTAAAGTTGGCTTTATCCGTTGTATTTCCTGGCATTCTGCTTGCTGATGACCTCACTTTCCTCTTAATTTGTATCTTCTTTCATCAGTTTTTAAGGCAGGTGAGGTATCCCTTGTCTTTCATTTCATTTACATTCATTCACAAAAGAACTGTCATCTGCTCTGTGATTGAAATAAAAACCCCCCATGTTTTAAAATGTCATTTTAATGCTTAAAACATAGAGGTTGTAGTGTAAGAAACCATGCCAGGATGAAGTTAAGTACATGTAGTGGGTTGTGCCTCAAACTGGCACAGTACAACATTTACAGAAATGTTTAAAAATACTCAAAGATAGCAGTACTTTCCTTTGCAGCTCGGGGATGTACACAACAGACTTCCCTAAGGTGTCTCATGGACCTCGTTCTACGCTCTGATGATATAGAAGCAGATAGCAATAAAAAATTTTTGGCTGACACCAGTTGAGAAGAGTTTGCAAGCACTGAGAATATTAACTTTAGAATTCTAAAGATCTTCTTAAGTACTGAGGGAAAACAAAACCAGGGTTTAATTATAGGATGTGTGATCAGGACCCTCAGATTTAAAATCTGGGAGAAAATTACTCCTTGAAGTGTGAGACATGAGATTCAATACTCTGCCTGAGTTTTGGTCAAGATAAAGAACAAACAAGCCTCCTTGAAACTTCTGGATTTACCTAGCTAAGAAAAGACTGAGGGATGAATAAGTTCTAAATGATTGCTACAGATAGGATCATGACCAGTTGTTCCCTATGTTCACTAAGTGCAGGGCAAGATGTTCTTCAGTGTGTAGGAAAAGAAATTTGTATTAAAGATCAGGAAAGAAGCAATCTTTCATTCTATGATGCTAAATGGGGGATGGGAGCAGCTAGTTTAGGAGGGTGTGTAATTTTTGAGAAACAGGTTATACAGAAATTTACAGATTATACCTTATTTATATTGTATCCTTCTTCAAAGTGCAGAGCTGCACTGGTTGGCCTACTGAGCTTCTTTTCCTCCCTTCCCTGATAGCATTCCTTGATTAATTTAACTGTTGATTACATCTCCCAGATTAAGTCTCTGAATAAGAAATGGTTAAATAATTTGGAGACTATAAATTACTACTGCTACTACCCATCATTTTTTGTTTCATTCATTTCAATGCTTTCCTATATTTGGGGGCAGACTTATAGATGGTGTTAATGAACAGATGAGTATCTGGTGAGGGAAGATAAGATATAAGGGCACTTTGGTACAGAGCAAGTTAGACTCAGGTGTTTCTGTGTGTTTATCATCAGACTAATAGTGTGAAAAGTTGGATGCAAACACCCAGCCATTATTCCATGAAACCTTTATCTCCTGTAGATGCGATCACTGCAAAGAAAACATAATATTGGTTAAACCTAAAGTTTCATCTGATGCCATCTCTGAGTAATCATCAAATATTCAGAAAGAGTAAGACAGTACAAAATTGCTTCACACATATGAAAAATGAACTGCATTCGGTGTAATACATTGAAAGAGACCACAGGAGTGTTGCACACTTGTCTTTCCAAAGAACAGGTATTTCTATAGGTAACCATGAAAATAGATCTAGAGATGGAAGTTATCTAAGCTTTCCTCCAGGTCTGCAAAAGATTTTGATTAACTTGGAGCAGCAATCTTTATTTAAAGGTAAAGCCCAAACATTGTATATATTTGCCAGTTCACGGCTAGTAAAATTTAATTGCATTAAATTGCCACAGAACAAATGTAACAGCCTGAAGAACTGTGTCCACTGTGTTTATGTTAAAGGAAGCCATGAGTTTGAACTGAAAGTCTTGTAGAAAAGGAATGATGATTAATTTTCTGGGGCAATTGTTCTTTTGAAAAACTTACATATACGTTCATACTTCTCTGTCATGACTATGCTAATACTTCTGGAAGGGTTTTTCCCACAAGGACTCCCATGTGTAACGTAGAATAGTCCCGTTGCAGCCACTCCTGAGTGTAAGCAGAGGCTTGTTCTGTTTAGAGCATCAGGTTAAAGTGTAGTGTAGTTAAATGATGTTGGGATGATTTTGAGTAATTTTAAGAAGTTATTTGTGTTAACTTCTTCATGAAAATGTGAAGAGCTGGTAAGAAAGTGCATTTATTATTAGTGAACAACCTTGATTCATTAGGGCCCTATGTGTCAGTTGCTATGTCCTAAAGGAGTCTAGACCCCTAAAGGTGTGATATGACTGTGTTGTAAATTGTTCTGGTTTATCATATTTTATGCATTATTCTAATCTTCTTGGTATGAATGGAATTGCATCCCCTTTTGCTTGACAGCAAAGACAAACATCAAGCTGTCCAGAAGATAGAGTGCCATTTTATTCCTCTTTTGAAATTCTTGATGGGATGGGCACAACATCAGCACACACTCAAGAAAAAACCTCCTGACCATCCAATTATTCTTGCTGACATTTTTATAATAATTTCCTTTTCAAGAAATTCTGAGTCCTTTGTGTCCGAACAAAAACAAAACCAAAAAACCCAAAAAACAACCTCAAATTTTATTTAATTGTTATTTGGTCAGAACTTGAATTTTACAGTAGTCCTAATTTAAATTAAATTAGTGTTCAGAATGTTATGTTTCCCCCACTACAATCCTTAAAATTTAAGCAAAGCATATTATACTAGAATCATTATGTTAAAATGGCTATTTATGATTGTTTTAAACCAAATGGTTTGAACCAGCTTTATTCCCAGTCTCACATTAAATATCATGCACACTGCTGCAGTGTAATTGTGGCTACACATTTTAGAATGTTCCTTATGTGTACAGAATGGTGAAAAATCATATTACCATGATATTCAACATGAAAAACTATTAAAGCCTGCAATTCAAATATGCCTTTTTGAGACTATTGAATTAACAGAGTTAGATTAAAATATAAATGAACTTGTTAAGTAATATTTTATTTTCAAAACCCATTTCCTCTTTATATTATTTATACAGTTGGCGTGTTTGACCAAGAGAATTGATACATTGTCCTCAATAGGGTAAATATCCACTGTGATTACTCCTTTAATTGCCAGAGCCATCTTTCTCCTTTCAAATAAAGCAGGTTTAAGAAAATAAGTCCATTGTTTCTCCAAGCACTGTGCTGTATCCATAAGATGAGCCTGTCCTTCCTGTTTCTGTGTAAAATCATAAAGCTTGTAGCCTGTGCCTACGCTAACTTTCTGCAAGCGCAGTGTATTAAACCATCCTCTCGCTCTGTGCCTGCGCCCTATTAGACAAGAGGTTGCCAGGCTTTACTGCCACCTGCTAACACCAAGCTGTGCACAATGGATTCTTTGGAGTTCACGGCTGAGTATCCTGATAACAAGATAAAAATAATGCATGGTGTTAAAAACATCAGAGACTCAATTTAAACGGATGGAAAGGATAGTGTTTATTCACATTCCGAGGCGCAAAACTGCATATGTTCACTACACAGTTTGGGTGCTTAATAAGCTCAAGTCCCAATGAATTGGTTCTTGACAGTTATGAATGGTAGACTGGCTGCATTAAAGCAATGAGGGAGCTAACAGCAGGTTTGCAACTGGGTTTGAATAAATCATCAACCAAACATGTAACGGCATTGTAACAGTAGGCCAAAACCTCTCCAGCCATGTGATTGCTAGTTGCCAGGAGACCATGAATCTTGGGCATTCTGAAAATATTGAAATAATTTTAGCTGTCTCAAATTTATAGAATCTCTGGAAAAATATAATACATTTAAATATATTAAAATATAACTACTTTGTCAGGGTACATGTAAAGCTTTTAGACAAAATGTGGCTTTTTAACTAAAAGAGGTTTTTTGCACATTGATTTCCTTTCTTTTGTATGATTTATAATGTATTTAGAGAGAATATTTGCAACGTGTGATGTAGTATTTAAAATCTTGAGTGTAGTAACTCTGTCCCTCTAATGAACACATGCAAAATTACTGTTGGCCTCTCAGGTGTCCATCCAGCCATCCCTTTCTCTTACATGGGCAACTTTACACTTTAAAGTGGCGGTCAAATGCACTGCTTTTGTGTTTGAATTTAATTGCATTAACGAGCCTGTAAAAGCTGAGATCTAATACTCTGTAATTACGTTTCCTGCAAAAAATTATGTCATTGCATCAAATCCAGTCTTTTTGTCCCGTCCTTCAGAAGGAATGTTGCCAGATGTGTATCTGTGCTATCCACAGATGCAATCTATATGGGACAGGCCTGATTTACAGTGGGATTTTTAGGCTGTCTTCTAGCTTTGGGGATTGAATGTTGAACTTCATGGAACTGGATTACATAGATAGATATTTAGTTGTCTGATGTGGCAAAGAGGAGGGTGTCAGACTGACGCTTCATAGGCTGCTCATCTGGTTCACAAGCCATCTCCTGCAGAAGCAGCCATTAGTGCCCACCACCAGAACTGGCTACACAACTTGGGATGAGTGTGGGAGACCTCAGAGACTGTTCAGAGCAGCTGAAAAATGGAGTTTTCTCTTTTCTAGTTTTGGCACAAATTTTCTTTGTATGACTTTGGGCAGTTGTTTAGTTTTCCTGGTAATAGGGAAAACTTCTATTTCTCACAAGAGTCAGGAGAAAATTATTTGCTGATTGAAAGCCTGTTGATTTTTGTGACTATAAGGCTACAATTAGTCGTTAACTCCCACTAAAAGAAATAACAGGAAAAAAAATCTGATTATTTATGAGGTATAAATTCATGATGATTATAAGTTCTGCCTTAAACAGGTATAATGAATATACCAATGATATTCCTTTTGTAAACTGAAATACACAGGCCTAAGAATTTCTTTCAACACAATATATTTTTGCAAGAATTCAGCCAACTGAGTTTTTTGGTTCTTTTAGAAGAATTCCCTTTCTTTGAGACAGGAACATAATAAAATAGGCAGTAGGCAAAGCTTGGGAGAGAGAAATGGAGAGAGTGAAACTAAGGGCATGTGAAGAACAGTCACTATCCAGCAACAGCAGCAAAACAGTTTCAATTTTCTGGATTATTAATTCAAATTCACACGCACATGCCAGTTAAAATTAAAGGCCTTTTTTTACGGCTCTAGTTTAAATTAAAGATTATATTCTGCTCCACAAGTCTGAATTAAATAGCTTATTTTGCACACCAAGCTCTCATTTTAAAGCTAATAAAGAAAAGACATAGCATGTACGTGCAAGCTTAAGACAGGAAGGGTCTAAATTACTACACCTGTTTCACTTGGGAGCTACTTTATTAGTGTTACAAAACTTGGCTTTCAGTTTGGCAGTCAGAAGCACATTTAGAACAAGCATTTCTTTGTTTTGACAGAAAGGCTATGGTAAATGAATGACGTTTGAGCGAGGTGTGAAATGTGAAGGTACAAAATTAACTGGTAAGATAATTACTGTTCTAATTCTGCATAAACAAGCATTTTGAAAATCATTAATAGTTCAGGGAAATAATGTTAGTGATTAAATAAGGTGGTTTGCATCACTGAGCACAACTAAGCTGCTTTAATTACATTTGAAAGCAAGGGAAAGTAGCTAATTAAAATTAGCACAGGGTTCCTGAATGACCAGCATTGCATTGTTGCCCTAACCTGTTTAATTGCTTGTTTATTAATAATATGTCTTTATTTTCCCCTCTTCTGCATTTAGGAAAATTATTAAAGAAGCTAAAATGTGTAAAGAGAATCTATATATACTTATCGGAATATGCAATGCAGATGTAACCCAGGAAATTACTTACAAGGGGAGCCAACGTAATTCAAAAATTCTAACTTTTCTTCATGTTTTCTTCCTGAGTCACATTCCTATGTCAATCACGTCCATGGAGAAGAAAAATGGTCTTTGGCACAATTGCTGAATTGCAGCATTTTGTAGCTTTATTTGCTTTATTTTTGAAATTGCTTGAATCATTAGCTAAAATATATATAAATTATCATAATAAATCTAAGAGTAATCAATAATAAGTTATGGAAAACATGAGCAAAACTGTAGTCCAAATTAGAAGAAAGCTTTATATTGTCTCAGCCTTTTTTTAACTCAACTTGTGCTAAATTTACCAGCTGCAGTAGATAGGTCTGTTCTCAGAAAAGACAAAACTCAGTATCCCAAGGTTTCCAGCATATTTGTCCTTCAGTTAAGGAACATCTGTATTAGACATCTGACTTTCTCTTCCTAGTCCCTCATGTGCTGTTTTAAGTTACACGTTATTAGCATAAACCTATAGGAAATTGTTGGGAGAGGTGTTAATCTACACACTCGAAGCAAATATACAGTATAATACAATGAAGACAACTAAAAATAGAGTAAAATGCTAATTTATTTTTTCATATTTAGCCATAATCAAGTCAAGTTAAAGCAGACATGATGTTTTCCACATTGATTTAGTATTTATAGTGTACCTCTGATGTGAAAGGCTCAGATGCATAATAATTTACATACATATACATTTTAAACAGTGAAAATTCATAAAAATGTGAAGTTCTATATGGAAAGGTAGCAGATCCCTATGAAAGCAGGTTAAATCATGGGAATTATGCTTATGGAACTGATAAGCAATTAAAATAAGGAGTTAATTTTAACTTCATGAATAGTAGAGAATATTCAGCAGACAGTACATACATTATTTTATAGGTGCATATTTTTGTGAACAAAGAGGAGGGTTCTGCTCTGTATTATAGGACAGTACAGAAAGATCCAAGTCACAGATTTCAATGAGATTTTTCTGCTTCAAGTCTACACAAACTATGTGATCAGCATTTTCAGCCATAGTATATGGCACCAGTAACTTTGAAGGTTGTAGAGAGATAGTATTGGTGAAAGTGGCATGGAATCACCATTCAGGTGATTGTTGTGTTGAAGGGATACATCACAACTCTTAGTAATCAGTGTGGTGTATAATTAATGGTGGCATTTCTTTGTGTTCTGGCAATGGATAAATAGAATTTTGGTATTCTTTTTTATTTACGAGATTCCCTGGCGTTCTGTTAGGTCATGGTCATCACAATTATGATTAAAACTTTCCATTAACCTTTCTATAACCTATTTCCTCAAATTAATATCTGTAAAATTGTAAAAGCCACAACGCCCCACTATATAAAGAAGAGACTAACAAAATTTATCAGATATTATTCTCATAAGTGATGCAAATTATTCCTCTTCCTATTTATCCTATTCCTATAACCACTTTTATTAGTGAAGGGTTCTGCTAAAAGTGTTCCGATAGATTTAAGTTGCAAAGGTTTAAGATTTTGCAGTCCCCAAAGGATCTACTCTACCCTTCTTTTGTAAGCCCCTACTCCAGCAGTGGGATAGATCCCCTCCCTCCTGCCACAGTCCATAGCAGTGTTTTCAGACTCACAAGGAGTGTGGGCCTGCCTTCATTTACAGGAGCCACGTCTCTGCTGCAAGGAGGTGAGCTCACACGGGTGGCAGTGAGAACATGGGAGGCTTTGCTCCTGCATCTACCAGGGCCTTACTGTAGTTCACCAGTCCACACTCAAACCAGGACTTACCCACCTACTGATAATGGGAGCACATTTTCTCCTCCTTGACACAAGGCACTTTTTTCTTAGTTTTCAGAATATTGATATGACATGTAAATAATATTGCTAATGGAAATTTTTAAGATGAGTAGTGAATGAAATTGTGGAAGGTGTTTTCTATTTCCTATGTCTTTTTGTTAGTTTTAGTATAATCTGAAGAAGTTCTCTGCTTTGGGCAGTCTGTGTTATTGAAGTATCTAAATAGACCAAAATCTTTTAATTGTTTAACTCTGAAATACCCTGGAGTTGTAGTTGTAAGTGCTCTTAATCCTATTTAAAGAAATAATCCCACTCACTTGTTCAAGGCACAGAGGAAACAATGACTTGAACTAGGGCCTAGTACATCCACATCTAACGCTGTTATTGCTGACCAGTACTGTCTTTCTTCCTCTGCAAGCCTGGGATTCTTGGTTTCCTTTTATCCTGAAGACATGAGAGCATACTACAGCAAAAAGGGAGCCCTTTATAGCATAATTTATTCCTCTGACATGTGCGAGCACTAGAAATACATTGTAATTGAATTTTATTGATATGGAGAAAAGGCAAGTCCTAAAATGTGATGAGACCCTGAAGGAGGTTTCAACCACTCAGATGTTTGGTTGCAGCCTAATAGAGGCAGAGAAATAAATATTTGAAGCAAGAAGATGTGACTGACTGATCTAGTGACAGACTCGCTTCTAGTACTTAGTGAGCTAAGCAAAATACTTAGAGAATATACTGGAAGCCTTGTATGGTACAACACAGCTGCTAGGTGCCTGTAGCCTTCTATTTTGTGTAAACTGAGATTTACAGGGGAACAGGGATTTGATTGTACTTTATGTATTTATAATGCCAATTTAAAATTAGAATGACAAACAAATAAATGACTCCTATATTTATGACCATAAACAATTAAGGATAATAATTTGTGTGGTATCTACCTTTATTTAGCATTAATGAAGTACGTGATCATCGTGTAGAACATCCCAACAGGGGAGTCACAAGAACTTAGTAGAGAGCGTTGGCAGTAAGTGTGATCTGATTAACTGTGGCATTTCACTGTGTTACGGCAGTAGTGTTAAAGCAATGTGTTGAGGGGGTTTAATTGTTAAAATTGCCATTTCTCTTGCCCCTTTCCTTCATCATGGTCACTGCAATCACAACTGAAACCTTTCATTAACCTTCCTCAATTTAATTCAATGCTTTGAGCTAATAGCATTAAAACGTGAGAAGTACAAAATGTGTGTGCCATTTTACACAGTGAAGTGCCTCACCTCCCTGCTCTCTCTGGCTGGGGAAAAAGGTACAATACTTACTGGCTTGTTGAAAGCATGTCTTAAAGGCATGATTTTGAGCACTCTGAAGAGGCTGCAATGTAAGTCATGGGGTTTTACCCCTTTTACAACCCAGATAAGCACTGACAAACTGAGTTTTGTGCTGATGAAAGGTGTATAACTGGTGAAACATTGTGCCAGATATACTAAAGCTAGGTGAGAGACGAAATAAAAATTAATTGGGGCACACAATATTATAAAGAGGTGGAAAACCCGGTTTTGATGGGATAAGCAAGTAACTGTATCATCCTAATACCAAAAAAGGACACAAAAGGCATTTTTGCAAAGTGAGTGAAGAGGGCCTTTACAAAGGCAGGCTCTCTGCAGCCAGTGACCTGCAGAGAAGCAGAAATTTGGAGAGAGATTAGCAAAATCCTGAATAGCGTTGGAAGTCTAGCAGGTTTTATAGTAAATAGAGGTCCAATGAGCAAACATGCTTTTGTATCAACCAATTTAGAGAGGTTAAATGTCAGTAGGGTTAGAGGCATCCCATGTGGCCTTCATTGCTCCTTGTGGTAAAAACCTTTCTAGGTCATACATCTGATAATCTGAGTGCCCCTGTTGGCAAAGCGTGAGCATAAATAATCCACCACTGGCCAACTTTTGCCAGTATTCTTAACATCTTTAATCCAGAGTTCAGGTCTTGCAAAGAAGCAGTGATGATTATGTAGCAGATGATTTACTGCCAGCCGGGCAAGGAAGGTGATTGTTCTTCTCTGCTCCGTGCTGCTGCGTCATCACCTTGAGTTCTTGTGGCAGTTTTGGGCATCATGATATAAGAAGAATATAAAGCTATTAGAGAGTGTCCGAGGGAGGGCAACAGAGATGGTGAAGGGTGTTGAGGGGAAGCCGTATGTGGGCAGGCTCAGGTTACTTGGTCTTTTCAGTCTGGAGGAGACTGAGGGGAGACCTCATCGTGGCTACAACTTCCTCATGAGGGGAAGAGGAGGGGCAGGCACTGATCTCTTCTCTGAGGTAACCAGTGACAGGACTCAAGGAAGCAGCATGAATTTGTGTCAGGGGAGGTTTAGGTTGGATATCAAGAAAAGGTTCTTCACCCAGAGGGTGGTTTGGCACTGGAAGAGCTCCCCAGGGAAGTGGTCACAGCATCAGCCTGACTGAGTTCAAGAAGCCTTTGGACAAAGCTTTCAGGTGCATGGTGGGATTTTTGGGGCTGCCCTGTGCAAAGCCAGTTGGACTTTGATGATCCTTGTGAGTTCCTTCCAACTCGGGATATTCTATGATTCTATGATTCTATTTGTTTCCAAAAAAGGGGAAGGAAAAATCCAGAGTTTTATATTTTGTAGTCTTTAGGAGTTTTGCAATATATTGCAGGCTTAAAGTGCAGTAATATATGATATATTCTGAAACAATGCTGCAACTGTATTTCAAATAAATATCATCTACTTCTGAACTAACTGTATTTCAAGTAAATATCATCTACTTCTGATCTAGAGGGAAAAAAGCACATAAATAAAATAGCTCAATGCAATCCTGTTTAAGTATGGTGGAGGTGACAGTGAGAGACAAGAATCTGTAAGCCTTTTGGACATGGGGGCTAATTAATATAAAGTGCATGGTTATATACAACATCAGGAGAGAATTGTGTACAAATACCCAGGTTAAAACAACACTTTTTAACATCCAGCTGTTAAACAGCCAGCAGCCTATAGCTACCTCTGCTTCTCGTAGATACAGACAGAGCCAAATCAACCTGTGATTTCAGAACTAGGAATAAGAGATAATACTGGGCATCCACTACTAGAAAGAACTAGAAAGAATGGCATGTATTCTAGGTAAAGCAAGTGAGTATGAATCACTTGTGGAATTCTGTTCCTTAGTTTGGCAACCTAGGTCTTCCCAAGATGAGACCTAATAACATAATAAAAAAATCTCATCCTCTGACTCATGATCCTAATTTGTTCCATATATAACCTGAGCAAAATAAGCTAAGGGTGAAAACAAGTCATATCCTCATTTCAAAGAGGACCCATGAAACCTTTTGCAATGTGTAGGCATAACAAGTTCATGCCTTGCTATTTTCACAACATAAGGTTGTGAGATTCAAATCAGACTGCATCATCTAACAAGAAAAATTTCCTTTCAATGAAGTGGAGAGACTCTAACAAAACAAACATGAATGGATTTTGAGACTTCGATACTCATAACTTCCTCTCATATGAATGTGATGGGGGAGATGGAAGAACTCTGACTTTATTGGGTCTGGATTTTATTCATAGAGAAAAGAATTAAAACCCCCCAATGTTATGGAAACTGGCACAGCCATAACAACTGTGCCTTCTTTCTACCATAACCGTGTTTTAAAGAAATTATCTGTGTAAGCTGAGAAATCAGTGCATACATGTGATACTATCAATTGATTCTCACTGGATTTGGAAAGCCAAATCAAAAAATGTCCAACCTAAACAAATTAAAGACAGTTTGAGGATGGTGCTTAGAATGCCAGTCAGAATAAAAGAAGTCATTATGAATTATAAATCAATCAAAATTAGAAAGTTCATCTTCTAGAAGGCACAACAATTGCCAATGCAATCTACATACATGACTGGAAAAAAGTTAGTGCTCTAGTAAGTAACATCAGTAGAACTGCTTTGATAGTGAATTAAAGAATAAGAGAAGTGTCATCTGAGCAGAGTAACTGGTAGGCTCAAATGAGAAAAACCACATGAAACTCTGCCATTTTTTGGTGAGTTCTCACTTAATGGATTGAGTACACAGTAAGCACAGAAACAGCAAGGACATGTTGACAGATTTGCATACCAGAGCCCAGCAGATAATTTCTATATTAAAATTTGAATTACCTTTTTTGTGTTCTAGATGTTACCAGTGTGTCTGAGAGGTGCTTTTAATCACTATTTTTTCTCTAGTCTCTTGCCTGACATTTACGCCTAATCCTATGCTTTTGGAGATTGTTGGCCGAGCTCCTATAGTATTAAGCAATTACTAGTGATTTCTCAGAGCTGTACTAAGTTCTTTTAATTAACATCTTATATGTCAAATCCATTTGTGACAGTAAATTTTTGTTGCCATCTGCCTACTAGTAAATGTATTTGTATACAGCCTACAGCCCATCTTAAAATCCAGTGAAAAAGAAATTATTATTTAGCGTTCAAGCCTGTCAGCCCTTTTAAAATTTTCTCCTTGTTTCTGTAACAGTAGCAGGAACAGCAAAGTTAGGGTTTTTTTCCATAGTGGCATGAGTTGGACGTCTCTGTTCTGAAATCACCTGGCTTTGGGGCGTTAAGTAGGACCTTTAACATTGTTATTTGTGTTTAATTTTACATAGCATTGAAATGTTGCATTGCCCTGAGCTGTGGAAGCCACTGCTATCCTTTCCAGTAGCACTTTTTAGCACCCTGTCCTTGACTTCATAATCCTCAAATGCCAAGCTTGGAAATCTGCTTCTGGCACAACAAGATGTCTTCATCTTTGGGGTCACATTCCAGGCTTTTGTTTAGTCACAAGTTTGGTTTGGATTTATCTTCAGTATGTCTACTTGAATATTCAAAAAATCATCAGCTAGTCTAATTTGGTTTTTTTTAAGTCATGTAAAAGACTGATTTGCTTTGACAGGTGGATCAGAAACAGAATTGTAGCTATTTTATCTGGACCTAATTAAACAACCTTCATTACTGGCAGGTATGTGTTTATGATGACTAGAAATTAGCTTGATTGGAATTAAAACTCAAAATATAAGGCATTGAATTGACTTGTTTTTGAAAAATATACAGTTAAAAATATATATCTGTGAAGTACATTTTTAAATGTGGCAAGTGCGTGTCTAAATTTTAAATCATGCCCAATTCCACTTTGTATTTTATGTTAATGACACTTGTCACAGGTATTCATGAGGATATTGCCAACACATGTAAAATGGCACCACACTAGTTCAGAATTACGAGACTTTAATAAAACATTAGGAACAGTCCTTTTTTCTTCTTGCAGGCACAGAAATTCTACAGTATTTTGTGTGGTGTATTTGGGATGAATGTCAATCGTGCAAATGAGGCCAGCATGGGACAGGTGCAATGCTTATGCCCTCAGAAAGGGGTTTACTGGATCTTAAAGTAATGCATGTGTGTTGGTCCTGTTTACCTTCAAAGAGTGCAGTTACTTCCAATTGGTAAAATAAACTCCATGTCTGTTGAATTAAGGGAACATTTCTCTCAATGCCTGTTGCAACTGCAGCCTGTGGAACAGATGTCACACCTCCTCAGTGTCACTGGGATGGCATGCTAATGTCATTAAATCCTATGATAAATTCTCACTGTCCTATTTGCCTTCTCCTGTGGTGAATCCAGGCATAACTTTTTAGTAAAGTCTTCCAGTGGCTCTGACTGTTCACCCAGTCCAATATGCTGCCTGAGGGTTTCAACACCTACCTTAAAATAACCTAAGTGTACACATGCAGATGAAATATCTGAGTGCATATTGCACTGTTAAGGACTTCTATACCACAGTTTTCCATGGCTGCTCTGATAATGGAGAGTTTAGGGCAAGGCATCTTGGAAGAGATTTTTCAGAGTAATTGAAGGAACTACTCTGAGGAACCTCTAAGCAGCTGGTTCCAAGAGCCTTTGGTGTGTATATTACATAGCTGTAAAGAAGAGAGTATCACAGAGAACAAGCCAACTAAATAAATACAGCTTTCTTTCAAATAAAAATCATAGAGGAGTAATATTATGTATTTCAAATGGAAAAATAGATGTTTATCTCAGTTTATGAAGCTAAAATGCTGCAAGGTATTTTAAAAAGTCCAAATGATATTTCTGTGAGTAATTTTCTATTCTTTCTATAGATAACAGCTGTAAAAAGTCCGATATTAGAAAGGCAGCTTCTTGGGAAAAGATATTTGGTGAAATTCAAGCTATTCTGGTTATTGTCAACACTGATATAAGAATAGAACATTCTCCCTTTCAGCGTCAGATGGTGGCATCTGTAAGACGACTGAGGACTGTGTTTTGCTAATGATACCCTTTAAACTGTGTCATGTAGGGGGATGTAGCAGTCATGCTAGTTACATGAACAGGAAACATAATTTGTCCTTCTGAAGGACAAAAATACATGGATCCAAATCCTTAGGTTCTCTTTAGTTAAGGAGAGGTATAAAACATGACCATAAAATCAAATACTAGCTCTATGAATCCATAGTGCAGTTCTGCTGGATAAAATCAGGTCCATTTTACCAGTTTAGGATGTAGCTGTTACCAATTTAACAATTGGTGATGTGTTTGAACTTTGGAATTCCCACAATATGTCTAATTTAACCTCCCATGATGAGAGAACATAATAATGGAACAGATTACATTTTAAATCAAACATGAAAACAACTAAAACATAGGAACTGCTTTCTCAGTCAATGACTACACTGTTGCAATAGCTCTCAGTGAGCTGAAGTTTCTGCTGTCATTTCTGCCTCTTTCCCAAGAAGAGCTTCTTACTTGTCTAAGGTGAGTGCCCATATTAGTCAGTCAACAGCTATTGGGCAGGTCCTGTTAACACAATGATTTTTCTCTGTAACTTCTTATGCTTGAAACTAGGACAAAAAAGTCTTTATCAAGCTATCTGTAGAACAGTGTATAAACTGCAAACTATTTCTCCTCAGAGAACTTTTGGACTGGGAAAGTCCAGCAACTGCCATTAGTAAAAATTACCTGTGGATAAAATATCATTTTGGAACATGTTTCTGTGAGGCACTATCAACAAATGCAAAATGAGAGTAGGCGATAATGCGCTGATCTAGGCAAGAGCCTTGTGTTTTGTTTTTATCTCTGTTGCTGGATGAGTCAGGGAGTTTGTGCCATCTGTGTGGCTCTGTCCGCCATCGATACAAATGGGAGTGCTACCTGCTTGCTTTTGTAATGTGCTTTGAGATCTGCATGTGTGCACTAAGGATCATTTTCACACAGTGACAGTAAGAAACAACACCACCTACTCTGGAATGCACATTTTTTCCCATAGTTTAGTGGAAATGTAATGTGCCTACACATCTTTGCTGGGCTGTGAAGAAAGGTATTTCACATAACATTTTACTAGGTTGACTTACAAGCCTGGTCTTTGTGCAATCACAAATACCTGTTTGCAAAACTCCTGTGCATTAATTTTATTCTCTATCATGCTGGTCAGTGCCTGTGAACCTTATTCAGTACTGGCTTGTGCACTAGTTAACAGGGAATTAGTTTAGGAAGGGAAGTGAAACAAACCAACAAAGAGTGTACATATCATTAGTTTCATCCCTCAAATGTTTCTTTTCCCGTATGCATTTGGCTAACTGCACCAGGCTATGATCAATGTGCAGACCATGAAAACAGACAAAACCAGCTGAAAAAGCAGGTTTCCTCTTTAAGAAAAAGGAAAAACTTTCCAATTGATTTAGTGCTTCATAAATTAGCCTAGGGACACCTTTAAATTGTGCTCTTATTATGCATACAGGATTCTACTCACCTAATAGTTTTGCTATTCAATTAAAAAAAAAATGTTTTGAATAGCAACGAAACATGCCATAAAAATATACTATCCACATTCTGCAAAGAGTGAAAATGTAAAGGAATGGATAGAAAGTGTCTCCAGTACGATTTCTTTCTTGTTGACTTTCCAATTTAATTTTTCATGGGAAAAAAGATATACTGGGAAATAGAATGCATGATCTACAAGTAGGAGTTTAGGAAGTCATTATATACCCATTAGTTATGTGCATTTATTAAATCTGTCTGGTAAAATTAAGGGAGCTAAAATTTTATGTATTTATTTCTATCTGGTGTACCTTGTATATCTTGCATGCCAGTCAGCATTTAAGATAAGCAAATTAACTGATCGTATCAAAGAATGGAAGCCTTGAATGGGGAAGGATATACCCACTGAAGAAACTCTCCTGAGATTCTATAGCTGTGGTCCCTGGGTGAATTTGGGATATTATCCATTTTCATTTAATGATCAAAGTCTTTTATGACTATCTTTGAAAAAATATAGAAAGTATAAAGAACTACTTTCTCAGTATTTTTGTTCAAGCTCTAGAAAATCCTTCAGACTGCCCTGGAAAGGAGCACTGAGTCTGTCTGTAGATTCAGTGTTTGGCCAGTGCGTAGTCCTAAGGGCCTTTACTGTGGCTATAAGACCAGATATTCATCCCCAAGGCACATGATGCTGAGAATATTTATTTACTTAGATACTATCTTAATCAAAGCAAAGCCACAAGAGCTCCTTAGACTGCATATCTTGGGCTGAGTCTATCCAGTTAGGGCCCTAGGGTTTTTAGTAAGTATCCAAAACCCTCTTACATTAACCAGTTCTCCCAGTTTAGACTTACAAATATCCATGGCAGATGTCAGGATTTGCATCTTAAATTTTTACTGGTCAAAAAAGAAATACAAATAGATGGAAGTAATAATAGATTTTTATTTTATTCCTTTCCCATAGGAAAGGGGATTGGAGACTGCCACTAATGCTCTTTGCTTTCAGTGTGTCTGCTTTTTATTATTGTAGCATGCAAATCAGCACAAGGAAATGGAAAGCAATGGACAAGTAAGGGTTAGGGACAAGTCAGCATTTGTTTGTCACACCTCACTTCGTTCACTCTGACATGGTGAAATATAAATTCAGTAGGGCTAGAGCTAAATTTCTTTTAAAAGAATGCTCCAAAGATCCTATGTATGGATGCCTCAGTCTTGCCTTAGTCCTCTGTCTAAAGATTTGGTAAAAAGGGTTTTCTGAGCATAGATGTGAAAGTCTCACATCTTTTTGGAAAGAAAGAATCAGTGAGGTTACAGAGAATGCAGCACAGGTTCTGTTACACGCTGCCACTTCCAGGCCCCTGTCCCTGTGGGCTAGAAAGAACCAAACGAAAGTGGCCATGATAATGAGGCTGATGTCATAACAGCATGGAGTTATTGCCAAAGCTGGAAACAGTCTCCAAATGTTTCCCGCACCACAATGGGAATAAAACGATTGTACTCATTCTGGTGTGTGCTCTCAGCAGCAATAAGGATCTGGTTCAAAACCCAGAAAATTCCTCTGGAAATCAGCAAATCCATCAGTCTGAGCCTCCTCTAAGTAAAGAGGGCAAAGGACACAGCATTATTTAAAAGAGCCTTTGAAAGAAAAAAGTTTTACTTCTGGCAGATACTGCCTTAGTTTATGTGAATAGTAGGTTGAAAAACTACCCCATAGTCCTAGAAGTGCATTCTTTGGACTTTTGCACATTTTTTTAAGTTGCCTCTGTAGAAGGAGGAGATGGCAAATGATCAACAAATTATTGTGGATACCCTGTTTCCTGTACACCTGTCCCTTCCTTTTATGTATTTCTCATGCAGTTCACCTATGATTGATTAAGGCAGAAAGTTTATAAGCGAAGTTTCAACTCTGGTTTGTAGGTTTTATGGCATCTAAAGGAAAGTGTTCCCTGTCCTCTTCATTCCTTAAGTTTCCGTGCATCTCTGGGGTGCCACTGCCTTTGGTTGGGATGGCCAGTGTAGGTATGCAGCTGATAGCCTTGCTCTTGTTATGCAGAGTGTGTCTTGCTGTTGTTGCTGTTCCTTCTGTGTCTCCCTCCTGATGCTTCTGCTGTTTTGCTCTCATGCCTTGTGGCCCCAGTAAACGGCTGCTGTGTGGCACGATCAGAATGATACAGGGGAAACTTGGTGTGCAATAATGAATAATTGGGTTTCTTAGGGGTTGTTCTGGCTGCCAGCCTGAACACATCCCTCCTCTTTCTTTGTCCCAAAGAATGTTTAAGCAATTTAAAGAGAGTAGAACAGCCTCAATGAGCACTGCTGAGAAAGACTCAGACAGCCTCTGAGGATCTTATCTTATGAGGGTCCTGGGAGGAGGGAGACCTGAGTTCAGTCACTGCTCCAAATCACACGGGAGAATTGACAGCATGTCCTAAGTACTACAGCAATGTCTAGATTTACGAGGCTGAGTGGCAGCAACACAGAGCCTCCAGCTTGCTGTGTGGGCTGGCCAGTGCTGTACAGACAGCTATCTGATGAACTCTTTTGAGGGGATGGACAGGCATCTAATTTTTGAAGGCTGTTGGGTCCAGGTGTGGATCAGACACCAAACTGCTTCACGTGGTCATGTTTAAGCAGTTTCCAGCCCTGCTACCAGTAGAAATTTGGGGGCTTTTGTGAAGATATTGCAACAGAACAGTGATTTTCAAGAATCCCAGTGGTGCTTAGAGAATGTATTTAAGCATCTAAATCACTTTTATGCTCAGACTGTGATTCCAATAAGGAAGTAAGAACTTCCTGGTTTTACCTAATGTCTGCCTGGCAGCCTGAAAACACTGTAATGCTCCTCAAGAGGTCTCATCACTAAGAGATGCAGTATTGTAAGGAACACAGTTTTCCTGCTTCTACCCCTTTTTGTAAGGTCTAAGCTGGCTGTGAGACATAGACCAAAGGATTTCTCTGAATTAATTCCTCCTTCAAGTCCTATAGCTGTGACAAAGCTAGAAGTATTTTACGATGGCATGCAGACCATAGCTCTCCTTTGCTCTGAATGATCAGCACCATGATGCTCAGTCACCAGAGGGACAGAAAACAGGATTCCAATAATGTAAATTCTCTCTAAATTCAGTCTGATGAAGGTACATCAGCTGTATGCATTAGGTTTGCAGTGATATTTTTAGGATGTGGAAGAAAATTAAAAAAAAAAACATTTGGGAGTGTTTTCCAATGATAACTGACTATTTAGCAAACAAAGAATAAGAAGGTCTTCTGCCACTGTACAGACACGTGACTTATTGCTGGCACCCATTTTCCCTCGGGTAACAGGAATCAGGGAATTCAGAATGCTGGTTGGAGTCCTACATAAAATGCTTCAAATCTAGTGACATGACCTCCTGAAGTAGCAGTCTGAGCTGCAAAGTGCCTTGTAGATCTTATTTTTTTCTGCATGGGCATCAGAATTAACTCTTCTAAAATTCAATAGAAGGCAGGTAATGAAAAAAAGAAAAAAAAAAAAGAAAAAAAAGGGATGAATTTATGCAGTTGTAAGAATAAACCCCAGCAAACAGCAGTGAATTTTACCTTTTCTGCATGTGTAGAAAGCTCTTTTGATAGAAACACAACGGAGATTCTCTGGACAGAGATGATGTGAGCTAAGTACAAATGGTGTGAACCCTGTGGCTGGAGCCTCAGGGGTGCCAAAGTAGCATTCAGACACTTGGAAGAGGCCAAACTTTTCCAGTAGAGTATTTGATGTTATTCAGTCACTGACTAACACATAATGACTCCCAAGGCATGATGAATATTAGCTCTGTTTGCTGCAGTTCATTGGACTAGTTCTGAGAGAACTTTTCATGTGACAGTTTGAAAGTAGACGTGACTAAACTAAAAAGTAACCTCTTTCTTTCCATTTGGTGCAACTATAGCCCCAAATTCCTTCTCCTGTAATACCAGCAATCGAAATAATGGTGCTGAATATTGAACAAGTCCACCTCCACCACCACATGTAACTAATTTGCATCCCAAATACCTGACAAAGTCTTTGCAGGTAATTGGTAGCTGGGTAATCTGCCTATTAGTTTCTTCATTTCTAGCTAGTCTCTAGTTAATAATCAATAGTATTCTTTTCTAACGAAGAAATGGCATTGACATCCTGGCCTTTGTGCAGTGTTAAAATAACATTGATCGTTATCATTATCATATGTCCTTGATACACTGTATAAGGGCAAGAATATCAGTCTTACAGTACAGGGACTCTTAATAAACTGGGATAAATAATTGTGATTGGTAAAAGAGGTATTTGGTTTTCTGGGCGAAGATGTGTGGGAGAGAGTTAATAAAATGTTGTATATTAGTTCTATCTCCAAATCTAAATGGAAGACAGTCTCTCCAAAAGATATACGAAAGATGCACAAAGACACACGAAAGCATTCTGTATCATAGAGTCAAGCTGGACACGGGGTTATGTTTCTCCTCATTGTATGGAACATCTCCATAGCAAAGATCTTTCTTACTCTGTAGCTGGATACTCCCACTGGTCATTTCTCCTTTCTGTGAGGAAGGTGAACCCTTACCAGTTTTAGTGAGGGAGGAAGTCTGTGGCTAGCACATCAAATATAGTAACTCTGTTTTCTTTTTTTTTTCCCCCAATTTTACTCTTTTTTGTTACTTTCCTCCTACTATTAGTAGAGCTTCAAAACTTTTATGTATTGCAGGAGCCCTTTTTTTCCTGAGAGAAATCAAAATATTAATTGTGTCCTCTTGGACTCTTTAAGTAGAACTTGAGGACCATTTTTCATCAGTGGCATACTACAGGCCAGAGCACAGTCTATATTTGGATCTTTTGACTAAGGTATGTCTAATTTAAAAAAAAAATGGTACTGTAGATCTTATTTTACTATTCTTCCATAATAATAAGATCTTTTTTTTGCTTCCGGAATTTATATTCTGCTATTAAATAAGGAAAATCTTTTGTACAGTAGGTGTAAAATTACATCCCTGTCAAACCATTATTTAAAAAGAAAAAAATCAGAGGTCCCATGCTGAGATTAAAAATCAGAAATGAATTACATTTAAAATGTCTACTACAAGATGATGGTGCCTGCTGGCATGTCTTCCACAGCACCCTACAGAAACCCTGAGTTTGTTCGGTGTTGCAGTCTTGGTTATGGTTAACGTTTCTGTGTTTTGATTGTCAATTTCAAAAGCAAGGTTTGTGGAAATGGCATTAAAATAAGAGCTTCTGAATTTTGTTGAAATAGGTTATGGGAATTCATGCCTTTGCTCTGGAATATAAACACGATCTCCACATACCATTTGTTTTGTATCTATAAATACACTCGTGTTCATGGAGGCAGAGGAATTTATACAACTTTTTTTTCTTGCAAATATAGTGATAAGTTTATAATTATACCCAGCTGCATTATATCAGCCCAGGTTGTGTCCCCCATGGGTAAGCGGAGTGTGCTTGCAATATGGCCTGTGGACTGCACGGGGCACTGTGGGTGAGGGGCAGGCCATGGCAGCCTGGCCCAGGAGATAATGCTTTTGAGATCCCTAAACCAAGGTATAACATCTTAAATTTACGTTCTGTCATGTGTATGTGTACATAAAATACAGCTTGCTCTTTAAAAATATTGAAGTATTTTTCATTAAGCATGCACCAGAGCATTTTGTGTGTGAGCTGAGTTATCCTAACTATAGCCTGCATATGTGCCTGCATAGATGTGTCTCTACATGCATGTGGTGCTCCTCTGCAGAAAAGAGTTACAGTAGCTATCTGCTATGGTCCTTTGTTGTTTGTCATAAGAGGGACAGATTCCTAAATAATTGTCACTAGATTATTTTAAGACTCCCAAATATTCCATTTGTAGCTTAAATATTTTATAAAAGTTTGTATACGTGGAAAGTGTTTAAAGTGTAAGACACTGGAGCCTTTCCTTCAGAAAACATTTTGGTTTTCAAAAGTGAATGAATAACAAGACTCTTAGCACTTTTTTCTGAGTCTTCTCAGTGCTATTTGTAAGTGGAGTGAGAGCAGCTATTATTATCCTTATAAATATTTGGCACTGCATGGCCTTGATACGCAATCGTGTCTGTTCAAAGAATGTCTAGCGAACAAAGGAACTGGTCTCAGGGCATGAATGTTATCCTGAAGCAACTAAAGGATACAAGCCTTGTCACTTCTTGTCTCATTTTCATTAGGAAAATCATGTGGTTTAGCTTTAGGGGGGTGGTGATGAATCAACCATGTGACTAAAGGCAGGTGGCCATCTTAAAGCTCTTATTCCTAGTAAAAATGAGAATTAAAAGGAGGGGATGGCAAAGTGGGGGGGTGGGGGAGGAGTTCAGCTCCATAAAATGTTCAGTCACTGGGCTGCCATGAAGTAAATATTTTTACAAATATATTATTTACTACAAGGGAAGGTTTTCCCAGAGAAGCAGATAAATGTGCTTGCTATGGGAGCTTTATGGCCACTACAGGCCCAACTGTCATTCCTTCGGTACTTCCTGTCAGTCCGACTAAACTCTGTCATCCTTCAACCCAGTTTAAATTAACAGGTAATTTGTAAATGTCACTTCAGGTTAGGCCGCTCATTTTGTTTCTACTCTACCAATGCAAAGTCTAGGACTAATTTTTCTTGTCTTCTTTTAATAGGATTTTCATTTATAAATAGAATTATGTTCTGAAAATAAATTACAGTAAGTGATGCACAGAACTGGTAGCAGCAGCACTTTCATAGAATTTCAAGCACCTACATCAGAAGAGATTAATAAAAACACTTCAAAGGCTAAATTCTATTTAAGCAGAAGACAGCTTTTGGTTAATATTTAATCTGAGTAACTGAGATCTTGGTTGAAAATATAATTTTTTAATATCTAAATTAATTTGCAAAACAAAACCATTAATTTTGCCTGAGAGCTTTCATAATGCAAAAGTTTCAGTAATTTATTTGAAAAAAAAGTAATTCTTTGGTAAAAGTCCCTATTTTAATATGGAATTTATTCTAATGCAATACATTATTTTTGATCAGCAATACTGCTTTAAGTCTATACTTTTTAAATGATTGCTAATGTGCTATATTGAATATGAAAAAGAATCAGACTTTTCATGAGAGTTTTTCATTTGTAAAAGAGATTGCTTTTAGGTTCAGTATAAACAAATAGACATCACCCGTTTGTTAAAGGTAGTATACAACTGAAAAATGTGCAATTTCACTATAATATAGGCCTGCATGACAGGAGCTGGTGTAATATTTTTCACTGACATGGCTTTTGAAGTGTTGTAGTTACAGCACATGCTTTTGTTGTTCACCTCCTGGCAATGTCACACCCAAGTGAGTTGGGGGAGCTGTTGGCAGGGTGAGAATCCTGTGCCTTCCTTCTGCTTTCTGTTTGTAGAAGGCATTTCCTTTTCCTCCCACTCCTCAAGGAAACCTTGCATCTTTCCAGCAGAAAGAGAGACTTAATTCAGGTGTCTAAGGGAATCTCAACACCTTCTGTTCCTTGTAAAAGTTTTCTGGGCTTGGCAGAGGCTTGACTGCCCCTCATAGCAAAAGGCGTTGTCTAATCCCCTCTGTTGGCTTCAGTGGCAGCCGAACTCAGCTGTGGGGAGTGCAGCCCAAATCCAGTTCCTTTCTTTCACTAACCTCTCCCCATGTTAATTTTATGCTCTTCTGCTGTCATCCCATTCCTGTCTATTCTGCACTCTGCCCCGTTATCATATTTTTCCTCTCATCATTTACATTAAAACATTTATCTGGACTTTTGTGACCCTTTTTGTTCTTGTTGATTATGTTCTGATTTCTTCCAGAAAGTCCCTTCTGATAGTCCATCAGCACCCGAAGTGTTCTGAAGTAGTTGCACGGATGTTTTGTAGGGGTTACAAAATAGCCGAGGTGTCTGGAAGACAAAGGTATTCACTGTGCATAGTGAAGCGGTAGCAAGGATTCTTTTCAGTAACATAGTGAGCAGAAATTCAAGAACCATAGCAAAAACTTTTGGCACTGAGCCACCACTGATGAGTGATTACATTGGCTGCTGCTCTGGTAATTAACATATAAGGGATATCAACATGGGAGATTGCAATATAATGTGACACAAGTAAACTACACTCCCTTAAAGTGTTGGATCCTTTAAGTTGGCTTCAGTGCAACTGTGCTTTAAGCCTCCACTAAGACAACATCTCTATTATTTAAAATCTCGTGTTGGGATCCTAGTAAACCTGTAAGTCCATCATAGATCTATTTAGACTGTTATTGTAAAGGCTACTTCAACTGTTTTTAAAATTACATTTTTAGTGACATTAACAGTATCAGAGTCCAGTATCAAATACTGAAAAAGCAATTTTCATTGTGCATTACCACTGACCTATTATAGGAAACATAACTTTTCTATGTAAATATTAATTGTTTTGTTGAAACATTAAAGATATTACTTTATTCTGAATGTTAAATTAGCATCCATGCAAGAAGATCGAGGACTTGAAAAGAGAGCCAAGATGTATTAAATACTAAATGAAGTTGCTCCACCCTGATTCATGATAATTAGTAGGAATGCATGTCTAGTTGGAATGTCACTCTTTTTCTCTTATGCTTTAGTGGATTTTAGCTGTAAAAGCAGCATCAGTCTGATTTTCCATATAAGTTACCTTAACATGTTTTCACATACTGATCAGTTCAGACTTGTTACATTTCCCCACTGTGTAACATCCAAAACATTTTGTGGTGAAGCAGAAGTAAGCTTGGATCTTCTCTGTAAGGCTAAAGTGAATCAATACAAGGGAGAATGATGAAACTTAGGAAACTGACCTTTATATGAACCAACTGCTGGTGTTCATGAAATTTGAACTAAGACTCAGTTTTAGGAAGACTGTGAAAGAGCTAATATTCTGAAATGCTGACAAAAAGGAATCCACTGTGAAATGAATGCCTGTCTGCCTGTCTGACTATCAAAATTAAAGCAGAGAAGTAGAAATTTATTGCCACCTGTCCCAGAGACAAATATGCGAGATAGATGTGCACTGCTTTCTCCAGGGTGACATCTGCGGTGGGTTGACCTTGGCTAGATGCCAGGTGCCCTCCAAGCCGCTCTCTCACTCCCTTCCTCAGTAGGACAGGGTGGAGGAAAATAAGAAAGGAGAAAAAACCTCCCATGTCAAGATAAAGGCAGTTTAATAAAGCAAAAGAAAGGCCATGTACAGAAGCAGAGGAAAACAAAAGATTTATTCTCTACTTTCAATCAGCAGGTGATGTCCAGACACTTCCCAGGAAGCAGGGCTTCAGTACACGTAGTGTTTGCTCCAGGAGACAAATATCATAATAATGAGTGCCCCCGCTCCTTTTTCTCTTAGCTTTCACTGCTTTTATTGCTGAGTAGACTTGATAAGGTATGGAATATGCCTTTGGTCAGTTTGGGTCAGCTGTCCTGCCTGCGTCCACTCCCAAGATCTTGCCTACCTCCAGCCTGCTGGTGAGGTGGGAATGCTGGAGAGACAGCTCTGATGCTGTGCTAGCCCTGCTCAGCAGCGGGCAAAACACTGGTGTGTTATCAACACCTTTCTAGCGACCCATGCAAAGCTCAGCACTGCGAGGGCTGCTATGGGGAAAATTGTCTCTTTCTCAGACAGACCCAGTACAAGGAGCACTTACTGACTATCAAAGTTGTTACAGAAAGAATTGCTCTGTCAGTTGCCCTAATTCCAGTTAAATACATGGAGATTCTTTCAGTAATTAACTGAGCGGAACTTTGGGTGATTCTTTGAGATGTTTGTGCTCACTGTATATCCCAAATTCACAGAAATAAAGTAGGATGCACATTTCTCTTTCAATCATTATTATTTTTCCCATTTTTGTCTCACTTCTAGTTAACTTGAGAAGGTCAAATATGTATGTACTTAACATTTATTGCAGGGAGAAAACTTCATTAAGGTCTGTCTGTGAGGACATTCCAACCGTCCTTGGATGCAGTTGGCAGTATTTCTAATTGTACACAAATATTGAATATTATTTAGCCTAAATCTTCCATGTTAAAGAGAGGAGATTAAGCAAAAATTCCAAACGTTATCCTTGTAATTTAACTCATTTAGTATTACATTTTTTGTGTCTGATTTTTTCTTTCTGTGATAAATTTTCTAGATTGATATGTCTTTTAATGCAGATTTGATTGTTCCTAACAATCACATCATGCAACCTAGCAGGTGTTTTTCACATGTGGCTCTCTTTTGCAAAATCAGATCTCAATTTATGAGTTGCAGTTTGTTGACTGGCACCTAACGAAGAGCTAGAGTTGAAGGTGATGCTTTTACCTAGAAAGTAATAAGACGTCCACTATCACAGCATCAATTTAGCTGTGTCTTGGAGGGATATAGAGGGGCACATCACATACTAATGTCTATGCAAATCAAAGGCTGTGATATCTGAATTTGGGATTTTTTAAGCACAGCATAGAGCAATGTGTTGTAGTGACCATTTTCTATATAATAAACCTTCTATATGATACATCAGTATTTTAAATACAAAATTAGTTATCTTTTAATTTCCTCTCATGCTTCAGAGTATGTACTCAGTTTTCCGACACTGATTTTTGGCACGTTAGTTTCTGGGGTTCAAACAGAATCCTTCTGGGCTGTTTTAAATCATGCTTGAAGGAAGCAGTTATTCCATGCTAAGTAAAACCTAGGCCGAGATTCTCTCAAGTTTGCTCTCTAGTCTCAAGGAGATTTGAGGTGTTATGTTTAGCAAATAGCAAACAGTTGAGACAGATGAGGGCAATCTTCCTCAAAGCTGTTGCGTTAGACTGAGACAAGACTGCATCCATGTACAAATGAAAGGTTTATCTTTTCAAGCAGCAATGCTATATTTGACTATTTTTCAATTAAAAGTTGGATTCCATAGCGCATTGAATCTGTCACAGTGAAAAATGTAGGCTGATTGTTAATAATACTGCTCTATAATTATTGCTATTATACAGTCCAGATACTTCATGAGGGCATGATCCCCTGATTCTATTTGGTTTTGTACGGACCGCAGAAGAAGCAATTCCTGAGCTGTAAAGTTGGTAGGCTAAGTATAAGACTCATGCAAGTAGATGCAAGAAGCTTTGCTGTTGTGGCTCTTGGTGTTGCTGAAACTAATCTGTCACAGTGAGAGCTGCCCCCTTTTAGCTTTAACATTGCATGCTCATTCTCTTGTTTTGACATGACAGGTGTTGAATGACTAAGAGTGAGCTTTTTTGTTAAAGAAGGTGTTTTTCAATATTAAAAAAAAACCTTTTAAAATATTTTCTTAAATTTATAGAGGGTTTAATAAAAAATTTCAACACATTATTATTAAAATATATTGCCTTCTTTAAAACAGAAAAATTAAAAAAACCTCCACAAAATACTTTTAATGTAATTTTAGAGTGAAATAATTACTTGGAGGTGCCTGTGGTATGAAGTTCAGAACCTTTTTCCCAGGGATATATAATTATGGATTGAAGAGAACAAGAAATTGGTGTAGACAGGTGTTCCCCCACAGCATCATCCCCCTTAGTGGACTGATGACAAGTGAATACTTGTAGTGAGAGAAAAAAATCAAGTTTCAATGTTTCTTCTGCAGCCAGATGGCTCATAAGGGTGTAAAAACATATATCTTTGTCTGCCATCCGTCTATTTGCCAGAAACACACAGCTGGCATTCTTACTGTCTTAGGCACAACCTCGACAGCAAGGACCCATTAGAAGACCCCTTTCATATGCTAGTTGAAATAGATTGAAAAACTCTACTTTTTTTTAGAATTTTGCTGAAATTTTTCCGCTATTCAAGAGAATAAAATGAGGGAAACACAGTTCTTTGTCTGTATTCATTATTTTAAGTTATCGTGTTACTGAGAATAACTGGAGTTCTCATGCAATAGCAAGGATTTGCCATTTGGCATCAGTGATAAGCATGTCAGGGCACAGCCTTCACTACTGTCAGGAAGGAGGTGTGAAAGTTTGGTTAATTAATCAGCTGCTATTAAAAATTTGGTCAGTTTTTGCTTGTTTGCTTCAGGGAGAGTTGTTAGAGTTCAGCAGCTAAACTTGTCAATTTTGGGGATTTTTAAATTTCTTTTTTCTCTGGCAAGATTTAATCTCTCGCTTCTGGATTGCATCGCTGAGTGTGGAGGTTGCATCCCTAGAGTGCACCAATATTCCTTTCTTCCTTCCTTCCCCAGAGCTGCTGAAGCAGAGCAGACTTTTCTTCTAGTGATGCTGCGAGCACCAAAATGTGGGCATTTAGGCACTTAAACACCAACACTTAGAGTGAAATGAACCTTTCTGTTGTCTCAGTGATCTCTTTCTGTATCCTGAGACCTCACTTCATTTTAATATGAAGAGGGCAGAAAATGTAAGTTGGTAAGTTGTATATGGGAACTGTGAGAAAATGATAGGAAAAGACCGGAATGATGAGGCTGGGGTGAAAAACAGTAAATACAAGGAAGATTCCCATGAGACAAGGACAGAAAATGCAAATCAGTAAAGAAAGCTGGCAACTGGTAGTTGTCCTGGAGAACTGGATCCTAATCTTATGTCTGTTCAGATGGAGAAATTTTTTTAAAAAAATGAGAGCAACTGAGGTCTACAGTAAAAGTGAAACCCCCTTATTTCTCTTTGGCTGGAGAAGCCCTGAGGCACAAAAAGCCAGGAGGAAGAGCAAAGGGGAGACAGCTCTGCTGCAGGCTGTTCCCAGCCCGAGACATGCCAGGTTTTGCATGTGGTAGTTTTTTTGTGTTCGAATGTCATTTCTGCCAAAAGAGACCTGTGCCCTGGAAGGACAACAGATCCTAGGAAGTGGAGGAGCATTCCTGAGCCTATGTAGGCAAGCCTAGGCCTGCGCCTTGTCTGTGTGGACAGGGAGGGAAGGGGAGGAAATGGTCGCTGTCTTCTACAGCAAGAGCTCCTGGCCCTGGAGTGCTCATATGAAAGAAAAGATCTCCAAGAACCTGTGTTAGTTGTCAGTTCACTGTGCCAGTATTCCTGGAGATGGAATGCTGGAGCAAGCTGCGCTGTCAGTGAGGCTCGGCTCAGCATGGACCATGGCTGGGATGCGCGGCAGCATGGGCTGGGTGCTCCTGGCCTGTCTAGCCTGAGCTAAGCCTTTGCCCAGCTCATTTCAAAGCAGGAGCTGGAGGCAAAGCAGCCTGCTGGCCCCACCTCAGCTCCTGGAGGAAAAGAGTGTAAAGCTATAGTTTTGTAAATTAGTCATTCCCTGTTTATCTACATGGGCATAGTTTTCTGTTCTATCTTTAATGAAAATACAGGTTGTTAAACTGCTGCTTTGCAAGTGGGAGAATTAGGTTTCTTGTTTTAGCCCCAGAAAACTTAGTGTAATTACCTCTCAGTTCATTTTGATGGCTTGAGTTTTTGTTGTAATTCCCGTGAGTTTAAACCCAACCCTTGCTGCTGCCAATGGCAACAGGATTACACTTGAGTCAGCTGACCCAGAAGAAGTGTGTTTTCATTACCCCACAGAGGTATGCTCTGATTTAGTGAAGTGCTTCATAACCACAATAGGTCAATAGGAAGTACACTTGAACAAATACAGTGTTGCATGATGCTGAATAGTAAGGAGAAACAGTGTTAGGTATCTCAGAAGAACCCAAGATGAACAGATATTTTTAACCTTATTAGCTCTGTGCCTCAGCTTCCCACTTGTAAAATGGTTTACAATTAAATGAACCAAAGGGTTGTTCTGAAAATAAATTCATTAATGTTTGAGAATTATTCAGATACTATGCCATGGAGTGCAGTAGACTATCCTACAAGTAAATGAAAACTCTCTGTTCTGTAAAATACATTTTGAAGAGAATATGAACTGAGGAAGATAGGGGATGACTCTCTGAACAGTGAGAATAACAAAAATACTGAAAAACTGCCCTGTTCCTTTGTTGAGCACCATCTACCTAAGTTGTGGACTGAAGTGATTATTTCCTGGGGGAAAAATTAGTAATGTAATCACATAATTTAAATCCGTATTGCAAATCATGGATTTCAGGGAATGAATTAAGGTTATATGAGTGTAAAGTCCTGCCTCAGTTGCCACAATGAGCCACCTGTTTTCCCGCAATCTTTAACTTTGCTTGACTTTGCAACAGCACTGTTCCTTCAACCTAGTGGGTTTTTATATAATATTGTAAGTTTATCTATCCATCTACCTATCTATCTATTTGTATATTCTTCAAAGTCAAGTTACCAATTGAATTAATTCCATGAGGAGTCCTTACAGCCCATCTGTGTATTGAAATAGCTTTAAAAAATCTGAAGCAGCATTTGAAAAAATAGAAATAAAAAATTAAAAGTAAAAGCAGTTAAATTTGATACTTGGAGGTCATTTTCAGTGTCACACATGGGAATTCAGAGGTGGAACAGCCATTACTGCTAGTGGTAACTGTCTGGCCTAAACCTCTACACTGCACTGTATATCTTTACAAATTTAAATATGTAAAGTACACTAAAGTACTTCTCAAACCCTTCTGGTACAAAAATTACTTTTTGGACTATGTTGCTGTGGTAAGTCTGGGCTGTATTGGCTGTAAACCCAGCATCCCTCAGGAAGGAATAAACAAGATAAAATGGTTGCCATTTTTTTCCTAAAGGAAGTTGAATCCAAGAGTCATCCTCCAGCCCTGGAGCAGAGACATCCCTGTGAACCTCCCTCCTTTGCCTGGTAGCGGATGGGGGGTGGAATGGGTAAGAGTACATTTTAGGTAGCTGCACAGATGGTGTTTCCTAACCAAACCTCGCATTCTCCCCAGGATAAATGGGGGAAGGTGACCAGCACTTTGTGGTCAATTTTGTGCCAACAAAGAATATTCTGTTTAAGTGGCTTCCCTTGGGGCTTTGACCTGAAAAACCTACTCTTAAAGACAGCCAGATTAATAAAGCAAGGGCATGAGGTAAAAAGTAGGTGAATTATCTATCCATCTGACACAGGTAGTTCCACATAAAGAGAGATGAGAGGCAGCGTCAGACAAAGCAAGCCAAAATTTAATTTCTATCCTCGTATTCCTGAGTGGGTTTTAAAGGAAATTAGGGATAAAATGTCTTGGACTATATTTCTCTGATTTAGTTATGTTAAGGCACTGCAATGCAGTTATATTTTGGATTTTGTATGTGACTTTACTGATCTGTGCTGTTTTATTGTTATTAAAAGTATTTTAGTTATATTGATAATTAAGTCAGATTAGGCTGTGAAGACTTCCTGACACATAATAAACTCTTTAACTATTTTTGATATTAGAACAGAAAATTAGGGAGGTTCTATTTCTGAAATAGTAAAAGAGTCTTACCTTTCCAACTTCTATGTTGAGTCAAAACAGCTCATGGAAATAATGCAAGCAGAGCACAGCACAGCTGAGGAAATGCTGGAAATGGGAACATGGCATTCATTGGCTGATGTTCCTCAGCAGTGCCTGCAGAGTGGCCCTAAGTGTGCTCTGGAGGGAGGCAAATCTTGAATTCACTCAAGTGCCCCTGTGTCTTTCTCAGCAGGATTCAGCTAATCATTATATATGTAGATGTAAAAATTTTGGCAATTTCACCAAAACCATGATCTGTTTGATTTCACTGGTCATTTGAAGTAAGTGGACTTCAACATGGTTCATTCTGAGAGCTGTTTGTGCAGCAGCTACTTGTGAAAAATGTGCCATTTGCTTAGAAAACCACCACAGTTCAAGACGAAAAATACCATACAGTATTAGTTGATTTGTTCAGGGAGCTTTTCTTTCAAATTTGTTGCTAGTTCATGCTCAGAAGATACACACTACTAACTGGTCTGGTCTCCCGAAACGCAAGTGTCTAGCTGTAAAGAAAAACTTGTATCAGCTGGGCAGATATAATTAAAGTTTCAGGTTTACTTCATACCCAGGTGGAGACTTTGAGAGACTTAAGGGAATTTAGTGCTAATCCAAACCTAGTATCTCCCAACTGACGACATGATGGGCAGCATGGAACTGTAATTGGAAGGGCATTGGAGGGGGACCTGGAGAGATTATAGAGGAGCGAGAAGAGAGGATTAGACAAGCACGGGAATAAGTACAGCAACTTCAGAAAATTACCTAATGCAATGCAGTCCTTGTGTCTTTGTGATATTCAGAATCCTAGGCTTGTCAGAGAATACAATACCACACACTCTTCAGTTCTGTTCTAAAAATCTGTATCTGAGAATGCCAACTGTCAAAGCCTTTACAAGGTAAAGGAAGCCGCTTAGGAAGATGTAGGCAGTTCACCTGACAATGCCTCCCGTTAATCCTGCCGTGTATTAGAATCGCCTATCCTTATCTCGAGATCTGTCAAAACAGGCCAAGTGATCAGACTTCAGGATGCTCATGTGTGCATTGTGTGGCACATGGCCTCAAAGACATGGGGGTCCATGATCTACCAGCACCCACAGATCTTGCTTAATGTTCACACAGACTCTTTGAGGGGATCTTTTCGGAATGTTCCCTTTAATTGAAATGGCATCTTCCCCTGTCTTAGAATTGCTCTCTACCACGTCATACAATCATATATTCCAACAAGTGCTCAGGAGCTACTGCTAGGGATTAAGTCAAAGCTTGCAAGCATGTGAATCCTCTTTTTATGACTTTGCCTCCATCTCATTTTCTTTATGTTGCATTTACATTATCTTGGTCTCTTTCAATACTGCTTTACTTTTCTTTACTTTTACTGGTGCTTTTCTCCTTGATCATGTCCCCTCAAATAATTTATTTCCTATTTTTGATTTGGAATGGATCTGTATGCCCTTCTCTTAGTGCCAGTCTTCTTTCCTCTACTCGGTGATTAGCAGTCTTTTCTAGGCACACTGTGAGTTCAATTTAGCATGCAGCAGAGCACTAGTCTTAAGGAGCAGACACTGCCCAGAGAAACAGCATGGGACATGCAGTGAAACCAGATGAAATCCAATATGACCACTTGAGATCCAAGCCAGAAAAGGCAGATTTTTAAATTAAATATTGCATTGCAAGGTAAGGGAAGGAATCTAATAAAGTCTGTTCCCTTAGAATGAAGGGTGTGACGTATTTTTTCTTATTTTACTATTACTATAATTTTTTTAAGTAGTTGCAGATGAAAAATGGTGTCACTTTAGTTGATCCAAGAAGACAGACAGAAACTTAGGATCATCTGATAGCTCCAATTAGGGAAGAAATTGAGATGGGCAATTCTGTGAAGTAATCTTTTTTGTTGATAAAATCCTGTTGTGCTTGCACATAGGAAGCATCAGCCAGCCAGAAACAGTTCCTCTGTTCTTATCACCAAACTCCCTGTAGCCACATTGCCAGAAGAGTCTCTAGACTTCTCTGACCTTACACAAACTCAGGATTGCTTTCTGCTCATTGCTTACATGCCTCCATCATGCTTTCAAGCAAGATTCAGCAAAAGCATTTTTTAGATCAATTCCTTTTCTGAAATCTTGCCTTTTTGTTTGTTTGTTTTGTTTTGTTTTGTTTTGGGGTTTTGGGGTTTTTTTTCTTCTTTTACAGCTATGCTATGAATCTTTCAGATGACTTAAGTAAGCATAAGCAGGCTAGCAATGTCCTATTTTTTTTGCCTTTAAGTGCTGCCTACGTTTTATGGATGTCTCTCATCTACCTTCAATACACTGATTTTGTTTTTTTAGTGAATCTTTTGCAGTGATAGAACCCAAAATTTATCAGGAAATGCACAGTTTCCACCCCAATCCTGTTGAGTCATCCTATGTTTAAGAAAGATTCCTAGGCCTGGAGTGATGGGTTTTTTTCATCAATGTTGTCACATTTTACTATTGGGAATGACGTAATAGCTTGGCTAATTAAATTCTAGTAATATGCACTTACATGGCTGATCAGTACTAAAGCTATTCATTTTATAACATTTTAATCTTTAAAATGTTAGTAAAGCTATTTGAAATGAGTGGCTTACTGTAAATGAATGGACAGAGACCACAGTCAATAAGTAAAGTGCTCATTCACCAAAGTGCTTTAGCAAGGTTATATTTTGTTAAGGATTTTGAAGCTGGACATAGTGTTGAATTGAAGCCCATCAGCCATTCCTGTCATTTATTTAGATTTGCTAAATGATCTGAAAAGAGATTCAAATTCCAGAAAAAGGGGTTGCGCAGAAGTACTACTTGGTTAGTCCACAACTCTCCCACTGATGTGTTTTGGATGCCTCTGAAGGCAAAATGCATCACATTGTGTGACCCACAAGTAACATCAAACCCTTGCCTTTGTTTTATGTTGCTTCGAATGTGAATTGATGCAGTATATGACACGGCACTTGTGTTGCCCCATAAGAAGGTGGAATGCAACTTAGTGTGTAACCCAAGTACACACTTAGATGGTGCTGGTAGTGCTTGGAAGAGCAATGGTTTGGCTTGAAATCTTCGTCAACAAGTTTCCTGCAAAGGTAACAACCACTTGTTAGTGACACTTGGAGAGGAATATACAAGATAAAACATGAGTCAGCCCACAGCATGTAACTTTTCAGGTAATGTTTATTAAATATTATCTTTGTTTCAAAGCAGTGCACTGGAAGAACATCACAATTACTTCAAAGCTTCAGTGATAATTTTTGTGTTATATTTTAACAATGTGTTTTATCACTATAGCTCGCTTTAGATTTGCTTCAGATATTAAACAGACTCTGGCTATAGTAGTTAGCTGAATTGTTTATGGGATCAAAATCAAACTAAACGTTCAGAAAATTTTCAGCAAGAGATTCCAGTTAATGAAAGCACCATTTGTGATGTGCTAAAACATGTATACACATAGGTATTGCCCCATTTATCAGACATGAGAGCTAATTACCTCATCCACTGCTATATTTCTTCCATCCTCTGCATTTCAATTCCCAATATTAACACATAGGTGGTCAAGCTGACCATTGAATAGCCTACATGAGCATGAATGCATTAAATAATTTAATGTAAGAAGAGTTTATTAAACTGCCACATTCTAATCAGCATGCGTACCTGCCTTCATTAATCTTGCACTGGTCCATGGTGTGTCTCCACAGCCGACATAGAGTGTGCTAATGTTAATAGGAGCTCTTAACAAACAGGATCAGTTAATCAAGGAAAATTTACTATTAGCCACATGACCATGCATACTGAAATCTAATTACAATCAGATTTAACCTCTTCATTACTGTATTCATCCAAATACTTTTTGTTATCACTTGTGATACTAAAGTATTCCAAACTGAGACATGATTATACTCTATTGAACAGGAAATACTTACATCAACTCACATTTATTAAGAAGGAAGACTTTCTTTTTGCCATGTTTTCAGTTTATAGTGTTATATGGATTATATTTATATCCAAAAGTAAGAAACCTAGTACCACATTTTCTCACCCAAAACCTGGCTACAGAAATAATTGCTAGAACAGAATGTTGAAAAACGATCTTCACTATTCTGGATTAATTCAGATAGAATTTAGCACTTGGTAAATTGTCAGTTAGCTGTGGATGTGGTGGATATAATTGAGAATATACAGAGGTTTTAGTGGCTAAAGTGTTTTTAATTCTTAAGCAATGCACTTCTTTCTGATATCAATTGAACCATATTATTTTATACTTGGCTATTTCCATTAGATCTTAGACTGTGATAAGCAATTAAGCTCCATCAGAGGCCATGATTCTTTGAGTTAGTTCACAGAATGTGAAAGGTTAGAAGGGACCTCTAGAGACTTAGTTCTTGATAAAGAAAGGGTAAATGGAGATAATTCAATTTTAGAGCTATTGATTTATTTTTATTTTATTTTATTTTTAAATGTTCTTTCTCTATATGCAGAGTAGACACTATTAGTTCAGGGCAGAGAAGGTCAGGTGTGTTTCTTTAATTAGGAATCTGCACAACATTTTGGGTGGAAAAGTAATTTATTTTGAACCATAGTAGAGGTTAGAATTCTGAACTATTTTAAATTGATGAGAGGCTTGTTTGCATGGGGAGCTCACTGGCTGAGAAACACCATATCACTGCACCTCTGGTGCATGGTAGGAAGTGGGAATTGGATCTTAGCCTTTTGCTGGCTTTTGGGTATGGACCGACCACCAGCCTTGGGGACACTCCTGAGCCCTGCATTAGTCTCTATCACCAAATCGACTTTGACATCGCACCTCTCTCTTCTGCTCTTCCTCACCCCTTCTCCATGCTTTCTTCTCCTCCACTTTGCTGTTTGACTGAATAACTTCTTCAAAGGAGATAAAGTCCTGGAATCGTTTTGTCCTCTGGGAAACCAGCTCATTTAAAATCTGGGTTTTGGTGTACACTGCTCCATACCAGTGGTAAGTATAGGGTTTTTTTCTGAGCTAGGGTAAGAAAGCCCAAGACAGGATGGTAGAGCTGAGTCTAGGCAAGGAAAAGGACATGCTAAGGCAGATTTTTTTTTCTGTTTTCTCCCTCTCCTGCTGTTCTAACACTCTCTTTTTTCTCTACTTACTTGTCTTTGTTGCATATGCATTTTCTTCCTTTCAGTCCTATTCTTCCACCTCTTGGCCTCTTGCTTTCAGTTTCTTTTTGTATTTCTGTTCCTCATGAGTTACCTTACTCTTGGACTACTCCTCTTACCTTACTAACACCCTTAATCCAAAGGATGCTAAAGCACTCCTTTGAGGGTGCCTGAGTGTTTGGGCTGTTTTATACCTGTTCTGTGAAAGACTTCTCTACTGCAAATAGGCTTTTTTATTTTTGCAGCTGTAGGCTAACATTGCTTAATGTTCTTGATAGGTGGCCATCACCATCATTACCCCATACATAAAACTGGGACAATCAATTAGCAGTTAAGAACCAGGACTGTTTCCCAATCCCATCCCATCCCATCCCATCCCATCCCATCCCATCCATCTTGTAGTATCATTGTACTGATGTTTCAGCTTCATCCTTGATGCAAACTGAGGAACTCAGTGAACTGAATTTTTTATGTGTGCCAAAGACCAGATGAGTCTCCGTGTTTGCTCTGGCACAAAAGCCTCTCTCTGCTAAACTCTGCACTTTTTAAGGTATGTGATTGCATTTGGAATGAAGGCGTGGCTGTCACCTAGTTGGCCATCATTTGCTGCAATACACGTACTCTGAAGGCATCATTCCCAGTACTTGCTGAATTCTGGGGAAAATGCTGCCTTTTTGGGTCACTTGCAGAGAAGCTGTAGGATGAAGAGAATTTAACTGTCATGAATGGCTTGTAGTGATGTGAGACAGAAGACATTTCTTGCAACTTAGCTGATATGTAGTTACACCACTGTTTTCTTCAGCATATCCAGTACTCTAAAATATAACATTTAGGGACTGTATTAGCATCTGGTATACTGAACAAATCCAATAGTATTTTCAGAACTAAACAGCAAAATAAATAAGACAACATAATGAGAACAAGATCTGATTCTTCATTAGTAGAATATCCTTCCTCTGCACTGCTTTCCTTTTGTGCTTCTCGTGCTTTCGATTGCAATTGCTGTAAAAATCTGTCCACAAAGAAGAACGCTGATAACTTGCTAAATGTACAAATCCAGCATGATAGAAGAATTTAATGCAATAGTATATGACTCAAATATAATGTAGTTTGGAAATGTCATATGATAATCCTACATAAAACCCTATTCATCAAAAGGCTTCTGCTGTCAGGTCATGATGATGCTTTGATTATTTTACACATTATTTACACTAGATAGAGTTAGAAGGCATATTGTATGCATGATTCAAGATGAAAAGTAATCCTCTAAAAGAGAGGGTGTATTCTTTGTACAGATGTTAATTTTGATCATGGGAAAGGGGGGAGAAGTACTAATAAAATTGGTCAGGACATAACAGTATTTTGAAATTACTCTTAAAAAGCGAATGGATGTATAACGTGAAAGTATTTTTAAAAATTTAACATTACATTAAAGTAGCTGCCTGAGTTCTGTGGCTGGGAAATTGTAAGCTAAAGGAGATATGACATTTGCTGTAATGAAATCGGGATGGCTAGAAAAAATGTCTGAAAGGCCCTAGACTGAAGAAAAGAAGGACAATTCAGCAAGATTTGTGGCATCATATATCATGGGATGATACTGAGCTTATAGCAGCTGTTTAACATTGGAAATGTGAGTTTATTAATACAACTGAATAAACAAAACCAAAAGAGGTAGAAATGACCCCAAGTCTTGGTGCTGTGTGTGCTGACCATTGCTGAAAGGGACAGGTTGTCTGTGGCAGGGAGTGCAAGGAGAGATGTCAGGTATTCATTAAGTGATCAATGAATGGACCTGGAGGTCAGAGACTTAAAGGCAAAACCTATGAATACAATAGAGATGACACAATAGCCTTCCCTTCCCTTCCCTTCC
>VXBT01000188.1:0-11078 GCA_013400235.1 Oriolus oriolus | reverse complement strand
CCAGCCAGGAAAGAGCTGGTCTGAAAGCAGGAGGAAGAAGGAGAAGGAGAAGAGGCTTCCCACTCACTTGATTCCTGAGGAGGAGGAGGCGAGAGAAGAGGATAAGAGAGGAGAGACTTGGGCTGCCTTTTATAGCAGTCCTGCACTGCCTCAGGCCCAGAGGCACATCTGTGCAAGTAATAATTTTCTCACCAGCTCATGTCTAATGCAAACCATCCCAGCTAATGGTTGGGGCTGTGTCCTGGTTTCCTGCTCTGCTGCCTTTTCATTTCCTCGCTAATTCCGCGTGCTTTCCTATATGAAGATCTCCTTCTGTAAGCGTTGGGATGAGAGCATCAATGATTTCCGGGGCAGAAAGACGTCAGCAGAGGCAGAAGTTTCAGATGAAATGCTGTTGGCATTCCCTGTGGGCAGGTGATGTTTCCCTGTGTCATTCCTGTGGTCTTGTTTGTGGCAAAGTTCTCAGGAAATGGGCACCACTCTTGTGCTTCTCTCCCTCGTGCCCAAGGACTCCACTGTGAGAGGACATGCTACGTCTCCACAACAGAGTTCTCAGCTAATGATGCTTCCTGACCTTTTTAGAATGTACAGATTTTTGTTTGCTCTATGAAGACGTGTGTAAGCACATGTGTGAAGGTCTAGGCTTGTAGTAAAATCCCAGGTCAAATTAGGGGTAAGATTATTCTAGGATGTATTGAAAAACACGTGAATAACAAGGCAGTCACTGGTCACAACCTGTGTGAGTTCATGAGAGGAAAGTCCTGCTTGTCAAACCTAATTTCCTTTCACAACACGGTAACCCACTTAGCAGATGAGGGGTAGCCAACTGATACAATCTTTTTTGCATTTCTCTACAGTTTTCAATACCAGCTCTCATAGGATCCTTCTGGACAAAATGTCCAGGACACAACTGGAAAAATACATTGTGTGATGTGTGAGCATCTGGCTCATGGGCACAAAGGGTGACAGTGACGCGGTGATATCAGACTGGCATCTGGTCTCCAATGAGGTTCCTCATTTTTAAGGTCAATCTTCTTCAACATCTTCATGACCAACTTGGATGCAGGACTCAAAAGAATAAGTTCACAGATGATACAAAACTGGAAAGAGCTGTCAACTCCCTCAAAGGCAGAGATGCTCTGCAAAGAGACTTCAACAAATCAGAGATGGACAATCACCAACCATATGAAGTTCAACAAGGGCAAGTACCAGGTTCTGCACCTGGGATGGGGCAACCCTGGATGTACAGACAGACTGGGGAATGAGAGGCTGGAGATCAGAGCTGAGGAAAGGGACCTGGGGGTCCTGGTTGATGGCAAACTGGATATGAGTCAGCAGTGCCCTGGCAGCCAGGAGGGACAACAGTGTCCTGGGGGGCATCGGGTCCAGCATCACCAGCCAAGCATGGGATGGGATTGTCCCACTCTGCTCTGCACTGGGGCAGCCTCACCTTGAGTCCTGGATGCAGTTCTGGGCATCACAATTTAAAAGAAGACATTAAGCTGTTGGAGAGTCTCCAAAGGAGGGACACGAAGGTGGTGAACAGTCTGGAGGGAAAGCCTTACAAGGAGTCACTGAGGTCACTTGGTTTGTTCAGTCTGGATAAAGGGAGGCTGAGGGGAGACCTCATCACAATCTACAACTTGTGGAGGGGCAGACCCTGATCTCTTCTCTCTGGTGACCAGGGACAGGACTCAAGGGAAAGGCATGAAGTTGTGTCAGGGGAGGTTTAGGTTGGCTACTAGGAAAAGGTTCTTCCCTCAGAGGGTGGATGTCGCAGTGGTAGCAGAGACGAAGAGAAAACGTGACATAGATTTTCGGTGTTCATGAAGAAAATGGAATTATTTATTAATTTACAGACAGGTTTGTATGAGTTACTTCGCTAGAAGTTTACTTTTAAAAGAAAAATTATTGGGTCTCTGAACAACCACCCCTCAGGGCTATTGGCTAAATCAGAAGACACCTCTTTCTAAGTATTTCTCCAGGCCATATCAAAACAATTCTACAACAGTTTGCACATGTGAGACAGGAAATCTAGTTTACAAAAAACTGCGGGCTTTGTTTTTAAACAGTCTGTCTGGGAACATGAAAGTTTCTCACCAAGTGCTGGAAAAGCAGGAGAAAGGAAAACCAGGATTTTTATAAAATGCTGGGAAAGCTAACAAAATGCTGAGACAGCTTGGAAAATTTCTCTGCTAAAGGCTTTTTTGCATCCACAGGTGGTCAGGCACTGAACAGGCTCTCCAGGGAATGGTCACAAGCCCAAAGGCTGCCAGAGCTCAAGGAGCATTTGGACAACGTTCTCAGGCACAGGATGGGATTGTTGCAGTGTCTGTGCAGTGCCAGGTGTTGGATTTCCAGAAGCTCCTCTCACCCTGTTGTGTGTGTCAAAGAAAAGCAGAGAGTTGGAGAACCTGTGCTATGAGGGAAGACTGAAGGACCATGGCCTTTTCTTGCTGACGAACAGGATGCTTGGGGAGGACCTCATCACAGTATTTTAGTAATTTAATGGGATCTACCAAGAGCACTGAGACTTTCTCAGCACAAGGACCCACTTGGCGGGGCTGCCCGTGGGGATCACACAGAGTGAAGAGGAACTGGGGATGATTTGGGTGCTGGCAACTGAGACCAGTGCTTGGGTCGCACTAGGAGCAGGTGAAGCCTTGGTTTCTGGACATAGGAAGATGTGCACGGTGGCCAGTAAGATGGAGAAAGATCATGTCTCTGTCCTGAACTGAGGGCAGGAGGAGCATATGTGGAACCTCACAGGCTCCAGGGGACACTCTGTACCCAAGTTTTTATTCTGAGCCTGGCAGTGCTGATAAATAACATAGAGAATAGAAATTTTCAGTTCTGCTGAAGTTGATGAATAGAGCTTAGATTAAATGGCAAATAAAAGGTTAAATGATGCAAAGGTATGAACACAGGATGGTAAACATGGTTGGAACCAGTGGAGAAACAGATAAAAAGGACTACAGTGGTTTTTGCAAGTCATGGGTTGTTTGCAAGTCATGTAACAAAGAAGCAACAGCGCATGCCCAAAGAAAAAATTCAAGGAGAGGTCACATTTAATATCAAAGCATTCAGTGAATATGTCAATCAGAAACCTCTTTTTATGATTCTCCGGGATCATAAAAGGACTTCCAGTAGGAGGTGAATGCATGCAAATTAGTTCTAGGAAAGTGATTTTTATGTATTAGATAAGAAGCACATTTTAATGAATATGTATGATTATGATGGATAAATACCTTGTGGTAATACCTCATGATACACACAGAATAAGGAGATATCCTCTATGTGTCCTGTGCAGATAAAGAACACCTGCTTTCTAATGCTTCAAATTGTGTTAGAAAGTTTATTCCTGACAATTTAGGTATCAGTGCCTTTAACAGTTCCTTTTCTGCATGCAGGAGACCATGGATACCTGGGCGGTGACATGGATTAGATCATTATGCAAGGCTGAAGGCAAAGGTCTAAGAAGAAATTTTCAAGTAAAACTGAAAAGTATCCCTGAATTTTGGCATTATAAACCACAAGGCATTCACACAGGGAAGATGGACACATGACCAAAGGCAAGAGCGCCTTTTGGAGGTCTTGGTTTCACAGGAACAGGGACTCCATTGCATAGCTTGAGCACGCTTGATACTAATTCCAACTTGTGAAATATCTGAGAACTGAATAAAACAATGGCAGCTGGGCCCTGCCATGCGCTAAAGGAGGTATGAGGTACGTATCTGTCCCTGTGTGCTGGCCATGTACACCGGGTAATGGAGCAGAGGCGAAGGAAGAGATGAAGTTGTGGGCTGTTCCCAGGCACTGTTGTTTTGTATCTCCACTGCCAGTATATTTTGGATCAGTGGTCTGATTGCCATTGGCTGTGGAGTAGCAGGGCATGTCTTCATCAGCTCCAAGGGAAACGGCACAAAGCAAAATCCACTGCACGGACTCCCACCCTCTTCTTCCTCTATCTTTTTCCCTGAGCAGACTGGAATAGTTCCCACAGGGAGTATCAGTGGCAGTCACTAGGATGCAGTGGAGATCCTGCAGGGTGCCTGTCAGCCTCTCCTGTGGAAGGAGGGAGGGCAACATGACTCCACTAGACTGGCCTGTGCAGATAAAAACAACAAAGGAAAGAGAAAAGCGGAAGAAGAAAGTAGCAACCTGAAGCTCTGTCATGTGCCCAAACAATGGAGACCTTGGGCATGCAGGTGAGAAACACGAGAGTGGTGCCCACTTCCTGACAACTTTGCCATAAACAAATTGACAGGCATGACGCAGATTCACATCACCTGCCCACAGGGGATGCCGCCAGCCCTTGATCTGACCATTGTGCCTGTGCTGACGTCTTTCTGCCCTGAAGTTCTTGAACCTCTCATCTTGACACTTACAGAAGTTTGCATAGAAGAAAGCACGTGGAATGCACTAGAAAATGAAAAGGCAGCAGTGCAGGAAACCAGTACACAGCCCCGATCATTAGCTGGGATAGTTTGCATTTGACATGAGCTGGTGAGAAAATTATTATTTCCACAAAGGTGCCTCTGGGCCTGAAGCAGTGCAGGACTGCTATAAAAGGCAGCCCAAGTCTCTCCTCTCTCATCCACTTCTCTCACCTCCTCCTCCTCAGGAATCAGGTGAGTGGGAAACTTCATTTCCTCTTTCTGCTTCCAGACCAGCTCTTTCCTGGCTGGAGGTCTCAGCTGAGAGCAGCTGTCATAGCTCAGGGCTGGGAGCTGCATCTCTGGGGAAAGGGGAAGGGAGGGAAGGTCTTGTGCAGAGAGAGGCTGGGACTTGGCTGAGGTGGCTCCTGGGCTTTGAGCTGGGCAGTGCAATGTGGGCCAGGAGGTACATTGGCTCTGGGGTGGTTGGGTGCAGTGCTGCTCCTCATGTGTCCTAAATTTCTGCTTCTCCCTTCCCTCTGTGCCAGGTGCACCTGTGACCCCGAGCCATGTCCTGCTGCCAGCCCTGCAACCCTTGCTGCCAGCCCTGCGGCCCCACCCCGCTGGCCAACAGCTGCAATGAGTGCTGTGTCAGGCAGTGCCAGAGCTCCACCGTCGTCATTGAGCCCTCTCCTGTGGTGGTGACCCTGCCCGGCCCCATCCTCAGCTCCTTCCCACAGAACACCGTGGTGGGATCCTCCACCTCTGCTGCCGTTGGCAGCATCCTCAGCTGTGACGGAGTGCCCATCAACTCTGGGGGCTTCGACCTCTCCTGCATCACCAACCGCTATGGTGGCAACAGATGTCGTCCCTGCTAAATCTGCTGGCAACGTCTTTAGGCAAGAACCTCCAAGACCTCAGAACGTGGGCAGGAGATAGAGCTTTGGGACATTGTAATTAGAGTTTCAAGTCATTGTCCCGTTCTTCTCCTCTCTCCTTTTGGTCTTTCTTTTGCTGTCCATGTCTCCTCAGCCCAGTCTAGTGGAGACCTGTTGCCCTCCCCTCCCTCTGCAGTCCAAGCAGAGGGACATTCCTATTGCAACTTAGCGGCTGCTTCTGGTGCCTTCTCTGAGCCACTCTAAGTATTTTTTTTCTCTACACTCAATAAAGTCATTTTGCATCCACGTATGTGCCTCTGAGTCCTCCTTCGTTCTGTAACAACTCTTCCAGTCTGCTCAGGGAAAATAGCTGGAGAAGCAAATGGTGGGATTCCCTGTAGTTTATTTTCCTTTGTGCATTTTCCCTTGGAGCTGACAAAGTCATCCCTGGCTGCTCAGCAGCCAAAAGTCATCAGGGAGACTAGCTCCAAAGGGTTGCAGGAATGGGGAAGGGAAACAACAATTCCTGGAAACAGCCAACAACCTCTTCTCTTCCTTCTCCTCCACCCCCTTACCTCCACCCCCTTATCCTCCATGGCCTGCACACAGGAGTATGAGCAGATGAGATGCACTCCCTCAGCACAGGCAGGCAAAGCTTCTGTCCAGACATATGAGGCTGAGACAATTCACAAGTTAGGATTGGTATCAGCCATACTCAGGATAGGCAGTGGTAAATGATGTTTGGCTGAGTTTGCGCAAATGACTTATGGCTTCACTATAAATTCACATTTCTTCAACGTATGGATGGATGTTATCTGACCATCAGTGTCTTCCCTTTTGACCAAACCAGTGCCCAAGAGTATCAGGCAAAGGAGGATGGACCCTGATGAACAAAAGGTCTGCCAGAGACAGCCCATAGATCATGGAATCACAGATTGGTTTGGGTTAGAATGGATCATACAGATCATGTAATCCCACCCAGCTGCCAAAAGCACAGGTGCCTTTATGTAGACCAGGGTGTTCCAAGCCCTGTAAGTGAGAGACTGGGAAGACTGCTGGCTTGAAATATTTCACGTGCTGTGCCTTGGTGTGGAGGAAGGGACAGCTTGGGCTCTGCCCTGGTGAGGCGATGTCCTGCTCCATACACCCCATTCTCCGGACCTGTATCCCAACCCTTCAGTGGCCACCAATCCCTGGAAAACCAGAGGCAATGCTCCACACCCCACCCCTGCACCCCAATCTAGCCCCAGAGTGGCCAGATGGCTGGATGTCCCGCCGGGACCCAGAAAAGCCAAGGGGTATTTAACCTGAGGCACAAGGTAAGCATATGTCTTAACCCTACTGGCACTGAAACTGTGGGAAAAACAAAAACTCCAACAACATTTTTAGTGTTAGAGAATCAAGGCATTACTTTATTCTGGTCAGGATGTTGTTCTGGCCAGGATGTGCAACAGAAATAATTTCATCCATGCATAGCCCGGATGTGCAGAGAAAATCATTCCACAACACCTGGATTTTACTAGATTTTTCAGATACTTATACAGTCAAAACCCGTTGCAGTGCATGTGGCTCTGGCCACAGCTGCAGACCAATCAGAGGACTGCTGGACAGGCCTCCAGAACACCCAAGTCTAATTCCCCTTTTCCGGTTATGGCGAGTACCCATATTTCCCCTTGTTCCTAGTTTGCATGTTCTGAGTTTATTGGTTGATGAATTCTCCACCCTGTTTTATGTATAGCTTTATGTTTATGCATTTCCCCGATTACCTATGTATAAATTCTAGAAAGTTCCCCTTTATTTGACACCCCATTGGTTCCCTATTCCCTTGCCCCTCCTTGCCCTTTCCGCATTGGTCCTTTTCCTATCATTCAATGTATTCTCCACCCCCTGGCCGTCACCCCATTGGCTGCTACTGTTTCCCTGCCCCTTAGACCCCCCCCCCATACAAAAACCTCTGTACCCGCCCTTTTGGGGTTCTCCTGTCCCTGGACCCTTCACCCTCAATAAGACTGGCTGGAACCCATACAGAAGACCCTTCTCTCATCCTTCGCCTCTGCTGACGCCTCCACAACACCTTTGCTTGGGGCTTGCTCCTAGCACAGGAGCCAGCTCTGTCCACAGCCTGCAGCTACTGAGACATCTGCAGCAGGATGCTGTGCGGCCTCGGGCAGCCCCAAACAGCGTCAAAAACCCATAAAAATTCATTGGTTCAATGTTCATTGGTCCCAAGTTGTACAGTTTGTAGTATTTGGTTTCCTATTGGTTACGGATTTCTTCACCTCTGATGCTAATTTGGTCCTCATTCCTTGGTTCCCTTATCAGTCTTTTCTGGATCAGGTGTCTCTGACCATGCCAGGGGTGATGTTTGGAGTCAATGGTTGTTAATGGTCATTGATGGTCATTATCTCTTGTGTGTCTTCTGCGCTACTCCCAGTCTGTTGAGATGTTAAGCTCACCTTGAGTGATGAAACAGCCCTTTGAAAAGAAACTTCAATTCCCTTCCCTCGGGGCAAAGGTGAACAAGACTGACTAAAATTACAAAAAAATTTTACACTTGGTATCATCTCCAACACTACCTCTTGGAATTTGTATAAGCTGAACACCATTGGAACCAGGAATGGTAGCTGTGTTTGTTCTTTTCTATTTCTTTTCTGTCTTTCTCTTTCCCTTTCTTCTTCTAATTCCCCTGATCAGAATTTTGAGTAATTTAAAAGCAGATGGGCTTAGAATCTGTTGAATTGAATGGATTAAGTTAATGCTTTGAGAAGTGTTTTGTGTTGACTGGATGCTGATTGAAACATTTTGCCAAAGTTCTTTGATTTTCTAAAGTTGCCAGTACTGGGTTTTTTGTTTTTGTTACCTGTTGAGGATATCTTCTTGGTATTTCTCCAGTGTGTCTAAGTCAGAGTACATGAAAAACAAAAGCCCTTTTAAGTGTCACACTGAATGAGATTTTGGGGGCCTTACATTTTAATTGGCACAGCAAGCAGGGTACTCTTGAGGTGATGAAGAGGTATTTTATACGGAGATAACTGCTCATTGCAGAATAAAGGAGAAATTAATTCTTGCTTGAAACTGATATTCTCCACCAAAAAGGTCATGGAATCCTGGGTAAAAACTGAGCTGACCTGTTCTCCACTGATAGAATTGCTAAAAACTTACAAAGCTTGTCCAGGCTGGTGAAGAGCTATGTGGGCTCAGAAAAACTGGCAAAATCTGCAGATAGTTGCAGAGAAAACCTGAACTTTGGCAAAAGACAGGGGAAAAAACCCCAGCAAGGGGAAAGGTCTGGTATCTATCTGGGCAGAGGCTGAACTAAAAGGGAAAATGTTGTGGAGGAGCAACAGAAAGACCTGATTCAGTTGCGAACTGCCTTGGAGGCTGAAAGCCAACCCTCCTTCACTTCACCCGAAGCTCTGCCTGCTTGTAAAGACAAAATAACAGTTTACTAACAAATGGAACAGCAACAGGCAAACAACCCCAGTAAATTACTGCTAGATACAAAATTGCTGAACCTCATGAAACCCATGGGAACAAAGAGGGACACGAAATGCCAGAAATATCCTTCCCAAGGTGGTGCCTGGCACGGGCAGCTGCACGGCTTGAAGGACAAGGAGAAGACGACATCACGCTCTTTCCTTCCAAGATGGTGCCCTCCAGGTGACCATGTGATCCCAGGAACAAAAGGGACAAGATAATCATAAACCCTACTGGGAAAGGCAGAGCAGTTCTAGTGGCAGATGAAGACTTGCCAGCTCACACGGCATCCTCACCGCTGCCCCTTCCTCCTGCCATTTATGGGGCTCCCCTGGTGCTGCTGCTGCTGTGCCCTGCACTGTGGCTGCGGCAGAGGTGAAAGGACAGGTCTGTTCACACCAGCACAGGGACTTGCTTGCTTTTTTGCTGCTGGCAAAGTTTTCGAAGTTCATTTCAAAACAGTTTCCAATTGGGAAGTGCAGTCTTTGCAAGTGGCTACAGTTGTAAACCCAAAGCAACCACCTTCAAAGCCAAGATCCCACCCTCAGCAAAAGCTGCTGTGAAAGAGTCTCTCTGTATTCTTCTTTCCTGGACCAGCTTGCTGGAGCAGGGCCGCCTGCGGTAACAGGCAGCACCTGTGGGATTCACCTCCAGGTGTGGATGCAAAAAAGCCTTGAGCAGAGTAATCTTCCAAGCTGTCCCAGCATTTTTAGAAAACCTTGCTTGTCGCAGTGTCTCATTAACAACGACATGGAGTCCAGGGTGAATAAGGCAAAGAGAATGAACTACTTATTTACATACAGAACGGTTTTATGAATGTAGCTTGCTTGATGTTTACAGAAAGCAGAGGGATGTCATTGGACTTTGAGCTTAGCCACCTACCAAACTCATTGGTCAATTCCTTAAAACATTCATCCTAAAATATCTCCTAAGAAATCCAAACAAAAGTACACAGCTGCACGATACTAATTAGTTTACACAACTCCTAGAATTGTTTCTAATAGTTTTGCTTGGGAAAAGAGAGAAGGAGAGAAATCTCACGAAAATGCTGGGAAGACAGAGTTTTTTAACAAAGTGCTGAGGCAGCTCAGAACATCTCTCTGCTGAGAGCTTTTTTGTATCTACACTTGCTTTCCCAGCGTTTTGTGAGAGCTCTCATATTCCCAGGAAGACAACTGAAAACAAAGTTAATGAGTTTTGTAAACTAAATTGCGCCTGCAGGTTGTTATGAAATTGTCATGATATGGCTTAGGAAAATATTTAGAAAGAGGTGTCTTCTGGATTAACCAATAGCCTGAGGGGTGGTTGCTCTGGGACCAAATAAGCTTTTCCGTTCAAAGAAAACTTCTGGTGAAGTAACTCTTAAAAACCTGTCTGTGAATTAATACAATAATTCCATTTTCTTCATGAACACCAAAAATCTATGTCGCGTTTTCTCTTTGTCTTTGCCACCACTGCAACATTCAGGCAGCTCAAAATTGCTACCTGTAGTCTCTCTGAGACAAGGGGAGAAAAATGCAAAGAGAACCCAAAAATGGAATAGCCTCTGCCCAAGCAAGACCAAGAGCGCAGTCAGGCAGTAGCCCATGGGGGTGTTCGGTTCAGAGGAGTGGGGACTGCACTGTGTAGCCTGAATATGGCAGATATTGATACCAACTTGTGATTCACCTCAGCCTTGCACGTCTGGAAGGCAGCTGGGCCTTGCCAGGTAACAAAGGAGTGTATGGGGTGCATATCATATCTGTCTTCAACCATCTGTGCTGACCACGGACTCTACACCAGGTGATGGAGAGAACGAGAAGGCAGAGGTGAGGTTGTAGGCTGTCCCCAGGACTTGTTTCCCATCCCTATGTGTTTCCACCCTTCAAAGCCAGGGTGTCCCTGAAGACCATTCTCTGTAGAGTAGCCAGGGAAGATTTTGACAGCTCCAAAAGAAAAGGTGTGAAGTAAAATTCACTGCAGGGAGTCCCAACACTTGCTTTCTCCAACTTTTTCCTTGAGTAGACTGGAAGAGGTGCCATGGAAAGAAGGAGGATTTCGAGGCCATGGCTTGGTTGCAAAACAACTTTATTGAGTCCGAAGAAGAAAAAGAGGTGGCTCACAGAGAGCACCTGGAAGAGGTACTAAGATGCAGAGGAGTTCCTCCAGGGTGTCCATCTGCCCACCCTAAAGAGGGAGGAAGGGCAACAGGTGCTCCTGGGTTGGTCTAGGGAGACACAGATAGCAAACGAAAGAGATAAAGAGGAGAGAGGAGAAGAAGGGGACAATGACTTGAAATTCTAATTACAATGTCCCAAAGCTCTATCTCTGCACGGAACCAGGTCCTGAAGTCTTGGAGGTTCTTGCC
>VXBT01000186.1:4263-20226 GCA_013400235.1 Oriolus oriolus | reverse complement strand
CAAACTGATGAACCCCAACATATAATCCCTTGTTCTTCCATTTTGCTGGTCTTCGGTCCCTGCAGCCCTTCAAGTGTACTACCCATAAAGCCTTGCAACCTCATACCGGAGACCCCTCTCCCTCCTTTGCCTTCGCTGTTGCACCCTTAACACCGGCAGCTGCCAGCCCCTTGCAGGAGGTTTCAGGGCGGACACCTCACCACTCAGTCGCTAAGCTTTTGCATATCCTGTGAGGGTCCCTGGGGTGAGTACATCCCCTCAGGGTGAACCAAGACCTACAAAGCAGGCCGTCTGCTTGATCTCCAGGCTGTGTAAAGCGGCCTGCGACAATTGGCGCCCAAATGTGGGACCTCCAGGTGGAGGTTTCCCGTGACGTCCTTGGCGATCTGGAACTGCCAAGTGCTTCTTCGGGCAGCTGATACCCCGTGTGTAGCACGCTACGTTTTAGTTAGTGGTGCTCCCGGGGAGAGCTGGCAACTCTCAAGAACCCCGAGGACTGGCTCTGAGGTGGAGGACCCCATCCACGTGCCTTTTGTTCCCAGGACCAGCTACTCCAGCAGGTGGGTCCACTTGGTGTTGGGGCCCCAGGCTGGGGATTTTGTTGGTGGGTCTACTTGGTGTTGGGACCCCAATTGTTGTTTCTGGTACCTGGGCAGTTTTCTTTGATTTTTTCCTTTTGCCATGGATGGGGGTGGAGTTTTGGGCATGCGGTTTTTATTGGTTTTAAAAGAATGGGTTCTAGCCACCGCACCCCAACAAGAGGCTGTCCAAGTTTAGAAATCCCCAAAGTTAGGTGTCAGAGGGAGATTTCTGGGGAAGCAAGTATAGGTCCTGCCCCCAGAGAGCTCCATAGACGCAGTATAGACGCCCCAGTTATGAGAGAAAGCAGGAAAAGTTTGGTTTTGGGAGTGTTTTAAACATATTATTTATTCCATGTTTACTTTTGTTTTGTGGGACTCAGTTTTAAAAGGGGAGGAATTTTAGGGATGTTGTAAGATAAAGGGAGCGTATCAGGTACGGCTTTTGTTTTTTATTCACCGTTCTTGTTAATTTACCTTCTAGAGAGAGTTTGGGAGAAGTTTAAGCCCTTTCCCCACTTTCCTTCCCCTTCCTTCCTCAACCCTCTTTCCTCCTTCTGGGGAGATCGGGAGACAGAAACTGCCCAAGGGCACAGGACTGCTGTCGTCTCCCTGCCGCTCCCTGATCTCCTCCAGCCCCTTTCCAGGGGCTGATCACCCTGCTCTGGACCTCCCCTTAACCCTTTTCCCTGTACCCTCATACCAAGTTTAATCGTCCTCAGTTTGTCCCCCAAGATGGTGCCAGCAATGTGGCCAGCCCCGCCATCTTGACTCCTCCAATCCAAGTTTTCCTACCCTTTTCCCTGGTTCTAAAATGGTGCTGAGTGGTGGCAGCGACCATTCTAACACATGACTTCCCTGTACTCCTCTCTGCGCATGTCTTCGCGCTAGATCCCTCCTCCATCCAGGACCTCTCCCCTGCATGGGGCTCCTCCTCTGCATTGGTGGGCGTGTCTGCATCAGGTTCCTCCCTTTCCATCGGGAGTCCCCTCCCCGCCGCAGACCCCACCTCCCCTTCCATGGGAGCCGACCCACTTCTGGTTCCCACGCCATCAGGTCCGGAAGTGGGTGTGGCTGCAACCGGAAGGACGCCATCTTGGCATCCCCGGCCACACTCCACCAGGCAGCTCCGGTTCACCGCCAGCCTACCACTGCAAAGAAGGGGATCAAGCACAGCAGCTCGGCCCACATGGAGAATGGCCACTGAGGAGCAGAGGTCACGCTACGTATGGATGGGTCTTCGGACCACACTTATGGACGATTCTTAAAGCTGGCAACCTACAAGTTTAATTTTATATCTTAGTTGTTGCCAAAGTTATTATTTCTTTTGCCCGTCTGTATTATTCCGTTTGAGTAGGGGCGCCTGTTTGTTTTCAGTTATTAATCTAATTTAGTCACATAGGCCATTTAGCTTTTGAGTCTCGCACTAGCCAGACGCCATCTGTTTGTAGACATTAGTATTTTTCCATCCCATTCCTTTAACCAGAACCCCCCAAGATCAAATACCTCCTTCTTATTTGCTTCTGTTATTATATTCACATTGTTGTTTTTACAATTTTGTAAGTTCTTCTGCTTTTGTACCGTTCTTAAGTTAACCATGTATACTTTATATTTTAGTAAAAACACCCACTCCCTCAAACACCTCAATATCAAGCTGCATCTCGGTGTCACTCCACTGGATGCTTCCATCATTGCCATCAAAAGATGCTCGAGCTGAGAGGGGAGCTGAAAGCATCTACGTCAGCATCCAGTGGAAGAAAGCCTCGGAAAAGGAAAAAAAACCAAAGAAAAGAAACTTAAATGGACTCTGGGGACTGGGGGTTGTGGGTGTCCCTATTTGTTTCATTAGCTTTGAGCTCCCCCCCAAGGCTATGTCTCCCTCATGTATTTCCCACATGTATTTTCCACCCCATGGTTTTACATTTAAGTTCTCATCTTGCCAGGGGGCACTACCCTGCGTCAGCCCCCGGCTCATATACCTCATTGCCCCTGTCTTTGTCTCAAGGTACCCAAAGTTTCATGAAATGTCCAAATGTTTTTGATGCACTTTATAAATGTTAGTATTGTATTTCAGTTTATTAATTCCCCTGCCCATTTATCCCTTTTGTACGTCCACATACTTGAAGGTTCCTCCTTCCTTTTCCTCCCTGTTAATCTTTCCCCCATCGAACAAGCGAACATAGGACCAAAAATATATTTTAACATTCTTTCTTTGTTCCCCATATGTTTAGTTATTTAAACTTGTATGTATTTTTCGAGTATAAATAATTATTCTATGTTACCCCAGTTAACACAGGGCCTGTGGGAGACAGCCTAGCTTTTTTCTAAGTACAGAAGGGAGGGATGTTGCGGTGCACTTTTATGTATTTGAGGAGTTTTAGAGCCCGAGCTCTCCCCCAGTTAGGGTGACTTCCCACTAGGCCTTGCTTTAACATGTAAATCCCTTAGTTCTGGTTGGTTTGCTGTTTTCCCTCCCTGTTTTATGTATGACTCTTTGAATATGTATGCCCTGTCCCCTAGATGGTTATCTTCTAGAGTCTTCTAAGTTATTTGGTACCCCATTGGTCCGCTGTTCCCTTGTTCCTCCCCATGTCTCCCTCATTGGTTTATCACTTGTCACTCCTTGCCCTCTCCACCTCCTAGCCCTCATCCTATTGGTATTTGGTTGTCTCTCTGCCTCTTGTACCTCCCCCTATATAAGCCCTTGTTCCTCCATTTTGCTGGTCTTTGGTCCATGGAGCCCTTTGAGTGTACCACCAATAAAGCCTTGCAACCTCATACCGGAGACCCCTCTCCCTCCTTTGCCTTCACTGTCGCACCCTTAACACCGGCAGCTGCCAGCCCCTTGCAGGAGGTTTCAGGGCGGACACCTCACCACTCAGCTGCTAAGCTTTGCATATCCTGTGAGGGTCCCTGGGGTGAGGACATCCCCTTGGGGTGAACCAGGACCCACAAAGCAGACCGTCTGCTTGATCTTCGGGCTATGTAAAGTGGCCTGCGACAGTACCCAGGAATTCAAATTATAATTAATTTATACTTCCTTATTATCATGGATTTTCACCTGCTCAACAGTACAAAATATTTGGCTGCTTGATGGTTATTACCATATCTGTTAGCCATAAAACAAGAGAGCAGACTAAAAATGGGCAGCTGCTGTCATTTATGCCTATTTTTACACATGCTTGATCCAGCAGCAAATGCAAACACTAATTTGTCAGCGTTCATCCTTTCTATGGTGCAGTGGCAAGTCACCATACTCTGGTTTTCCATTTGATTTGATGTATTCCCCATATGGAAAGCCTGGTTTCCTAATGCAAATATCTTAATTAGATACCTGATGCTAGTCCTGGTTAGTACTCTCCATGGGAAGCAGATTTAAGGTTGCCAGTTTTCACAATAAACCATGGTAAACCATAGCACACTTAGATGGACTCCAAAACAATTGAGGTTTACCTTTTGAGCTGACCCATAATTCTGGCAAGCACTGCTTACAGTTCTCTCCGGCATAGCTCATCTGTTCTAATGATAAGTGCCTTGGGTTTAGTTCTTCGTGGTTTAGGGGTTTCCTTCTGACTCATCACAATTCTTTTTGAAAATATTCTGATCATTTCTTGCACATGGGTCTCAGCTGCTCAGTGGCTTTGATATGCATCTGCTTCCCAAACACACTTCTGATTTACATAAAACATTAAGATACAGCTATGAAAATATATTAATCATATCATAAAGAAGTGGAAACTTTTTTCCAAGATCCATGTGCTTTTCAGTGCCATGAATGTTGTTTCCCACAGTATAATCTTAAAGTTAAGAGAGCCCTAATTTCAGTAACGAATTTACAGTCAAAAGTGAGTTACACAGGAGCTGTTCATGTGGGAATATCCATGAGTTGAATTCAGGACCAGCTGCATCCAGTCCAGACATTTTCTAACTCAAGGTTATTACTGAAATACAGTTCAAACTTTTGAAGACCATTTCTATTTTCTAGTCATAACAGGAGAGCATGAATATCATATTAAGAGCATAAGTATCGTATGAAAAACTCACATGGTAAAACTGTTTGGCAAAGCAAAAGATAATTGTCCTGAGTCTGAGAGGACAATGCAAGACCCGTCATGCTTCCCTGGACTCTGGGGAACACAGATCCTTATAAAGGTCAATGACATAATATTAGCCTAAACAAAAGAAGGAATTTTTGACAGAATACACTGTACCTGTATATATAATGGAAACACCATGATTCTTCCACAGCTGAGACTATTAGGATTGGCTGAGTCGCTGCAGCTATTTCCTGGAATAAATTATATGTAGCATTTCAAAATGATAGAATCTATTGGCAAACTCTATGAAGCCATTACATTATCATGAGTTAAACTGTATTAGGTTGTTACTATCAGATCTTTATTTGGTTGGTTAGAGGGTTTACTCTGTTCTAAAGGTACTGTTCAGCTTTTAAAAGTCACTTGGGTTACTTTGAAGCACAAATCTAAACGGCTTTTAATCTAATTAACATCCGTCCAGAATTATTTTAATGAGAGCACGGTAATAGTCTCAGGCCATTTCATCAGTCTTTCTTCGGCATCTTAGTCCATAAACACGTGTTAATTAGTGTGTATAACAACCTGCAAAAATCTTCTTGTGAAATAAATGGAGAACAAGTTAGAATGAAAATAATTAAAGTTTGCACGAAATTGTATAAATCTTTCAAGGGTACACACACCACTGGCACCACATAGCACTGGTACCACACTTCAAAACTTTTTCTTGGGACCGATTTAAAAAAAAGGAACAAACAACAACACACAGGAACTTATTTTCACCAAAATTCAAGGGCTACACTTTTGCTTCAAGTCACTTCCTGAAAAAAAGCAAGACATAAACCAGATTCTTCTATCAACGGGCAGATTAAAAACACCACCTCAGGGACCCTCTTCACTATCTGAAAAAAAAGATACAAAAAATCTGGGGATCCTATACAACAGAGGGGTAAATCACTTCCTCATCTAGCTTCTTGCACTTGTAGAAGTGGTCTGAGATTGCTTCCTCTCTTCCATGTGCGTGGCCCTTTTTTTTTTTTTTTGCAAATATACTTCGTCACTGGACCTTAAGATTCTACTTTGTATTGCAGGATTTGGTCCCAGGCAGCTTCACACTAGTTTTTTAACATCATTAAGATACTTAAGCACTCTTCACATATGTACAAAAAGGTGACTGATCATGTACAATGACTGAGCTCTCAGGATCTAGAAAGAAGTGTTTTTCCTGAGCAAGGTATGAAAACTTTTGCTATGGGAGCTGCCAGACTGTGGGCAATGATAGCAGAAATCATTCTAACACATTTAGAAATGCACCTCCTGATCCTCTGCCTTACTCCTTTCCCTTTCTTAAAACACAGTATTGAGTAGTTACAGAAATTTTATATGAAGATCTGGCTCCTATGAATGTCTCATGAATTAATAACATAGGACATGGGCAGTAACTGTAAGAAATATACAGCTGATAGCATAGGGTTAAAATGTTTTAAAATTGTAGTAGCTTAGGTAGGCTTTGAATAAGCATTGTTTCTGCTAAATCTTGTGAATCCACACCTGTGTACCTAGATAGTACAGTTACACTGTGTTATAGATAATACAGTTACACTGTGTTATAGATATGTGATGATTGCTTGGAAATTAAATATAATGATTGTTCAATCACAGTAAGAATTATGAGAAAAGAACAGCAAACATGGGGATATTGTGGGAGGGGGAACTTGAAGCTTATGCTCTATTGATTACAATAGTACAATGTGCAGCTAATAATTAATATATGATTCTATAGCAGTTATGTAAGGGAAGAGTATAAAAGTGTTTCACCTTAAACCCATGTCGGAATCAGATTTGGGTCTGTATCCCGATTCCCAGAGCTCTCCAATAAAAGCACCTGCATATAATCACACCGTGATTATGTGTTCCTACGCTAACACAACCTCTGTGGTTATAAATTAATACAGTATTTTCTACACAGTATATGCATAAATAATTACACAGAAATCAAGATTCCACATTATGTCTAGACTTCTGAAGTGATACTAAATAGCTTCTGTCACAGCTCCAAAACAGTGTACTATACTTCATACCACCAGTGTGTCATTCTGTGAGAGTTCTAGATTCTTGCCGAAGCGAAAATTCTGTAAGTACAATAAAACATAACCACTTCTATAAGCCTGTAATTTTTAGTGAACAATATAATCATAATTCTATCACCCTGACCAGAACTAATAAACAGTTAGATTTATTTCTTTTAAAAATCCACAATGTCATCTACAGAATCAAGAGTGCTACTTCTCCCTGCATCGTCGAAAACCTCCATACTCAATTAAAACACCTGGCAGTCTAGAATCTCTTTCATCTCTTCCATTTTCTTTACCTGGCATGTTCATTACAGTATTACACAGATATATCCTTTCCTTTTTCTATTTCGTTACTGAATGCTCCCTTGTGTTTTATACCCAGCACACACTGTAAATCAACTGGGGAAAATGTGCATAAACACTGGGTTCATCCAAGCTTTCCTCTCACCCCTAAGCACTCAGCAGCTTACTCCTTGATGAAGCATAGCAGAACATCTGTGGTGGCCTTCACTTGGATTTACTTTGCCAAATTTTCATTAAAACAGTGACTCAATAAAAATATTGCTTATCCTAATAAAGCTTTTTGGAGCTTTGCAAATTTGCAGCTAATACTCTTTAATGTCATTACAGCATTAATAATCTGTGCCTAAAGAGCAACAAAACTTTAGATTTTTCTGGTTTAGAAATGAAGCTTCAGAAACACATGATTTTCCCATGATTCAGCTTTAATACACCATTAATAGAGACACAAGCAGGGAAGCTGTATGACACCATGGATTTGTATCAATTTATGATGAATCCTCTTTGAAGTATCTTGTTTCAGAGATTACTTATAAAATTAATGAAATTGAGTTGTGAATAATAGTCATACCAGGAAATAAATGGGACTGATCTTCAGAAAATGAGTAACATCCTTACTACATGAAGGATTTCTGCTCCCTTTGGCTAAAATTTTTCACCTTGGGGAAAAAGAAGACATTACAATGCCTGTAAGCAAACCAAGATAAATCCGTAGCTGAATTCTCCACTGATATATGTTTCTCCAAATACTATCTTAGGAAACATTTGTCATTTTAGACTACATACGGATTTTGAGAGTATTACCTGTAAAAGACATTCCCAGTAACACCATTCTAAAACTAATACTTATTAGAATCTCAGTAATGCCAGTTCAAAGTCAGCATGTGGGGAAGCAACCAAAAACCCAAGATTCCATTTGGTCTTTCAGAGTAATCAAGCCATAAAGATCCATGTTCCACATCTGCTTGTGATCCAGTAGTCTAAGCACCAGTCAGCTGGCTGGACTATCTAGACAAAGAACCTGAAAAAAATCAGACCAATACTTTGAAATTATGAAAAAACAGAAAATGTGATAGAAGCACATTTCCTAACAGAAACCGTAAGTGACTTCATTACAACTTCAGAGATTCATTCTCACACAAATTTACGTAAATGCATGAACATACTGATGAATTTCTGGAGCTTTATTAATTTTAGCAATTCATTATTTCCCAAAGCTGTTAAGAAAATAATTTTTTGCTATTCTAGGAATAATTTTGAAGATCCATGGCATATGAGCTATCTTGTCTGACTCTCCAGGAACAAACTAAAGACTTATTTTTTTTTTGGTTCATCCATCACAAAAGGAAAATAAAAATCAGTGCTTGCTGTCACTGTGGTACACATATACAGTACAAACCTAATCCTTTGATGAATGTGAAGTAGAAGAGACAAGAATAAAACTCAAAAAGCACCTATGAAAGCTTTTTCTACTAACTGATGCTATAGACCCTCACCTGTCCTGCTAAAGCACATGCAAAACTTCACAGCTGCTTCAGTGTAGCTAGTGTTACTCGAATCAGTGCTTCTAAAAATGCTATTGCTTGACCACTCATATTGAGACTTCTTATAAAAGGCCCTGAGAATATACTGGGGACCTTCCTTCTAAAAAGAACATATCCTCAAAATGCCTAAAAACATTTCAAAATCTACTTCCAAGGGAAATAGCATTTTTAATAGCATTGACCTAATACTTCATTATGCATGCTTTTTCAGGCATTCAAATGAAAGTAATGAGCCTATGTAAAATTAATTTCTAATATAAATCTATGATCAGCATCAGTCAATTTAAAAATCAAAGTTGTCTGTCTGTGATAATTTCATTGCATGGTACAATCTACCCATTATCTACAAGATATCCTTAGCTTTTTAATGGGTCCATTTTTCATCTCTTACACAAGTGAGTTTGTTAAATGTAACAAAATTACAAAGAATCTCAAAATGGGTGGAGAAAGTTTATGCAATTTTCACAAAGAAAGTGAGAGGATGGTGACAATGATCCAAAAAGAATCTTTCCATGCTTCCAGCCTAAGTCAAATCAAGGTTTTATGGAGGTAAGTGAAGGTGACTACCACTTTAGACCTCCAGTATCAGGTTTTCAGAAGAAGGACACTAAAAGAGGCGTTATGGAAACAAGCTCTGTGATGTTGATTGCACAACCATTTTTAACACTCATATTAAAAGGTCAAGAGACAATATGTTAAGAAAAATCTGCTACAGTCTGGGCAACAGAGCAGGCTTCTTTTTTGTTTGTTAGACTAAAATAAGAAGTTTAGCTAATTTACAGCCTGGATTTACATTTGGTGCATTGTTGCAGTGCACCTCTTGGAGGCAGGGGCTTCTATTGCATCAGAGCCCCCAAAAAAGGACAAACAGCCAGAACTTTCCATCTACCCTGAATCGTGGTTGGCCTGATTTTGCTGCAGTTCTTCTCCTATCTGACCCATTGGACTCCTGACCTGTAGATCTCTCACTTCCGTAAGCCTATGGGACAATACCCCCTGTAATCCCACCCAACTCAGCTGTTAAATACCCCTGTTCGTTTAGTCACATGCTCTTTCTTTTCTTCCCCCTGGGGTGAGTGCTTTTGTTAGCATTTGCCTCGGGTGCCTTTTGTTTATTATTTTCATGTTATTAAACCTTTTTGCTTTAGAAGGAAGAGAACTAGCCCGTCTCTCCTTTATGCCACAGCCTCTCTTGCTACAAAAATCCACCTTTGAGGTTATTACAATTACTCAGCTGGAAGTCAGATCTTCCCGGGCAAACCAGCAGAGATTATAATTGTAATAGTGCATGGCAACACTTGTCCTCCCAGATGGCATAATTTGGCACACATTTTTGAACATGGAAGCACACAATATTTGAAAACCATCAACTCCCATAGTACCAAATGTATTTTATTTTCTGACCTGGACACTCATGTCTTACAGTTAATACTTATCAGCCTGCCACTTTATCTCACAGCATGGTCACACCTGAAATATCAAGGTCAGCACCAACTGAGAAAAATGTCAGCAAGAAAACCTTCACATTAATGGTAATATAGCCATGAATTCTGCTCATTTAGGATCAGAACCTGAAAAAATTATATTGAAACACAAACATCTTGTAGACATACACATTACTTGAGTAAATGTCTGTTTATCTTGAGATAATACACAATTACATCACACTTCTCTATAACATGGACTTTGGGTCAAAGACAAAACAGGCACCAGGTTTGACTTCATCATTCTACTCTTTTATAAATCACTATTGAAGTTGTTGGGAAGTGTTTTAATCTCTTGAAAATTAACATTTTTGAGGATACTAAAATGTTACAGTCAGTCTCCAGAGAAAGTGCAATTGAATCAAGAGACCCTGTTACATTAGGCTTGCTCCATCTCCTGAAAATATTGTTCTGTGCTGAACTCCAATAGAGTGTTGTAGCTTGAAGAACCAAAATTCAGTACTGAGGAAGCATTCAGGACTTTGATATTCACATTTTATGGTGAAAGAGCTACACTGAAAGTGTAAAAAAATAATTTTTGATGAGTTTTCCATATTTTGACTGAAAAATGAGCCTCGGAACATTGGGCTTGCACATAAGAGACCACCAACACTGAGCTGGCAGACACTGCTCTGGATAAGGAAAAGCATTGGGAAAGACAGAGCTAATTCCAGAGAGAAATACAAATAACTAACAAAACAGATACCTTCAATTATTGCAATTTATGAGCTACTCTTGCTAAAAAAAAATTCAAGTGCTTAGGAGTGCTTAGTAAATTTATTACCACAGTGAAAGATCATTTATTTTTTAATCATTAAGTCAGCTACATCAAGGATCTAATTGGTAGAAAAATTACTAACTCTGTAAGAAAGTTTTACAGTTGACCATAAGGACCTAATTTATAAAAAAATATGTACAAGTGGCCTACATTTTACAAAACAGGGAAAACAAATGTAGTGAAATATCAGCAGAATATACAGATCTGTGACAGGAGAGTTAACGAAGACTTGGACCCTGAGGTTTTATGTTACATTTGGGTCATTCCATGCAAAACACCCAGTTCCCCTAATTAGAGCTTTTCTTTGAATGAGTGACTCTTACTGGTATGTTCTAATACCTCATATTGCACCCATCTCATACTTTGTAGGGCACTGTTTTAGGTCTCTCTCCTTTACTCGGTACATTAATTGTCAGAATAACCTGATTGCTTTTAAACTTTCACACGTCACACTTCCTTGTAATTAAGAAACCAGTTCAAAAATTATTTGTAGTAAAAGGAAATGAAAGTGTCATCATGGACATAAAATTCCTTAGGAAAACTGGATAAAAGTGGCACAGGGTTATTAAAGCATTTAATCAGCTTTTGGTAAAGAAACAAAAAATGTACCAATGTGATGAATTTCTGATTATTGTTAATTTGTAATGTAGGAAAGGCAGCACTTGGGTACCTCAACCACCATCTGTATTTCCATTATTAAGTACATCTTTCTAGTTCACAATCAAAGCAAACAAAACTCAAATGTAATCTTAAGAATATTCTTCTCCAAATCCGGATTTGACACTCTGGGAAGGTGAGACACGGACTGCCAGAGGTATAATGGACACCCTAAGCCATTCATCAGAGCAAGGAAAGTTAGACAAACAGGTGTTAGAGTTTTAGAACAAGCTAACTGTGCAGAGATTCCAAAACATATTTACCATAGGTACATACCATGTTTTCAAATTATGATGAGACCTCCCTGCTCTGCAGTGGTAGAGAAAGTGTAGGGTTGGGGTTTTTGCGATTTGTTGTTGGTTTTTTTCCAACACTGCTGTAATAGTGTCTCCCTCCAGTTTATTTTAAATTTAGCAGTATTAGAGTTTGCAGTGCATCATGTTCCTAACCAACCAAAAACAAACAAACAAACAAAAAAATCAAGAAAATCCCACAGCAGGCTTTTGGTTCAGCTCTTTTGGATGAATGAAAGTAAGAAACATAGGTTGTCAGGGAAAGACAACCTCGATAAGCAACTTTCCTGATGTAAATTTAAACTCCTCCAAAAAAACACCTTTAGATATATTAAATAGGGTCATTGTATGAAGTCCCATAACTGTAATCACATGGGATTTACTGCACTTAGCCCTGTGGGCTGGGAAGAGCCAGGGCCATAAATACAATCATATTTATGAGGCTACAAGCCCTAGGCCCTTTGTCAGAACTTACTATAAGAGTGGCCATCTCTGTTCTTTTTGAAACAAAATAAAATCCTGCATAAAACATTCTCTAATCTGTTGTAAGTAGTACCTCAGCAGTATGCATTGGAAAATGAACTCAGTTGATTAAATGTAGCTTAACAGATCATGTACTTTTATTAGCAGCAATAAACAAATGTATAATTCTAAAACATATATAATACAAGAGAACATAACTTTTCTAGACATGAAGGCCTTGATCATAAAGACACCTTCTTATGAACCATGTTAGTAAAAGTAAAAATAATAAAAGTGTTTTTCCCAGGAAGGATAGTTCCTTTGTGATGTTTGCAGCTTTGTGTTGGAAGAGATTTTATAGCAACAGTAAAAGATAAATACATTTCACATTCAAGTGAAGCAATGAAAGCAACTAGGGATAGAGTGACAGTCTTCATTTAAATAATGCATAGGCTTTGTTGGTAAAATTGGTAGCTCCTCTCAATTTAATACCCAGGTACCTGTTCACAAAAACCCAGATAATCAGATACATATTTGGATCTTTAGAATAAGCAGCCTTTGGTTTTGCCATTTTAGTCTCACTAGAGTAAAACACAATATTGTAAGACACTCTTCATCAAGATTGTTTAGCACTCTTGGTATCTTCTCTGGGAGTCCACAGCTCTCTTTTCACTGCAAACAGCAACTGTGTGTCAGACCTTGCTGAGCAACAATGCTCATTTGTTTTCTATCTTCAGCACAAATGCACTGAATAGTCATTTTTGGCTAATATAATTAAAGACATTTTCTTACATAAATGCAAAAGAATCCAGAGTAAAGCTTCCTGCAAATAGGCAAACTTGTCTTCCTCATTTTCATACATCTGCCCAAACTCTCTAAGTTTTTTACTCATGTGAGTTTTTTTCTTACTAGTATTGCAAACATCTAGTGCTAAACAAAAGTCTACTTCCTCAAACACTTGTTAGTGTCTTGGTAACATCTTCACCAAAAAATGCACATCAAGTCTGCCAGCAAGACAGAAGAATGAGCCAAAACCAAACAACATGCTATGTTCTTACTGCTGTCTTAAGCTGAAGAAACGATTGAACTTGATACCACAATACAGATGCAAAATCGATGAAACATACAAGTGAATTAGACTCAGTAACTTTCATTTAAAAGCACAAACAGAAGTAAGACTCCACATTTACTTTTAATATTCATCTAAGGATGAAAAGCTTTGACTTCCAATAACATCACAGAAATTGGGTTTTAGGTCTACCTTTATTGTGTTATAGAAGAGCATTTTCTAAGCTCTGCAGCAATAGGGATAATTCAATTCTGGACACTTTCTGGATGGGGTATTTTCTGAAGGAAAGGCTTACTACTAACTAAGCCTAGCATGCAGAGAATGAGCTCTGTGGCTCAAGAAACCACTACTAGTGGTGAGGGATAGGTTTGAAATATTTATGAGAAATTTAAGGCAGAGATGTTTTTCTTACATATTACTAGTTTAAGATGAAAACCCTTTCAATATTTATTGCAGAAACAGACAGCAGCTCCCCATTTTTTATTCCTCAAACACACTCTCTTTAAATGCAGAAGTGGAAGTTGACAAGCTCTGGAGGTCATTTTATCCACTGGATAACTGGGGTGTTCAGAACACCAGTCTGAACAACTGGCCTTCTGAAAGCAGACAGTCCAAAAGCAGCACACTCCTGAAAGGAATGAGAGATTTGTCTTTACAAACAAACTGTGGGTCTGCTGATAGATAAAAGCTGAATACTGAGAGGTGAAAGAAACAATGGGAAGAATTCCACTGATTGATGAAAGGAGTGAGAAGGATTTGTCTTTACAAACAAACTGTGGGTTTGCTGATAGGTGAAGATAGATACTGAGAGATGAAAGAAGCAATGGAAAGAACCATAAATTCCATAGGAAAATAAAAAGGGGGTTATGCATTAGAAGGGGGTCTGTATTAGGCGATTCGGGGAGTCTGTACCTCTCAAGTACCTCAGCCAGTGGGGAAAAAGAGAGGGAAATGCAGCTGGGAAATTAGGATAAAAAGGAGACTGTGTCCTCTAACAATATGAGAGACCCCAGAAGAATGCCCCATGGCTTCTCCCTTTATTCAAATAAAGTAACAGGACTCCTCTGTCTCCTTTTTGGACATAAACCTCTGGTGTTTGTGGATTAATTTTCCTGACACTACCAAAATGTAGGTTCATTTATGGTTTTTCACATACCACAGAAATTACAGCCTTGGACAGAATTATCATTACTCCACCACACTTCAAAGACCATTATAGTTATACTGCAGTCTAACACCATACATTAGTCAGTTCTCACCATTACAGGCTCTCTTCATTTAATCTGTATTTGAAATGCATTAGCAGCATCCCAACTGGTTACCTTTACCTTAGAGTTGCTCATCGAAAAGGGATAATGCAGAATTCCATCACCTGTTTCTGTTCATATATTGCCTACAAAACAAATCCTAGTTTATTTGGACTGTCATGTCATAATCCCTTTTCTTTTTTTCTGAAATAAATTTTACAGAATTGAGTTTTTCATCCTATAAATGTCAATCCTGCAGTTCAGTATTAGCAACAGACTCATAACCCAACACACCCCTTTAGAGTCAGCAGAACTCTGTGGCTTTCTTAGCCACTCAAGAGCCCTGATTGCAGGATTGGGTCTGATGGCTGCAAGCTACTTGATCACAGATATCATTCCATTTCTGTATTTCACTGTCTTTGAACACTTTCACTGATGAGCCAATTGTTTCTGCTTCCAAGAATGAGCGAAATATCAATGCAAATGGTTTCCACATCAGCACTCACACAAACCTACAAGGAAGCTTGAGAGATTTTTGCACCAACTATTACTTCGGGGACTAAATTCATCTGAATGAATATATATTCATTTGTGGAAGTCAGTATAAAATAATGGTGAATATCACTGAGCACAGTTCAGCACTTAGCTGATTGAATATTTGTGAAGATTTTAAAAAGGCATTTTTTTACTACTTTTTTATTACTCCTGCATGAAAATGCAGTACTCTCAGAGAGATTTTCTTTCATAATAGCAAATTGAATTCTCTCTAGAGCTCACATTAGAAAGAAATACAGACAGTATGCACCTAATCTTTTCTCTGGTCCATCTCCAATATGTTCATTTTTTTAATGAAATAGCACATAATAAAGAAAAATATATTTAACATCTAAATTGTTAAAAATTATATTTCAGAATTAATATCTGCTTAATTAAAGGTAGAATTTCATACATCAGGTGGGATGTTCTGGGCCTGGGTTTGGGGCTTTGAGTAGTCCCCTTCCCCGACTAATAAATCAAGAGGGTAGCCTGAGCTGCTTGATGTGCCAGGTAATAATGGTATTAACTCTTTGACCCGGTCCTTCCAATTTCTCTCCCACACCCGGTATTCTGTGGGTGAGATTAAGCAGGACACTATTGTCTTTAAATCATTTGGGACTAGTGTATTACTTTTAAAAGTTGCATGCAGCAAGTTTTTAAAGTACTCACTGTCCTTGCCAAATTCGCGTAGTGTTTTGCACAGCTCTCTGATGTTATTGAAATTGAAAGGCTCCCAAGTGGGGTTCAGGCCTGTGCGAGAATATTGTACTGGGGCAGCAAGGGGGTACTCGAGGGGTTCCTGTTCCAGGCCCAAGATGGCGTCTGTTCCGGTTTTGGGATCGTGGGAACCGGAAGTCGGGGCGTGGGAACAGGAAGTACCGACCTCAGGGGAGGGGCTGGCGGCG
>VXBT01000185.1:669668-743040 GCA_013400235.1 Oriolus oriolus | reverse complement strand
ACAGCTGGGGGAATGGTGTCCCCCGGTGCGGGTCATTGGGCTGCTCTCGGCTGTGCATCAGCTGCTTCCCGGCTGCGCCGAGGCTGTGCATGGCAGGAGGGGCTTGGTTCGTGAGCAGGGGCAGCACTGGGCCGTGGGGCGCCTCTCGGGCCGCCTTTCCGCTTCGTGCAGCTCCCCCTCCCCGCACACAGCGCACCCTGTCCCGCTGGGGAGCGCGGCGGGCTCCGCGCCCTGCGTGCCCAGCTGCTGCGGGCACCGCTGCTGCCCTGCCTCGGGGGCCCGGCCACGCACGGCCTTCAGCTCAAGCTTGGGAATTTCCAGCTAACAAGGTAAAAGGCTCGATTGCAGCTGCTCATGCCGAGCGCTGTTTGCAGCCTGCCGCGAGAGGGTGCTCCAATGCCTTCCTTTATCCATCGCTAAAAGGTTTTTCCACCGGGAAAAGCGCGGGGTGTTATTTAACACGACTGTGTTACAGGGCAGTGTTTGAAGTAAGTGCTGGGTTATGAAAGCAGGCAGGAACCACACAGCGAAAGGCAGATGTGGCTGTATTAAGATGTAACAGTACATGTTTGTTTTGCTTTTGCCATTAAGAGCTGGACTGCTTCCTTTTTAGTTGTTTTGTTTCTGTTGGGCTTTATCCTAGTTAACTTCATCTGCCAGCAAGGGAAGTTTCCCAACTTGTTTATGTGCAAGTATGCAGACAGCTTTCGTGCATGGAAGGACATTAAATCTGATACTTTTGCTAGGTAATCTGAGCACCCAAATGAAGAGTCACTTCTCATTGCTTCTGTGCACTTTTCATCTGTAAAATTGCAATAACGCTTGCTTGGTTTATGCAGCTATTTAGACTTAATTTTGGCATAAACAAACACAGGAAAGCTGTCTGCAGGCTAAATTAAATGTTCAGCCATACACTCCTGTCTCATCCTGCAGGCTTTGGAGAAATGTGTTTGTTGTGGCTCTAGCCTGTATTTCAAAACGCTTGTGGCATGGTAATAGGTCCGAGGGAAGGGTAATGTTTGTGTTAATTGTTGGACTTGAAAAGGAAGCTCAAAGCACTGTGTTCTCAAAGCACTCAAAGCTCAATGTTATCTCTCAAAAATCCGTAAAGAGACTGAAGCTACGGTGAATTAACAACAGAGAGAGAACTGCAGAGTAATGTCTTTGGCTGTTTAGTAGTAGAGCAGTACAAAAGGAATTGCAGTAAGCATTCATGCACTTGGGCTGTTGGCTGGGAGACAGCATCTCTGCAGAGAGATCCCAAACCTGGTGTTAAGGGCATGTAATTACTAAAAAATAAGATCACCTGACACTGCAGTGGTGTTAGCCATTGATTGCTGAGCCGTGGGGCAGTTGTTACACTAAACTGGGATGCATTTGTGTTTTTCTAAAAGTCACTTACATTCTCTTAAATACAACCCAGTGAAAAGCCATGTTAAAAGAAACACGTTAATCAGTCCTAAAGCAGACTCCTAGAGAGGAGATATGAAAACCTGTTTAAAATACAACCAAGGCAAACCTCTTGTCTTGTATACTGTCATGCCAAAGCAAAGGCATGGCTTCTGGTATGCTGTAGACATCCTTTTATTCTCCCACAGACTTTCCTGACTTGCTACAAAGTTGAGATCTTAGGTGCATTTCAGGCCTTGGCATCTGGTTTGTTATATCCCCCCATCTGTTTTTCCTCTCACAGAAAAAGTCTTCATCACACAGTTACCCCCTGAGCTGCAGGGAGGTAGGCTTGTGATTTTTGAAACCTAATAGAAGCTATTACACAAACAACATCTCTGTTACTAAAGAAATAGGCTTTAGTACATAGAATTAACTGTTCTGGTACACCAAAGTGAAGGTTGCAACTCCAAGGATTGCTCTGGTGCTTTTAGAAATTAGATGTTGGTCCTGTGTGTTGGGAACAAGTGTCATTCCATGGACAATACTGTGTGAAATGAGGGTGTCTGAGGCTTAAGGGGAAACAGAATTCAATGTCCAGGAATTGGTGCTGGTGACTGAATAGGAAGAACAATTTCCTTTCCTCAGAGCATTTAGCATTCTTACTCAGCTGGTGTCATATTTGGAGCCATATCTGTTCTGAAAATGAGACAGGGGATGCACAATGTCTTTCTCTCTGACTGTTTGCTCTTAGTTTGTTCCCAAATTCTTTGCCTTTTCTAACAAAGGATGTCAGCTCTAGAATCAGGAATACAGACATGCAGGAATGGGAGAAAATAGATTCTCCCTGTGAAGGTACCATTTGATATATAGGTGTAGATATATAGGCATGAGTAAAAATCCCTGCAGTTAGGAAAACTATTTTCCGTAGTAGTTAGCTATTTAATCTAATTTTTTTTCTGCACTGGCAGAGTAGTAAGTTTATAAAAGGAAGACTGTTTTGTCATACAGATAAGTGAGGCATGAGCACACAAGATGGTTTATGCAGCAGGGGTCTAGCAGAACTATGGATGCAGCACCTTTTCCACAGGCCCATGCTCTCTGTTCCAAGTTTGGCTATAGAGGCTTTCTAGTATGCTTTGCCCTATGACAGGTTTTTTTTTACCTTTTTTGATGCTTGAACTCAAAGCTATTTATTTTAATCTTACTTCGTTAGTGTGAGTAAGAGTAGGAGTTTTGTTCAGAGAACATCAGTAGCTGGGACAGTAGCTGTTTTCAGAGTATTTTATTATTTTGATTGAAAGTGTTATTTATTAGTTAGACACTGTGAGCGTTTTGTAATGGAAGCTCTGGGTATTGCACTTCAGGAAGGGTCAGTGATCAACACCAGTTTGAGTCCTGCTCTGCCATAGCTTCCAGATATTTAGGAAATGATTTTTGCTTTGCTTTAGACCTTCTTCATAGCACAAATTCATCCTACTGCTCTGTAGGGCTGTCAAAAGAATAAAATACCAAAACTGCAAGACACTCGATATTTCAAGTGCTACAAAAATATCCTGTGTAGTATCAAGTCATAATATTAGCATGCCCTGACTGAGAATGTTGTGTAGGCTGTGAATTTAATGTGTTTGAGAATAGGCATTTGCTGCTGGGTTACAGCATGGTTAGCAGCAGTGAGGGGAGTCACCCACAAGGCAGGTGGGTCCTCAGCAGAAGTCTGATCCTCTTGCTCTTCCGTCCTTTAATTGCTAATGAAAGGCTTCAGCAAAAAATGTGGATCTTACTGTTTAGTTACCTGAGCAGGGGAGATGGTTACCTGCTAAAGGGTTTAGAAATAAATCTTACTAGAATTCATATCCTCAGTGGAAAAACATCATTGCCTCTTGTCACAAATCTGGAAAGCAATGATCCAGATTTAGACAAACCTCACAGTTTGGGATGCAATGCTCATGCTGCTGTTTCCTGACTGCCTCTTGACTGAAAGAACAGGCACATCACCGGGTGGCATGTGTGCCCTCTCAACTTTGTAGGGTAGCACTCATGCAACTTTAAATCTGAAATACTCGTGCCTGCACACCTCATTCCGAAGAGGAATGCCGGCTCCTTGGAGCGTGCCTCCAGAGACAGCTGCACAGTCAGCAGGCGTGTCTGCCAGGGTCTGTGCTCTCCACAGTGATCCCCACCCCAGAGCTCCAGACAAAAACAGGAGATGAATCTCAACAGCTGAAGAAGGTTCAGTTTATGAATCTTAATTAGGGTTGGGAGTTGCTGGAGGTGTTTCTTTTCATAATTCTCTAGTGATGGTTGTAAGGGCTCCATATCCCAGTTCAGGTTGTCAGGGTAATGCTAATGTCTTTATAGGGGAGGAGTTCTGGTGGTCTGAGCTTGTGTAAGTGCCACATCCCACATCCCTCTAAAAATAAATAATGCCTATATGGACCATAATGTTTTTCTGTGCCCTACCAGGGTGCCCTTAGTTCTCCTTCCTCTTTTCCCCTGCCCATGTTTTTGCACACGCCGATTTTTCCAGTTGTATTTTTTCTTTGACAGGAGGGTACCACCCTTACATAATATACTGCTCTTATAACATTGGCAAAGCTCCCACTAAAACTGGTTTGAGACCTCCACACCCAGACCTGATTATTTTTCCTCGCCAGTTTAAAGGAACAACCTGTATTTTATGTATTTGTCTTAGATTACAGCAGGCACCTCCACGCGCTAAAAACAAAGCCAAGACTGTCAGTTTCCCTGTTATTCTGTTTTACCTGTCATTGTGTAGGACACCCTAACCTTGCTTCAGAAACAGAATCATTAGACTCCATATATTTTGAGTCATTTAGTTTCAACCCTGCTTCTTCAGCACCTATCTCTTGTGTCTAAGATGATTTCCCCTCAATGAGGCCAACAGTAGCAATACCAGTAGTATGAAGCCTGTTATAAATAATCTGCCTGCAGTATTCACCATACATAATTTCCAGAAGATTCACCAGGAATTTTCAAAGTAAGAATAGAAGCTTTTTATTTTTTTTCCTATGGTGGGGGGCAGTTATAAGTTGATCTAGGAAATACCTGATCTTGAAGTAAACTTTTACAGGATGTAGCCTCCTTGTATCCTGCTCATCTGAATGGCAATGTGATAAGGCTGAATGGATGGAAACTTGTCAAAAGAGGCCCGAAGGGTCCAGTTCTGCCAGTGAGTCTGTTAGTCTAGTTTTGTAGTAATTAGGAATGAAATTGTTACCCTGGTAATCTTTCACTGCATTTTCACGAGACCCAGTTCAGGTGTAGAAGTTTTACTGAACAGTCACATGTGACGTTGCTGGGAAGAGGACATGCCATCCCAGATTAGTCAGTCCTTCTGAGGGCTGATTCCACTTGCTGTGTTTGATCACAACGATTTGATGTTTGCCATTACTCAGTCTCTGGCGTCAGAACCCAAGGTGTGACCCTGCATGTTTAATTTACTGATCTTGTTAGTGGAAAAAAAATTTAAAATCTTGCTCTATGCAGGTCCCTGCTGGACGTTCTCCAGGCTCTCATTTTTTGTGTATCAGTCATTGATTTAGGTGCTGTTCAGAGATTTTTCCCTTTTTGGGGCACTATTCATGATGAAGGCATGACCTTAAGGGGTGTTGGTCCCACAGCCTCTGCTGATGCATTGTGCTGGAACTTCAGCATCCTTGCTGGAGGAACTTAGTGTGCTGGGTGCTTCCAGGTTTCCAGATTCCAGCTTTTAGGTTAGTTTTTCAGGGGCTGACCATACAGGCTTTAAAAAAATTAACATGGTTATGCATGTGTGGTTTATTCTAGACTTAAAGAGACTTGGGTCTCAAAGCTATGACATGTCCATATTTCCTTGCCTTGTTTTTGGCAGTTTTGGCACTTGCTCAGTTCTGTAACCTATCCAGGAGGTTGTTACTTCTAAGCAGCAGCTCTCTTATACTGACTTTTAAGTTCTTAAAATAGCTTGAAGTAGTGAGAAGACTCTTTCTGGCAGTGATGCAGATGAGCAGGAAACATGTCATTAAATCTAAAGACCCTTCAAATAACTTTCAAATATTAATTAGCTCCTCATTCTGTTAAGTCCTTCTAAGCTGAAGACCCATTTTAAACCTCAAGCAGAGCAGCTTTCAGTCAGGAGTTAATGGGATCTGCCTCTGGATTCTCCATGGCTTGCCAAGCTCTTGGGCTGAGGCATGTCTTGTAGTTTGCCTCAAGGGTACTTTTTCCAAAGAAATTTGCAAGTTAACTAACACGTCACAACAGGATGGAATTCCAAAAGAGAAATGCCCTGAAAGGCAGGTTTAGTGGCATCTCCAGAAGCTGGCAGTGACTGACTGTCTTGTAGTAGTGCTGAATAAGAGGTGTCCATAAGGATGGGACAGACAAGCCCTTGGCTGGAAATGGGATCTACATGGGGTGGTAAATTTTTTGCTTTCTAACTACTCTACTGAGGAGAGCTATGGTCATTTAAGTGTCACTTAAATAAAGTACAGGTTTTATGGTCATTTAAATAAAATACAGGATTGCCATAGGTGACTGCTGTTAACAGTAGAAATGCAACTGAAAGATCTCCCAAGCTGCCAAAAGCTTTGGAGTGGCTTGGATTTCCAGTACCTGGACAAAAGATGGAAGACAGGATCCCTTTGCTGCAAGAGGCTGTCAGAGCTGAGTACAAGTTCACCATGGGTTTTGGTTGCTTGGGTAGCTGCTTTGGAGTAGGTTTGTACTCTGAGAGGTGCAAGAGAGAATGGTCTGAGAGGAGCATATGGAGGACTGCCTGTTGTCTTGGGATTTCCAACTTCAAGACAGCACCTGGTGTGCTGGTACAGCCCAGCAGTGAGCCCTGATCCCAAAGGAAGCACTTTGTGTGGCTGGTTCCTGCAGGAATACAATACAGCCCTGTGTAATCCAAGCAGTCAGCTGTCTGACAGCCAGTATAAGCCAGCAGCAACTGGGAATGTTTTTCTGTGGAGTGGGAGGAAGAAGGAATGAGGTGGAACTCTGTCGAATTAGAAAAAAGAAAATATCTTAATTGAACAAGAGAAAGGGACCTTTCTTGGCCTTTCAAACCAGAAGATGTGGGGATGCTGCAAGTTGGCACAGCCAGACTTTGGTCTGAATTTCAGTTCAAAACTCACATTTCATAAAACAAGCACAACTGGCAGAAGTCTTGCCATGGAACCGAATGTGGAAAAGTCCTTTTGTCAGAGACCTTATTGCCTCTGTGTAAAAGCACCTTGCTGTCCCCAGTAAAATCCACACAAACTGATGTTGGGGATGGATGCAATTTAGGAACTAACCAGTGCTTTCCAGAGCGAGAGGAAGTGAACTGCTGAGTGAGCCGCAGTGTTACACCTCCCACTGGGAATTTCCAGCCCTTTCCCTCTTCCTTCCTCCCTCAGAATATATATATATAGTAAATACACTAAATTAAGCACTGGGGGCGGTGGCACCCAAAGGCAGAAGCTGTAGCAGAGGCTGAGTGGCCCTAGTTAAAAGCAGCTGACAATACCCTGACCAATCCTCTGAGCATCCCAGTCATGCCACCCGTGCTGGCAGCAGGGAGATGGCTCAGACAGCTATGCCGGTATTGAGTGGGAGGAAGGCTCCTGAAATAACCACCAGTGGGTCCTATTCCCTGAGCACGTCAACACTGAGTTGTTGTTTTATTCTCTGAACGGGAAAAATTAGTCAAGTAATTGTGTGGCAAGCAAGTGACAGAAATGAAATAATGTTTTTTGCTTTTTCTAGTTGCTGGATCTGTTTTAGCACACAGCAGATACTTCCCTTGTCATTTTGCATTTCTATTAAAAAACCTCCAAGCAGCGGATGAAAACCAGGACAAAAGAGGAATAGATTTGGCTAAAATCGGGGGAGTAGCATTCCATTGAACCTCATCACTGACTACTCCAAAAGAACACTTGTCTAGGTTTTGGGTTTGGAGAACCTGCATTTTGGGGGTGATAAGGCAGCATTGGTCCCTTCCCCATCACTGTTAATCTTTGCATGTTGTTAAATTACAGTTCATAATCCAGTCTTGAAAAGCCTTACTCTTAATATACCTAATACTGTCTGCCTCTTCTTATTCCAGGTGAATAGCAGGTGTTGTGGTGCCAAATCAATAAAATAGGATTTCGTTTAGTTAGTATTGTCTCGCAGCCTGTTGTGATCCTAGATAAGTCCAAACAACTGTTTTCCTCTTTCATATTTCCCCAGCACAAGGAGGGGATGTTGACAGTGGTATAGAAAAACAAACCATTAGTATTCAGGCTAGAATTATAAATTGTAAAAAAAACGGATCTCAGCTCTTTTTGGGATTTGTCTTTTGACAAATTGTTAGATAAATCTGAAATTGTAGCTTCCTCCCTTATGATGTTTGTTTGTCTATAGACCAAGTTCTGTCCTTGCTAGCCAAACTGAAGGTTAGTCTAAGCATTTTCCATGCAATTTCTGCTTTCTGAAATGGCAGTCATGAACCTAGGCAAAAGACGTGGCCTAATGTTTCTGGGGAATTAAGTCACTCATTTCCACACTGTTGTACTTTGTTTGCTTTTCTTTACTGCTCTGAAAACAAATTAGTAGAAAAAACATCATCTGCAGGATGTTTTTGCTCTGTTGGCATCCAGGCACAGTCAAGTTTTCCTTCTCTTGGGCTGATTCTCCCTAGAGCAAATTATACTTTCTTTGACCAGCCTTCTAGTTTAGCAGTCTTGTAGTTGTCTCTGTAAGGTAATTTTTGTCTTTTTTTTTTTTAAGTGCTCCTCACCTTAGGATAGCAATATCTGCTGACTTACCCAGACCATACACTACTAACCACTGGTTGTATATAACTTGTTAGAAGACCTCAATTTTTTTTTAGTGAATAGGGTCTAGAAATGAAGCAACTCTCAAACAGGAATAAAGTCGTTTACTCAGCTTTCTAACTTCCCTTCAATTCAACTGTTTTTTGTTTTTTTTTTTTAATTAAAAGCAGCTATGATAAATGATGTGAAGAAAGCAAATGGCAAGTGGTAAACTTGCTTGCAGGTTGAAAAAGCGGTGCAGGATTCAGTGTGAACGTGTGGGACACAGAGGAAAATGGTTTTGCCTTTGCATGTGAGGTGTTAAGTTCTGAGCTGCCCCCTGTAACAGTAGGAATCAATCTCTGAGCTGTAATAAGATACATCATGACAACATTTAGAATTATAGTCCAAAAAGCAGAGCATTAGGAATAGAAAAATCTGTAGTTCTGCTACTGTACAAAGCTGTGGTTTGAATCCTGCATACAATTCTGATCTGGTTGTGGGGAGGAGTTTGTGGTAGAGCTGGAAAAACCCAAAGGAGGAATGTTTAAAGGTGCCCAAAGGCAACAACGTCAGACCTGAGAGGAACTCTTCAGCCTGCAGGAGAGGTGGCTGAGGCAGAATGAGATAAGGGTTTATAAAAATCACAAGTAGCAGAGAAAGCACCTACAGGTACTGATCACTTGGGATTTGCCCTTGTGGAGACTGAGGATCATCACGTGAAACTAGGAGATGTCCTGTCCAGAACCAGCCAGAGCCTGCTCTTTGTTCTACAAGGTGCTGTGGGCTCTTGGTGCCGTGACAGCAGGATTTTGTTTGTGTCTGAGGTTAGTTTGCAGTACTTCAGACAGCAACTGGACAGAATAAGGCCTGTCAGGAAGTTTAACTGCAACAAACACGAGCTCTGGCTCAGAAACACCTCGAGCTACGAGATGTTGGAGGCTTGGACAGTATTCTGGAATAATATGCTTACCCTTTCCCCAAGCAGGATGCTGGGCTGTAAGTGACCCAGGACGGTGGTTGTTGTGTGCCTGAAGAATCCCAGTTGTCAGCTGGCTGACTTGCTTTTGACATTCTTAAGTGTTCTGCTAAAACCAAGGGGCAGGACTTATTTCTCCTATCTAACTTCCTTGAAATATTCTACAGTTTTGATGTTAACAATCAAAAAGTACTGTATTTCTAAAAGATAATCCATGACTTTGCTGTAGATGTAAAGCGTCTTTAGCAGCAGACAGATAAAATGCATGTTTTTATCTTAGCTGCATAAAATTCCATCAAGTTTAATACATTGGCTAGTCTTACTTCTCTTCAAGTAATTTTAAAAAAATAGTGTTTCTTCTATTATTCTGTCTTAAAACATCTGATCGACTGAATAATGTCCATTACAAACCTACTAAACTATATAAACATTTTCAATCCAGCTCCGCTTAACTTATTCACAGTTTTGTCCATTCCCTTTCTTTGTAACAAAACTGATTTTACTTCTACATCAGCAAGTCAAACAGTGACCTTTTTGTAGCTTTAAATACTTTTAGGAGTATTGAACGTGCTCAGTCTTACAATAGCTTCTTTTCCTTAATAAGCTGTATTATTCTGCCATAACCCAGAAGGGATTTTCCAGATACCTCATTTTTCAGTGAGTACATTCTTGACTTAATACTGAATTCAGACACACGAGGGCTAAGCACTGCAGTTGGATTTGGAAAAGCAAATGTGGTGACAACAGCCTGAAAATTCTCCCTCTGGAGAGGCTGGGGCTCGAGTTACCGTGGTCCCTGAGCAGCTGCTGGGCAGCGCTGCTGAATGGAGCCCCTTGTCTGCCCACTGGAGCCAATGACAAGTGTCTGCCTTTCGACTACAGGAAGTGGCTCCGCAGCCGGAGCTAAGTTTAGTGCCATGGATTTGTTCCTCCGACTTCACATTCCCGCTGCCCCCCAAAGGGAATCAGCCCAGAGGGCTGCGAAGGAGCGAGACAACTAAACCTGCCTCAGCCAGGGCTCAGCTGGATGGCAGGGGCTTTCCACATTAGGAGTTTTCCCTGGTTCTCAAGTTAACAGCACGGCATGCAGCTTTTGGGCAAGTATTCATGCTAAAGCTCAGCTTTTCTTGGAGGAAAGGAAACACTTGTTTATTTTCTAAGACAAACGTGTTTCAAAGGAGGCAAGATCACAAGGGTATTTTAGTTGAATGAAGTAAATATTCTAAAAAGGAGCCCCCTTCTTTGTTCAAGAGAAGAAAATGGCTGTGGACGATGGCTTGAACAGCAAGCTGCTGTTGGTTTGCTGACAAATGAGGTTGACAGTTTTGAGATTTATTTTTAGCTGGAGATTTTTTTTAAAAACACAAGTACTGTGTAGCCTTGGCAGTTGCTGCACATTCGGTGTGGGTGGATGGAACTGAGAAATCGCATCTGTGCTAACAAGCATTTTGGGATTCCATTAAAAAATTAAACTCATGTACTGGAAACTGAAGCTATATCAGCTCACCTGGGGAGCTCTGCCCTCCGAATATCCTCCACAAGGTAAGCAGTGCTGCCTGTCCAAGGCACTTGCAAAAGTATCTGGGCCTCAAGATGTGACATCAACTCAAATTTGGGCTATTAGATTGACATTTTCTTTCTCTCCTGAGGTTACAAGTCAGTGAGTTAATCTCTACCCTCTCCTTCCAAGTTTTCCCTCTAACTAAAAAGGCTAAAAATAAATTTCAAAAAGGCAGCTGAGAAACAGTTTAATTGTAGTCATTGGTCCAGGTGCTGAGTCTAAGGAGAGTACCTAATACTGTAAGGCTTCTAAGAAGATGTAATCATGTCACTGGGAAAGCAGCTTAGGCATTTATATCATGTTAGCTTGAAGGTCTGATCAGGTAGTGTTTTACATCTGCAAAATAAACCTCTCTCCAGCTAGACTTTGTGAGTGTGGGTATTTCTGGCTCCTTCAGGGATCGGCTGAGCCATGATTTCTCAAGTAGTCTTTTTGAGGAAGAGCTCTTACTTCAAATGTTTGTGTTAACACTGCGAGTAAATGAGTACCTGTTTGATTTGCTTAGAAGTAGATAATATCTGGCTTTGATGTGGCCATTAGTAACGACTCCTCAGGAATTCTGTTGAAGTGTAATCCCCATTAAGCAACTTCCCTCCTACAGTACTGATTAAAAAAAGTGCTAAATGGCTTGCTGCAAGATGTCATATGTTTGGCCATCCCACCTTTCCTGGAGTGAGACTGGGTGACCTAATCCTCCTCACCCTTCACACTGGAGAGGTTTACTGGAACTTGCCAGGACAGAGGAAGAATGTCAAAGAGACTTTTGATCTACAGTTTCCCAGTTACCTTCAAAATCTGTGTGTCCCTTCATAGCACTCCTTTCCCTAAAGCTGGCATTGTGGGAGTAGTTGCTGTCCACTGTAGGCAGCACTCAGAGGAAGAGAGACTGGAGCTTCAGTACTCGATGGAAAGAGGTATGTGATACAGAGCATTTACAGCTGCTGGTCTCTGCTTGTTTCTACACAATTGCATTTGTAAAGCTGACTGGCTCTATAGGAGCTGAGCAAGTCCTTGGGAATTAAGGGAGCAAACTCTCTGATAGAGTATTCAGGATTTTGCAAGAGGGTTACATTTGTAATTTTTTGTTCTAAGAACCTTTTTGTATTTAATTTTAATTACGTTAAAATCTCTCTTCAGGGAAGTGTTTTTTCCTTATCTATTGTGCTGTTGGGTTTTGGTTGCTTACTCAGAGGCACATTTAAAGAAGTCAGACTTGACCTGTGACTGGTCCTGTGCTTCTGACCATTCCCAGTACCTGTGACAAGATACATCTGCTGTACCTTCTAACAGCTGTTAGGTGCTGCTCTCTTGTGCTCACATGGGTTCCTCACCCTAAAGTGTATTTTAAATGCAGCATTTTGCTGGCTGCACTTACCAAAATTGCCTTCCTGACAGAGTTCTGTGAGAATCTTAGAGGTAATGAGAGCCAGGCTGTTAGGTTAACACTATTGTTCTGAACTTGATCAATACTTCATCTACTTGGAAATTCTCCCTTAAAACAGCAAATGCTTCTGTAGATGGTTCAGTCACAGTCTACATTTTGATCTGTGAAGAGATGTATGTGTCTTGCTTTCAAGGAATGAATGAAGATTTTCAAACGAAGGCTTGGGAGTTTAAGCTTCATTTATTTCAGACGGGATTCTGCAACAAAAAGCTACTTCACCAAAAGTTAGTTGAGGAAGAAACAGGGAAGCACTGCATTATGTTGATAATGGGAGAAATGTGCCGCTGACATCTGAGCAAAGAAATGGGCTGAGGGACACCTCTGTTTGATTGCATTAATAACAAAGGGAGGGGATAACTGGTACCAGGGAAACAGAAGACAGGCAGTTTGTCTAAAATCTTAGCACAGCTAACCCCTTGTCGTGTTCAGATAGACAGACAATGTCTTGAATTCTTCATACACTGGTGGAACTAAATCAATTGAGATCAATTTGTCTCTCTCCTTTTACCAATTAGAACTCAGTAGCACCAAAACCCCAAACCTTGTCTTCCCTTGGATTTTTATATTGAGCTAGCCAAGAAGCACCTCTTCTAGGCAAAGATCTACCACTTTAACCCTTGTATCCTATCAGCACTTCATGTTGCAAAGTGAATCTGTTTGCAAGAGATGAAGCATATGGAGAGCTCTTTCTCCATGTATTTCTCACTCTGAAACCCAAGATTGCTTTTCTCTATGTCAGATATATTTTGATAATTGAGGCATGACAGTGCTGCCAGCTTGGCTTGAAATATTTCCTTTTATATGATGTGAGCTGTTCATGATGCAATTTTGTCGCTGACTCTGAAGTCTCCTCCCTTTCTGTCTCTCCCAGCCTGGTACCATAAATAGAAACCTACTCCTTGCCCATCCCAAGCTCTTGGCTCGGAGCTGTATTTCTTGGCTTTCCTCAGTGGGTTGTTTACAATACTTAAACCTTGCCCCACTCTGTGGGAGGCCCGAGGACTAACTATGGGTCTGTGCTTCGCTCTAGCAAACCACGTTATTAAGAGGCTGGTTGCTTGCAGGAGAGGAACACCTAGGAATGGCATTTAGTTAGTGCCTGCACTTTACCAAAGCCATATGTGAGCTGTCTGACCCCTTTGAACCGGTGTTTTTCACGGCCACACGGCCACAGCAGAAAGACTAGGTGGTCCATTTAGGTAAAGGCTGCAGCCTGTTACAGGGTAAAGGAAGTTCATAGGTCTGCTTCAGTACTACCACATTATTAGACAGCAGAAACTTGGCCTGTTCAGCACTGGTTGCTTTTCAGTATGTAGCTTGCCTTGAGTATTTTTGGTTAGTGGGAAGCACTGAGACTTGGCTTCAGAAGCAAAGCTGCTGTAGAACTTGATACTGTTCCAATCGTGTCAGCAAAATAGGAAACCCACTTGCTGCTGTGTTATCACTTTTGTTTCCTTGTATTCATTAAGGCAGAAATCCTCCCACTAACAAGCCAGTTAAAGATCTGAAGGTCCAGTGGTGTAATGTATGTTTTTGAAGGTGCAGTGGAAAATACCAATTATACCAGCACTCCTTACGTACTTGATGGTCTACTTTCCATGAGTTGATGACCAATGCCTGTTCTTTGTTAGTCTTAAAAGCAAGCAAATAAAATGAGTCTGTCTGTAAAAAAGCATCATAGTTTAAAGACAGCATATTTAGTTTAAAGACTCGAGAGTGAAAACAAAGTGAGATATGTGGCATATGCAGGGATCTTGGTGGCTTTGTATTTGAGTTGTCCCTATGTGAAAAAAACCACACAAGTCTACACCCTGTGGGTTTTGTTGTAAAGTACCAATATATCAGATTGAGACTGTATGCAATAACCAGTATTTACCCTATAAACCTTTGTTTGTCTCTCTCCCTTCCGTTGACAAACCAGTCACTTTGGCCTATGGCAAACAACACCAAATCCATTTCAGGGCTGTATTTTCATTAACACATTCTATTCTTTGATTAAGAGACATTGAAATTCAGAGTATAGCAAGTTTTTTAGAAGCTCCCTGAACTATACATTACAAAGTAGCATAGTCAGCAAGATTTCTTTTTATTCAACTTTTCCCTACTGCTGGAAGAACTAGAAAAATGCTTCTAAATGGATGACTTAAGTTGCACAGGAAGGGTAACCACTCTCAGGAAACAGCTTTGAAGGGCACCACAGGGAATAGGGTAAAGAGCTGGGAAGAACTGCTGTGCCTGAAAGGTGGATTCTTCCACTGAGGAAGTTGAGTGGACCAGAATTAAGATTTTATGTCGTGCACTTACTGTGGAGGGCACATGAACGGGATGCAGATGTGGCAGACACAGTCAAGGTGATGGCCTGCAGTGGGAAATAACTATCTAGGAAAAGCAGTTTTAAGAGAGATAATGCTCATCTAGCAGCCAGAAANCTTTTTTTTTTTCTGCCTGGGTGCATTTGACAGGACCTTATGAACTGCTGTGCACTCCATGTCCTTTCCACTGGAGAACACCTTCAGGAGGGTGTCTGGAAAGGGTGCAGGCACAGGATTACTCTGTTGCAGGAGACTTACAGACAAAATGTTTCTCACCAATAGTGCCAGTGCTGGCAACTACATGATTCCCACCAGGAGCTCTTAACACACCAGCCAGCCATTAGGCTTTGGCTACAGACTCTTCTGACAGAGGCTAAAATTGATGGGGTAAGTAGGGATATGTGCAAGACACATTATTAATCCAACTTAACTTTCTGCTAATCCTTCTTTGTTCCAAATACCAATTACTCATCTGTTGTATTTTAACTAAGAAGTAAATGTGTTACTTTAGCTGAGGTTAGTAGCTGTCACAGCTGAGACTAATCTAGCCACAAATCCATACATGGCTTGCCCTTTCCTGGTACCATTTTAGGTAAGGGTGATTGTCACAAAGCTCATCCATATCTTTCTGAAGCTGTGCTGTCTTTCTGCACAAATTCTGATTATTCTTTGTGTATTAACAGATACGCTAAGCTTAGTACAGATGCCAGTGTAATTCAGAGTAGCTGGAGCAAATGCAAGCTGAGAAAACAGTCAACTGCAAGAAGTAAAAGGAAGAGGAAAAGAGAGAAAGCCCAGGAGCTCTCAAGTAAAGGTACCTCGACCTCTGACCACTGGGTAGTATACTGCAGGATTCACTGAGCTTGGTTTGGGAAGAGGAAGAAGAGAGGTCACTGCCTCATCAGAACTTTAAGAGCAACAGTATTCAGGTGTCCCAAGATAATTTTTTGCTTAGTTAGTTTTCCACAAATGTTAGGTGTTGGTTGCAGAGGAAGTAACTCTTGTGAGAAGCTGAATGGGAAAGGCAACTCCTTATCCTCACAGCATATCCAGAGTTCTATATACTCTTTTTCTACATCCACAGTCTTACAAAGCACAAACATTTGGAATAAGCCAGGTTGCTTACCTTTAGCCTGGTTTGAGTCATCATCACACAGCACAGCTGCCCCTCTCACAGAATGGTGAAATTCAGATTATAGAAGTGCTGCTTTCCTGCCTCTCTGGGCTGCAGCAGCTTCTCTCCCCCTACAAAGGCCTAAACCACTGACTTCCCTTTCTGTGCTCCCTTTTATACCCCTCTGCAGGCCCACCACTGTCCCAGGTGTCAGACTGCCATGGTGAGTCCTTGTTAACCCTTCCATGGCTGCTTGGCAGGAGGAGCCTGTCCTGCTACAAGGCAGCTCTACTAGAAAACCAGAATTAAAGAATTTATCAAACAAATCTGGGAGTTTTGAGAGGTAATTTAATAGCGCCCTTGTGGAAAGCTGTCCTAAATGTTACTAAATCAGCAAATATGCAGCTCAGACTTGTGTGCACTGTGCTGGTCTTGCTTTCTGTGTCTTTCTGAATTCCTGACATGTCCAAGAGCATTCACATGCTCAGTGTTTGTACCTCTCTGAGATATGTATTTTCACTAACATCCTTTCCTGCTGATTCACGTAAGCAGTGCTCCAGTAGTGGTATGTGGAGTGGAAAATGAATCAATCTGGGCGGTCTCCTTAATGGGTGATCTGTTTTGTAATTTGTGCAGCGGAATTTCTCCAAGGAAACTGTTTGCTTTCTTCCCAAACACTTTGTTACCTAACTCTTAGTGGAACAAAACTCTGTCTCTATAGCTCATCTCAAAGTTGTTTCAACTTGCAGCCCGGTCCCCACATCCTCTGTGTGTTCAGCAGCCCTGGGAAGCTCCACCCTTCCATCCAGTTAATAACCACGTTAACCCAGGGCTTGATTTTCCCAGTCTCTCCTTTGCCCGCCCGGCAGCGCTTCCTTTCCCCTTGGCCCCGGGCCTCGCGAGCAGCGATTGCTGTGTGTGGAGCCTTTGTGCTCAGGCCAGGACTTGTGGTGCCAAGCAGCCTCTGTGCTCGCTGGAAGCACAGCATGAGTGTGGGGACAGTCCTCTTCCAGTCCAGCAGCTATGGCAAGGAGGGCAAGCTGCTCTGCTGCCTCGGCGAGGGCGCCTCCGAGCCCGGCACGCGCTTCACAGGTAGGATGCATGGGGGTCTAATCCTGTCCTGTCCCTTTCCTGGGTTTCTCCAAGTGCTTCAAGGAGGATGGGGTCCTTTCAAGTCTGTCTTTGTCTTGTAGTACCAGACCAGCCACAGGCAGGTGTGAGACTGCCAGCTTTTACTGGGATTTTAGGATTATTGAAATGCTTCTTTTCTATGAGCAGTTACACAGTGTTTCATAAATACAGACCACTTCAGCACTTAATGTGACTCTAAAATTTAAAATATAGCATATTCTACCTCCTGCTCTGAGACCAAAGAGATTGGTAATTGGAGTGTTGGCAGCAAGGGTGAAGGACAAAACACCCCTTACGTGTTGGCTGGATAGGAAAGCATTCATATCCGGAGAGAAGCAAATTGTATTGTGGGAATAAAGAAAAGGAAGGAGATGGATGAAGCGTAACCTCCTTGTGTGACTGTATTACTTGTTCACTAAGTGATGATGTAAGTTTTCCACTGCATAGGAAATGAAAGTGATAATATAAGATTTATGGTTAGCCTTGAAAAGGAACTGATATAAAACAGAATTTTGCAGCTCATTTCCTGACTTTTGGTGTGGATAGAGCTCGCAAACTGTTCAGCTGGAGGGGCATCGTTGGTGACATGCTTTGGTTATCTCTGTGGTGATCATGTTTCACTTATGTGATGGATGGTGTAGATCCCACACCATGTGGAACAGCGTGGCCTGTTATGGAAATACAGCCTGCAAGAAACGCTTTTATATCCTGGTAAAAACCCCTTTAGGTGTTGGGTAACCTTTACAGTTATTTAAGCATTCAAGTCACTCTAACATGAAAGTGAAGGAAGTTAGTGAGACATGAACTCTTAAAAGCAGTTGATTTTTAGGTAATGTGATTTTTAGGTAAGCACTGTAGCTAAGTGATTGAAGCTTCTCCTCAAACATTAACTTCTGCTGGCTTTTTTGTACATCAAGTGGGTGTTAAGAACATGTGCCAGCCTCCCAGGCATTCCCAAGAAGGTGGTAGGAGTCCCACATCTGCTTTGATTCCCCGCTGCCAGTCCAGCACAGCCCCACACGTGTTTCCCTGTGGGCAGAGCTCTTGGTGCTGACCAGGTGGCATTCCTGCTGGCTTTGCCTTGCCTGCAGTGGGCTCAGCTGGGCACAGGGCTTGCTGCAGCAGCTCTGGAGCTGGGCTGGCACCAGGCTGCTTCAGGATATCCATGGGTGCATGGATAAACACTTAACCTTGTGCTGTCTGTGGAGCAGGGCTTGGGTGCTCAGTGAGTGAGCCTTTCTGGCTGGAGAAAGAAACTTAAAGGATGCTTTGATTTAGAATAAATGTTGCAATTTTGTTTAAAGCCTTTCACTGGCTGGCAGATACATAATTGAAAGTGAGAAGGTGATGAACACCATTAAGGTATTTTGGAGCTGAAAGGTTGGGTATTTTTTGGAAACTGCCTACCTTTGTGTTTGCTCTCTAGCAGAGATGTGTAAGTCAGGGTTCTCATACAGCACATTTGACTTTGCTTAGGGCATTGAAACACTCATAACACAAGTCACTGCAGGAGCATAAAGAATGTGTTATTTAATTAAATACATATTTTTACTCTGTAAAGAGAGCTGGATTTAGGAACTAGTGTTCTTTCCTGGAGCTTAACAACCGGACATACGTATGCACACATCCAGCCCTAAGAAAATACAGTGGGATGTTGGCAGCCATGCTGTAATGTAGGTGGCTGAGCATTTGGATTTCTTATTTTCCATGGTAGCATCCAGTCTGATGCGTTAACGTCCTGTAAAACTAATTGCAGTTGAGAGTTAGGAATAAGAAGTGTATGTAAATACTGCATCTGCAGGCAGTGCAGTCAAGGAACTGACATTTTGGTGGCTTAGTCTGTAGTCTCTTTGTGCTAGGAGAACCTTGACAGAAGGCTACTTTTAGGTTATTAAGTAATTGCAAGATGAACAGGTTATGCAAGCAGTAGAACTCTGAATAATTACCATAAATACAGTCAAAAGCCACTTAGCTACATGTTTAAAATGGAAACAGAACAAACCTCAACCACTTGCTTTCTCATATACCTACAATACAGTTTAAAAATTATGTTATAGGCTAGAAACCCCTCTTAGTCCTCGTTTTCCAGGGTTGACCTCTGTCCTGTGACACAGATTTGGCATATTACTGTGCTTGTTACTTGGCACAGACTTCTTCCTGTTTTGTGTCTCGCTGACTTCCCAGTTTTCCTGTCCTGTGTTGCACTTGGGCTCTTTGTTCCTTTTTCAAGTGCCTTATCAACCAGCTCTTGCTCATGGGTGTAAATCTCAGGGGCCTGTGGGGAAGAGGGGCGGTGTAGCCACACACACCTTCTCTGGCAGTGTCTGTTTAAAAACATCCCAAGCCTGACTTCTCAGCCCCTGAGAAATGGGCCAAACCAAAGACTGTAAAGCAATGAAAGCCTCAGATTTTTTAGAGAGAACTTTTTGTGTTGAGTACATTTAATGAAATCTCTTTACAGTGTACATTTCCTTAAGTAAGTTCAACAAGAGAATTCAGAAATAGATATTGAGACAGGGACTTAGATCTGTGCCATCAGAGAAAAAGGATATAACTTTACACCTTCGTATCTCTTTGCTCCCTTGAGCAGCCCCCATGTATGACACCACACCATCATTCTCTTTCTTGTCTTAATATTGAAATTTACTCTGCTACATGTTCCTGGAAAACTTCTCTGTGAGTTAGAAAGCCAGTGATGGTCTTGACGTAGCATTAGCATGAAGTGTTCAGACAGTTTTGCTTCTTACTACAGTTCTTCCTAAAACCCTCTGGATTGAAATTGGTTTTAATCATCACAAGAACTGCGGGGACTTCTTTCGTTTGTAAAACACGTCTGATTCGTCCCCCCACTCCCTTGTAGTGACAAGTTTGCGTCAGTTGTCTGTTGAAAAAGCAAAACAGAAATGCTGCTGCTGAATAGCCAGCATCACCTGTGCTACCTTCTGTCCCTGTCAGTTTTTCACCTCTGTTTACGCAGTCTTGAAATGTATTACAAATCACTGTTGTTCCTGTTAACACTATGCAAGTTACTATCCCAAACTACACATCTCATTTGTGTCATAATTCAGTCTTACCTGTGTTTGTAATGTTGGTTTCAGATCCAGGCTCTCTGTGTCCACCACAGAAACAATAAGGACAAAACATAACATTTTGTGATTGAAAGGTTTCCTTCACTACTTCATGTAATTTTAAAAAGTTCTTCTAATTGTGCACCTGTTTTTTTATCTGTGAATGCTTAAATAATTTCAAATAGAGGTGTAGGTAAATAAAAGTATACATAATGTAATAAATATTAAATAGAAATTTTATATACATAGCTTGCTACTTGGCTTATAGGCAGTTAATCACCTTCTCCAGGAGTTGGGCTCGATGATCCTTGTGGGTCCCTTCCGACTCAGGATATTCCCTGCTTCTCTAATTTACAGTTGTGCACAAAGTAATTGCCTCTCCTGTCCTCTCCTCAGAGGCCCTGCACCGCCCCTACGGTTGCGAAGTCGAGCCCCAGGCACTGAACGAAGCCATCAGATGGAGCTCCAAGGAGAACCTGCTTGGAGCCACTGAGAGCGATCCCAATCTCTTTGTTGCACTTTACGATTTTGTAGCAAGTGGTGACAACACACTCAGCATCACCAAAGGTAAGGCTGGGAGCGCAGAGCAGCTGCGAGCTCGCAGACTCAGCAGCAGAAAGCAGGAAGTGGAATCCTTCCCTGGACAGGAATGGGAACAGTGCCCTTAGAGAAGGTGATTCCCTGTGGTGATGGTGGGAAGCAGACAGTGCATCCCTCGTGGTGCTGGAGGGACACCTGCCTTCCAGTTCTGCTGGGACAGGCACAGTCCAGCCCACTCCTGTGCCAGGCTCCCCGCAGCGCTGGCCTGTGAGATACCTGCTGCAGGAAGGGCAGAGGGAAATGGGAACATCATAGATGGTAACAGAACTCAGCAATTTCAGCTGGGGGCAGAACCAAGAATTAAGCATTGCACAGACACTTTCTGATTCTGGTCAGTACATATGTCAGAACTGTTAAACTGTATGCCATTTAAGGCTACAAATCTCATCCCTCCGAGAAAATGAAGTCTTCCTAGTCTAATAGGCAGGAGTACAAGAAGCTTTTTGAGTTCATCACTCTCACTGCACTAAATCAGTGAGCAGTATTCTAGGTATTCTGTCTGAGCCTTTGCTTCATAAATACTTTATATGTAGCAGTTTAATTATAAGATGATTTTAATGTTAAGCTACAAACCCATGCTCAGCTGATGCCGAGTTTCTCCCTCAGTGAGACCCAACAGCTTGCACTGTGCTTATTTTGGTTTTTTCTTTCTGGTCACAGGTGAGAAGTTGCGAGTCCTGGGTTACAACCAGAACGGTGAATGGAGTGAGGTACGTTCGAAGAATGGGCAGGGCTGGGTACCGAGCAACTACATCACTCCAGTGAACAGCCTGGAGAAGCACTCGTGGTACCACGGGCCGGTGTCCCGCAGTGCGGCCGAGTACCTGCTGAGCAGCCTCATCAACGGCAGCTTCCTGGTGCGGGAGAGCGAGAGCAGCCCGGGCCAGCTGTCCATCTCGCTCAGGTACGAGGGGCGCGTGTACCACTACAGGATCAACACCACCTCGGACGGCAAGGTAAGGACCTCTGCACAGTGCCGTGGGCAGAGGAGATGGAGGTGCTCATTGAGAGGTGCTGCAGAATCTCAAGTTGCAGACTGTTAAGGAAGGGGGCTGTGTGACAAAACAGGTATTAATATAAAACAGTATAAATATAAACGGTATTAATATAAAAGAACATGTGTGCCAAGGGTTTGGTGGTAACTCCCCGAACAGCACTTTGGAAGAAGTGCAAACAGTTCTTGTCTGGGCTGAAAGCAGCTGGGTAGCAAGGTAGCTGTGGTTGGAGTGGATAGCCTTCCACTGATCCCCTTAGAAGCAGCAGAGCTTTGGTAAGTCAGCATTTTTAACCAAGATCAAGTAGTGGTATGTTGTGTTGAGAGATGACCGAACAGAAACAGGCCTTGTGCTTGACTAAGGATTCCAGTTTCGAGTCCTATGAAGCACGGGGCGGGAGACAGCACAGCTCTTAAGTGATGGCTTATATGTAGTTGCCTTCTGCAGGTGAAAACCCCACAGATTACCAGTTATTTGCCCAACAAGAAGAGAACAGATATTCTAAAATCCTGGTTTTCTGATTTTTAGAAAAAACATTAAAATGTTTGTACTGTACCTGTTTTCCAACATTACTGCAAACTTCCAGCTGCCTTCGTTTGAGCACATTCCTGTTTCTTGGCGAACAGGTGTATGTGACAGCAGAAAGCCGTTTCAGCACATTGGCAGAGCTCGTGCACCATCACTCGACGGTGGCAGATGGCCTGGTGACAACTCTGCATTACCCAGCACCCAAGTGCAATAAGCCCACTGTGTATGGAGTGTCCCCCATCCACGACAAGTGGGAGATGGAGCGCACCGACATCACCATGAAGCACAAGCTCGGGGGAGGGCAGTATGGAGAGGTCTACGTGGGGGTCTGGAAGAAATACAACCTCACAGTCGCTGTGAAAACGTTAAAGGTGAGTTTTCAGATTGCAGGCACTGTTCGTTTGCTCCCCATTTATGACACGAGTAGGGAGATTGTAATGTTGTCGGCTACACCTAATGACACGAACGTCAGAGTGTGGAGTGTGCTGATCTGCACAAAAGCCATGCTTGGGAGTAGCCTTGCAGATCAAAGTGACCCTGTCAAACCTACACCAGTGCACGTGGCTTAGAAACAAGTTGGAATTTTGGCCCAGCAGGAGCTGCATGTGCAAGTCAGACCAGTAGAAATGGTTACAAACCCAACTTCCCTTCCTCCAGAGGAGCTGTGGAGGCTTTAAGAAATCAAAGGTGTAGAAAATACCTTCTATAAGCTGTCTTCCACTCCTGGAAAAATTCAGCTTCTCCATTTCTCTTTCTTTTCTAAACCTTGTGTTTGTTTCAGCATTAACAACTGCAATGCTAAGTGTCCCCTGAGTAACTTAATTTTTATAGCTATACAGGGGAACTAAGTCAGTGAACCTTGGAGTCTTCCTCTCACCAGCCACAACAGCTACCAAATGAGCAAGCGTGGCACTGCCAGGGCCCTGCAGACCAGTCCCTGCAGGACAGCCATGCAGCTCTTCAGGGCTGCTACAATTTGCTTTGGTAAAAGCCAAACCAGCAGAATGGAGACAAAGAGGCCATCATTTATATTCAACCTGAATGTGTAGTGTTAACCAGACCTTGGTCATGAAGATAAATGTTCTCTTCTTTTGCCTCTCTGTCTTTCTAGGAAGATACCATGGAGGTGGAGGAGTTCTTGAAAGAAGCTGCTGTGATGAAGGAGATCAAGCACCCAAATCTAGTGCAGTTGTTAGGTCAGTGAAATGCCTTGCTCTTTCTGTTCTTACTCAGTCTTCATTTTGGCAGAAACTTGCCTGGTTTAAATGCAGTGGCAGCTTTTCTGTATTTATATAACTTTATGAATCAGGTCAGGTTATGGGGTGGTATTTTTGACAGCCTTATGTAATATTGGAGCTAAGAGACACTAAATTTTAAATAAAACATCAAATACAGTCACTTACATCAGTAGACAACTTTGCTGTTGAGGCACGACTGTTACATAAAAGTTTGCAATATCATCCTTCTGCTGGATTGTGTCCTTGGCCTTAGACATGCTCCAGGGTTCAGGTATCAGGTTCAGATTCCTTCTCTGCTGTGTTAAATCAGATTTACAAAATCATTTTCCATTACTTATTTTTCTGAGAGAACAGAACAAAATTGTAAGAGAATTCAAAGTGAAAGGAAAAAAATTTGTTGGAAGCAAAACAAATACCATTCTCCATACTTCTCAGATCACAGACATTTACAGAAAAGGCTGCATTGACGAGAACAAATTAGTCCATAATTAAGCAGAAGACACGGGATTGCTGCTGCTGTGAGGGACTCTGTGTATCACCAAATAAGTACATGAGATCAAACAGCTCAGGACTGGAAGAAATCCACAGGCTTTACATCGTGGCTCTGCCCTCTTGTCTCCCTGGCAGATGCATGATATGATGATCATTATTAAGTAGTTTGCATAGCTGTTAAATCTACATGCACAAGGATTCTTAAGGAGACACCCTAAACCTTTACTAGTGTTTAATTGCCTCTGGATTTCTGGTGCTTTCAGGAGCAGAGCTGTCAAGCCAAGCCTAGGATGAAAGCAGAAATGTCAAGAATGTGAAGGCTTTTACTAATGGCAACTGTTCTGTACCCAGTTAAAAAAAAGGGCACAGATGAAGTGTGTGCCAGCCCTGTCTGGTTCCAGGAGCTGAGACTTAGAGATTTGTCATCAGAGAGCTGCATTTTTGCTCTTTCTGATGCACAGTGCAGTTGTGCTTTACTCCTGCATGTGTGTAAGGCCCTCAGCAGAGCTGCAGGGGGGATCCCAGAGCTGGGACAAGAGTATCCTGTTGCCTTCCTCCTCCGCCTTTCCATGCTTTGCACAGTGACTGTAGCAAGCAGTCATCCCAGGAATGTGTGAGAATGCTGCTCCAGGAGCAGGTCCCACCGTGCTGATTCCTTACCCAGCACATGGGAGTGCTTCACATTGCTCTGGAGTGACATTTCAGTCTGGAAATCTTGCCAGCTGACAGGTACCTGCTTCCAGTTGGCCACTCTTCAGCTTTATGAAGGCAGAAAGGGGAAGAAAAGCAAATTCTGTGTTCAAAATTCTCCTTTTTCATTCTGTAGCCTTTCAAAGAACAGAACTACTGCTTCATGTATATTATATGGGAATAGTGGTGCTTTCATACAGATGTTTCTGTCATAAAGTGGATGGACAGAAGAATAGACAGAAGCCCTGAGTTTGAAGCTGGGCTGCACTGACCTGGGTCTTGTACATGGAAGTCTTCACTTTCCCAGAGAAACACTCACTGGTACAAAATGCAATAAATGGCTGTTAAATCAGGATAGGAGGTGAGAAAGGGAAGCTTTACTCACACGCTGCCTTTTTCCCTGGCAGGTGTGTGCACCCTGGAGCCCCCCTTCTACATCGTGACGGAGTACATGCCCTACGGGAACCTGCTCGATTACCTGCGGGAGTGCAACCGCGAGGAGGTCAGCGCTGTCGTGCTGCTCTACATGGCCACCCAGATCTCCTCTGCCATGGAGTACCTGGAGAAGAAGAACTTCATTCACAGGTGGGTGAAGTCATGTGGAGCTGGTACAGTTTCAGATTGCAATGATAAACAGGCCACGAGCACGGTGGGCTGGGAATTCCAGCTTTTGGGGAGGTCTCTTCCAGAGTTAGGATTCACACCGGCTTATCCATTGGCTGTGTTGGCTTCAGTGCTGTCTTGCAATACTTTCTCCCCAGGACTTTCACAGCAATCTTGTGCCCAACTGCCTGGCAACAGCTGGTGTTGATCTGTAGCCCCTGTGTGCAGAGAGTGTCCACCCAAAGTCCTGGTTAAATCCAGATAAAGCCGTGCCATAAACCTGTTACCTGTGTGTGATGAGCTGCTGCTCCCATTCCATCCTCAGGAAATATAAACTTGGCACCGTAACAGCCATCATTACTGAAAACTTATTAGAATTTAAAGAATTAATCCTAATCCTGATTTACCTCATTGCTCCTGAGAGTAAGTCCACTCAGTTTCTGACGCTGCTCAGGGCAAAGCTCACCTTGCCTTTACCTGCTGTATACAGAGAGTGCTTCCTGATCCAGAGAGTGGGGCCTCAAAACTGCATTCAAAAGCCCTGCTCCTGCTGCAGTGGTGTCCTTTTTTCCTTTGTGCAGGGACCTAGCAGCACGGAACTGCTTAGTTGGAGAAAACCACGTGGTGAAGGTGGCCGACTTTGGCTTAAGTCGGCTCATGACGGGTGATACCTACACAGCCCATGCTGGGGCCAAGTTCCCAATCAAATGGACAGCTCCCGAGAGCCTGGCCTACAACACCTTTTCAATCAAATCAGATGTGTGGGGTAAGAAAACTCACCTGCAGTGTCCTTTTCTTGTTCGTTTTGGTTTTTCTGCCAGCCCAGACAATAACTTCCTTTCTGGCTGTAGTGGTTTGATTTGTAGCTTTTAACTTTTTGTGAGATAAGAATTAGAAGTAGGGAAAGCAGGCACAAACTTTAGAGAATATAAAGAAGTTTATTATTAACAAGATTAAAAAGTTAAAAGAAATAATAAGAAATTAAATCAAAAACCCTCTTTTTCTTTTTCTAGTACCTCCTACTTTACTTAACGTGCATAAAGGACAACAACATATAATATTGGTCAGATGCAGGTTTTAAAAGTCTTTTCTGTATTTGAAAAAAAGAGGTTTTTTCTGCTTTCGTGGTTTCCAAACTGCTATCAGCAAAAACAGAGTCCCGCCCAGAGAAATACCCTGCTGCTGTAACATTTCTCTCTCTCTTGAACACTGTAGTTTTTTACACTGCTGTACATGGGGTATTATTTTTTAAGGATAAGCAAAACTCTAGCTTAGAAAGCAACGGCTCCACAGAATTTTTAGAAAGTTTTTACAGCTCCAGGTGGCCTGGCATAGCCACATCTCCTCCCCTGCAGGCCGCACGCAGAATTCTCTTTTCCCCCCACGTTTTAGAGAGATATAGAACAGTTTGTGAAATTACAGTTTCTACCACAACATGCAAGAAATCAGTTTAAGCTACGCGCGAAGAAAAACGCCGCCGCCCTCTCTTTTTTCAGTTTATCTTCAGCTCTGACTCACGTGACTTAGTTTTTTTCTCTCTGACTTTGAAGCCTCCATGTTTGAAGAGCTGATCTTTCTTCTTGGGCTTTTACGTTGGAGAAAGCCTCATTTCCTTTATGCAGTTAGCTAGTTCGATGTTTTTTTGGGAATTAGCTCCTGCCAGGTTTTTCCTCAGAGCCGTGTGGGAGGGGGAAGAGAAGCTTATCAACTCTTTAAAGCAGAAACCGCTCCGGTGGTTTTCGGTCAGGCAGCAGTTTGATGTGGGTCCCAGCTGCTCGCGGTTCCAAGAGGGTCTCCCCGCAGCCATCGGCACCAGGGAGCAGGCACAGGGGGCCCATGGCCCAGCAGGGCCCCGGCCCGGCCACTCTCCGGTGAAAACCGGAAAAGAAGCCCAAATTTCCCGCCTCTGTGCTGCTTTTAGATATGCAAAATTGCAGGAAGCGATTGGCCCAGAACTTTGTCACTCAACTCAGGTTCAAACCACGACATTGGCCTGGGCAGAAACCTTTGTGAAGACGATCACGTGCCAGGTCACAACCTCATGAATCAATAGCATTTTTAGCATGTGATGTCTCCACCTAGACTGGCCTGAAATATCTGCAAGGAAACAATGCTGCCTCAAGCTGCAGTGAAGGCCGCAGAGTAATGAACAACACAAGGGCAGACTTATGAGCAGGAATTTTGTTTTCTTCTTTTTGCAGCCTTTGGGGTGCTGTTGTGGGAAATTGCTACCTATGGGATGTCACCGTACCCAGGCATTGACCTCTCTCAGGTATATGATCTGCTGGAAAAGGGCTATCGGATGGAGCAGCCAGAGGGGTGCCCTCCCAAGGTGTATGAGCTGATGAGAGCATGTGAGTATCTTCTTCCAGTTTTGGGGACAAAGTTGGGAAGGTGGGAGGAATCTGTAATTAACAGCCCATCAGTCTTCAGCAATACCTGATCCCCAGCATGTCAAAGTCAGGATGGGCTTCGGTTATGAAACAAAGAAGGTGGGGAATGAGGAGGGATATTACTGCTTAAAAAACCTTCAGGAAGCTGACAAAAGCCCAAAAGCTGGGAATTCCTGTGATCTAATGCAAAACAAGCAGAATGCCAGTCACTTTCCAGAGCCTGTGGTGATACCAGCAGACAGTGCTTGCAGAATACATTCCTCTAGTGCAGATTTCTAACTACAGAAATTATACTTTCCATAATGATACTCTTCTGTAACTTTCCAAGCTCCATCTAGGATCAAGGCACTCTCCTCCTCTTTTCCCCACAGGGTGCACACATCCTTCTTTTGGAAGGGTCTGCCTGAATTTCAGTATTAAGAGCATGTGAGCAGCATGTTGCCTGGAGCTTTACATGCTCAGTTATCTGTGACTGGGCTAGATGTGTTCAGTCCAAGCAGCCAGGGTAGCAAGTAGGGAATTGTCCTTTGCCCAAAAAAATCAGAAAGGGGAGATCAGAAAAACCTGCAGAGCTGGCAGAGAGCTGGGATTTTTAGAATTGGTTCCTTCTTCTCAAGATTTGTTTGCTGGGACACAGTAGGGTGGCTGAGTGCTGCCGTGAGTCAGTACCTGTGAATGATTCTAAAGCCTGTTTAACAGTAGGTCACAGTCTGACTACCTTCTGTCTCCTCAGACAGAAGAAAAATGAATCTCCCCATTTCAGGTACTGAGACTTAACTCTGCTTTCTGACATTGCAGGCTGGAAGTGGAACCCACCAGATCGACCTTCCTTTGCTGAGACCCACCAGGCTTTTGAAACCATGTTCCACGACTCGAGCATCTCAGAGGGTGAGAGCTGCTGTTGTTTTGTTCCTGAAACAGCACTGGAGGTTATCCCCAGAGTGCTGTGTCTCATGGATGGGCCCTTAAGGCTCATCTGCTGCCAGTGGGCTTGAGATGGAGCTCCAACCCCTACTTATTCTTTTAGCCATAATTGGGTAAATACATTCTCTTACTTGCTGCACAAATACTGAATAAACTTCAGACACATTCCAGTGCAGGGGGCAGTGTCATTTCATTTCAGCACTAAGATGCCAAAGAGCTGATTTAAAGAATATTGTATCCTCTGTCAGAGGAAATCTCATGTTTTCCAGGCTGAAGAGTGAGGAATATTGAATGATGCAGAGAGAGAAAATGTATGCATGTCACAGTCCCTTGCTGACTGCAGCAATTAGGTCATGAAACATTATTCTACCAGCCTCCACTTTTAAAAAAGTGTGTTTTAATCTCTGGATTTTCTGCTTAGCTACTTCTAGGAGCAAATCTGTGCAGCTCAAGTCTGAAATATAATCTACCAGGAGGTAAATACTGGTGAGGAATGTGATACTGTTCAGCAGACAAGCAGAAATGTCAGAGCATTCTGCTCAGTTTTTAAATTAACTATGCAACTGATCCATCAACTTCCCTACTACAGAACAAACACACCAGATGGAATTTTACCAGTGAGAATCTATAACAGGCACATCCAGTGGCCACACAAATGCCAAGCAGGGTGTGGCCAGGAGGTTGTGGGGTTTTTTCTGTGTTTGTTTTCTTTTTCCTTTTGTTGAGCCATCGTTGACATGCAGTTTTCATTTCTAATAGGGGGATGCAGTGCTTTGCCTCAAGCAAAGCAGCTCAGATACAGATCCAGAGAGGAACCAACTTTGGGGGGTGCATCAGTAAGAGGCACCTTGATTAAAAACAGGCAAATGCATCCAGTGCTGCCTTTAGCTCTTGAGCAGCCCTTAATAGACCCGCCCTGTACAGATCATCTTACCACTGCTTTTTTTTGGGCTGAATTTATAAAGATGTAAATGAGTTTGAAATCATTATGAAAAACATCTGACCCTGAATACCCCTAGATTTGAATAAAGACTAAATCCATATATTACGTATTTCTCAGTCGTGGATCTCTTCCTGCCAGTCTGTGTTTGCAGTAAAGACTTGGGTTCTTTTTTCCTCTTCCTTTGCTGGTCTCTGTTCCGACTGTTCCCTGTTTTTCCTTACAGAGGTAGCAGAGGAGCTGGGAAGAACAGCCTCGTCCTCATCCATAGTTCCTTACTTGCCCCGCTTACCCATGCTTCCCTCCAAGACGAGGACCCTGAAGAAACAGGCAGAGAACAAGGAGAACATTGAAGGAACACAGGACACTGTGGAGCACTCGGCATCCAGCTCAGCACCAGGTATGGGCCCTGGGACAGTGGCAGTGAGGCCGCGTGTTCTGGCTGTAAACTGCCAGAGAAACAAACAATAACGTGACAGCAGCTTTGTGCTGTTGGCCCAATTATTTACTAGCAAATAGAAAGCACTGTAGCTTTTTCAATGCTCTTTTAGTAAATCCCATGGTATTTTTTCTTTCAAATTCGGTTTTGCTGCTCTTTTTTAAATGACAGCTTCAAAACTAAAGTTAACAATGCAGCAAGAGATTTTCTCCTACACTTAGGGTATTTGGAAAGGAGCAAAAAATTACAGGAAGGGAGTAATAAACTGAAAGAAAAGAGCAGCTGTTTTCTGATCTCTCTCCAAAGTGGCCTCCTCAGTGTAGAAAAGAGACAAGTCCCATGCAGAAACGGAAAAAAGTAAAGAAAAAAATAATAAAATACAAGTGCTTGCTTCTCTCACTCTGTCTCTGCAGCACCTGGGCAGGTAAATACACCAGGCCTGTAAAGCCCAGGGCAGGGCAGGGAGGTGGAAATGGAAATAGATTGTGCAGATTGACACCTGTTTCTGCTGCCCAGGTTTCATCAGAAGCACACAGCCGACAGGAGGGTCCCCTGCACTGCCCCGCAAGCAGAGGGACAAGTCCCCCAGCAGCCTCCTGGAGGATGCCAAAGAGACCACGTTCACCAGGGACAGGAAAGGGGGCTTCTTCAGCTCCTTCATGAAGAAGAGGAATGCTCCCACGCCTCCCAAGCGCAGCAGTTCCTTCCGGGAGATGGAGAACCAGCCCCACAAGAAGTACGAGCTGACAGGTAACTTTTCCTCTGTTGCCTCCTTGCAGCACGTGGACGGGTTCTCCTTTGCTCCCGCGCAGCAGGACACGAGCCTGGCACCCCCCAAGTGCTACGGGGGGGGCTTTGTGCAGAGGACCTTCTACAGCGAGGATGGCACTGGGCCCAGCAGCGCTGCGGGTGTGAGCGCTGGTGGAGGGTGGTCGGGCATCACCGGCTTCTTTACGCCACGCTTGATTAAAAAGACGCTGGGTTTACGAGCAGGAAAACCCACTGGCAATGAAGAAGCTTCAAAGCCTTTTCCAAGGTCAAACTCTACATCTTCCATGTCCTCAGGGCTTCCAGAGCAGGATAGGATGGCAATGACCCTTCCTAGAAATTCCCAGAGGTCAAAAATTCAGCTGGAACGGACTGTGTCCACCTCCTCTCAGCCCGATGAGAGCACGGGGAGGGCCAGTGACCTGATTCCCAAAAGGTTTGAAGAAGGCCCTGCTTTGACCAGAGAGAGACCAAAAGCAAAACTCTTGCCAAGGGGTGCCACAGCACTCCCCTTCCGAACTCCCTCCGCAGTGGAAGAGAAGGAGGGTCCAGGGCTAGTGGCAGCTCCTAAGGGCAAAGAAAAAAACAGTGGCCCACGACAAGGGGCCCTTGAGGATGGCGAGAAGCCGGGGTGGTCATCTCCGGTAAAGGCTGCAGCAATACTTCCAACCACTCATAACCACAAAGTGCCAGTCCTAATCTCACCCACTCTAAAACACACTCCAGCAGACGTGCAGCTCATTGGCACAGACTCTCAGGGTAATAAATTTAAGCTCTTATCTGAGCATCAGGTCACTCCTTCCGGCGACAGGGACCGGCCCAGACGGGTAAAACCAAAGTGTGCTCCACCTCCACCCCCGGTGATGCGGCTCCTCCAACAGCCCGCTGCCTGCTCGGACGCAGCAGAAGAGCTGAGCAGCGCGGCAGGAGCGCAGCACGGACTGGAATCGAGCGAAGGGAGTAAGAAGGCGGCAGCAGCAGCAGCAGCACCTGTTGGTGGAAAATCTGGGAGGCCCGTGATGCCTCCGCCTCAAGTGCCTCTGTCATCGTCTTCCACCTCCCCAGTGAAAATGGCCAACGGCACGGCTGGCGCCAAGGTAGCGCTGAGAAAGACGAAGCAGGCAGCCGAGAAGATCTCCGCAGACAAGATCAGCAAGGAGGCGCTGCTGGAGTGCGCGGATCTGCTTTCGAGCGCCATTGCCGAGCCCACGCCCAACAGCCAGCTGGTGGACACGGGGCACCAGCTGCTGGATTACTGCTCAGGCTATGTGGACTGCATCCCGCACACGCGCAACAAATTTGCTTTCCGGGAAGCCGTGAGCAAACTGGAACTCAGCCTGCAGGAGCTGCAGGTGTCCTCGACAGCTGCTGGCGTCCCTGGGGCAAACCCCGTCCTTAATAACTTATTGTCATGTGTCCAAGAAATCAGTGATGTGGTGCAAAGGTAGCTACTGTCAACCTGGGTAAGAGAAACACACGCGGGGAGGGGGGGACTGTTTTTCTGTACTGATGCTTTCAAAAGGAAAGACTGATACTTGAGTATGTGAAGTACCTCAGATCACTGAGTTCTCCTCACGTTTACAGGTTCATCTCAAAAAATTGGGGATGGAGAGGGTAGATTAAAGCTGTACGGCGCAGAACATCAAGGATCTGTCCCTACCTAGTCAGGCTGATCTGCTTGGTATGGCAAGGGAAGGAAGTTCCTTCTCCTCCCTTGGAGAGGCAGGAGAACCGATGGCAGGTTCTCCCCCCGGGCAGGACGTGGTGACAGCCGGAGCCCTGAGGTGGCTGCAGCTGCTGGGCTCTACAGCCCCTGCCCTGGCTGCACTCACGTGTGCTTTGCTGTCCTGATGAGGCCAAGGAAAGGCACTGGGGCTCTCCTGGTGCCAGCAGCAGAGCAGTCGGAGCCGGAGGGGCTCCGGAGGGGGTCGTGTGCCGCTGGGGGAAGGTCTAATGCACTGACAGTATTCAGAGCTGCTGGAGGTGGATGCACTGGTCTGGATGGCTTAACTTCCACAGCGCTGTTGCTGCTGTAATGAGAACTGCAAGATTAGTTAATATATGAAACTGTCCCTTTTCCCTCCTGTCCACCCCACCCGCCACGTTCTCATTGTCACTGTGTTGGAAGCGTCAGGGATGCTGGGCAGACTTACCACTGGAATACCCGCTTCCCACCACACAGCCTTCACTCAGCTGATACTTAATTTCTAGTGGTCCAGCACAGGTGCTGCTTGATGGTCATTTTTGAGTAGTTTGGGGCTCTTGCACAACTTGCCAGTGTTGTTGTTGGGGTGGGTGGGTTCTTTCTTTTTTTTTAAGCTCTGGATTGTTTTTAACTTGTTGCCAGGTTGACTCCCCACTTCAGTTTGATCACCGTGAGGACCCATGGTAGGTGAGGCAGAGCCTCCGCCCCCCTGGCTGTTCCCCACATTCCTTGAGCAGTCACAGCACTGCAGGGCCAGCTGGAGAGCCAGAAAGTACAGCCCAGCCTGGCCACCACATGTTCCCACTGCTGCAGGATTCCCTGGACCTGTCCCTAACCCTGCACACTGCCAGATTCCTGGGATTTGTTCTGGTGCTTACCTGTCTCACAGGCTTCCAGCTTCCCTGCATCCTGTGTGCTGCATAAAGTATGGCAGCACACAGGGAAACACCTCCATGTATTTATTCCTGTATTTTAAAGGCTAGACCAGAATCCTGTGCTGTGGTGTAGGGAATGTGCACATAACCTGTGCACTCCTCTGCCTGAGGCGTGGCAACAAAAGCTGTGGCTCTGCCTTGAAGGGCTCCCACTGGGTCGCTGAAGCCTTCTGATAATCCCAGAGTGAGAGCAGCCGAGTGGTTGACATTGTCATCCTTGGTCCTGGTGTTGTTTGCAGACTGCCGTGGCCTCAAAAAGCTGGTCTGTGTCTATGCACAACTCCCCAAGGTGTAAATGTACTGGCGAGTAGGAAGAGCTCAGTTGCTGGTTTGTGAGAGGAAAGGAAACAGGCCTGAAACCTGGCTCCAAATACACGTTAGCTGCATGCTGCTGCTCACTTCACGCTGCTGGTGATAGAGGGTTGCGCTTGCTTTGCACCTTAAATCTTTCATTTTGGCTAAAACACTTTTTAAATTTGTTTTTCAAGTGTGACTGTGCTGCTTTTAGTCTGAGCATTTAGAGTGGGGCTGTGGCACAGGTGTGACTTCAGAAGATGGGCACCTCTGCTTCTGTCCAGAAGCACATGTTGGTGCTTGGAAGCAGGCTGAGGGTGTCAGCAAGTGTCCCTGTTTTTTCCACAGAGCATAGCAAGACAGGCCTGGGAGAATCTTTAGAGGTGGGCTGGTGTCTGAGAATCCTCGTTTCATTGCTGGTCTGAGCTCAGCAGAGTTGTGTCAGGGTGCGTGGAAGCACAGCAGAGGAGGAGCACGTGGGGTACAATGGACCAGTACGTTTCCATGGCCCAGTAAGTGAAATGGTGGGGGGAAAAAAGAACGAAGCAACCCCTTGTGCTGGCAAGTCCTGATCCCCTGCAGCCCATGGGGCTGTCCCAAGGCTCATCAGGCAGAGTACCAACCCCTTATCTTGTAGACTTTACTGAGGGCTTTTGTGGTTTACCTTATCTCTTTCAGTCTTCTTTATGGAAGGTGTGCATCCCAGCTAACTGCCTTTGGAAAGGTGACCTGCAAAGGGAAGGTGGCTTGTGGCATTGCTTCACATGGCCTGTCAAACAATCAGAAGGATTTAGAAGGTGGGGGGCTCTCTTTTCTTCGGGGCAGAAGGGCAGGTCTTGCTTGCCCTGGCAGACAATCACATGGTTCCAACATCGGACTGCTGCTCAGCCTGGGACAAACGGGCTGGAACTGAAGGGATTCCCAGGGGAAAGAAATTTTAACCACATTTTAAAGCTTAGCCCAATTCTGATGAGTATTTTGAAAGAAGCCTTTTTTTTTCCCTGAATGCCAGTCTTCCAGAAAAGCTCCAGCAAAAGTGATAGAATAGCAGTATGGAATTTCTGACTACTAGAACTTGACCCCTTCCAGCCCTTTCTGGAGAAAGCAGCTGTGTCCCAATGAACACTGGCCATCGCCATTTCCTTTCAGGTGCCCCCTGGCCCCCACAGCGCAGATGGGCAGTGGGACAGGGCAGAGTCACAGAACGGTTGAGGTTGGAGGGACCACTGGAGGCCACCTGGTCCAAACGCTCTACCCCAGCAGGGCCACCTAGAGGCACCTGTGAGGACCATGCCCAGGCAGCTTTTGGGCATCTCCAAGCATGTTTAGTTCTGACCCCTCCTGTGGTGGAAAAACAAAGGCCAGTGGAATTTGGGGATTTGCCTGTTGTCACTCCCATGGAAAGTGTTTCCTCTGTTCTTGCCTATCATCTACCATCAGGGAGGCAGATTGTGGCAGAGGCAGTGCTGACTTGACAGGCTATTTTCCCCCCTAAATTGAAGGCTGCAGAATTGCTGGGACTTGTGCTGCCCTACAGTGTTTTATTCCCAAACTGCGCTGTCCCCCTGCCCCCTGGCAGGATAGCAAAAGGATGCTATCCCGGAAAGCTGGTTCTGCTTGCTATAAATCACCATAGAGTTGTTCTTCCTTTCACAGCTACTCCTAAAACTTTTACCATTCCCTCTCCCTTTAGCTAGGTCTGGCTTTCTCTTCAGCCTTAAAGGTCTCCGCTGTGGCCAACTCTCTGCTTTCAGCCTGGCACCGGATGTGCAAAGGAACGTGTGGGTGGCGACACCCCATTATCTGTCCCAGTGAAGAACACTTCATGCTCCATGGTTTGGGGCAGGGGACAAGGCATAAATCCTGTTGTTTATGCTCCTCAGCATTGTCAGGCAGCCGTGGGGGCACGGCTGGAGCTGGACTCCCTCAGTTGCACTGCCATGGGCCAGACTTTAAAGCAGTTGTCTTTGCCACGAGGATGGCAGCCACGGGCCTGGTAACGCCAAGCACAAAGCACGCGCTCACAGAGTGAGCTCAGTGGGGCACTTTCTCCTCCTACCACTGTGGGAATTCTCTTCTTCCTGCACTGTACCCCCTTCTTAACCCCCAAGTGGTGCACTCGATTCAGTCATGTTCTTCATTAGTGTGGACAGGGGTGGAGCTGAGCTAAGAGTCTGGGTCTTGGGGCTGCACCAAATTTAGCCACTGGGAAAGGGGAATTGAAAGGAGCAGTGTTGCTGATGCAGAACACAGCAGGGAGGGAGGGAGAGAAGGCAGGAGGGAGGGAGGGCTGTGCTTGTCCTCCTCAAGAAGTTTCTCCTGGGTGCTACTGGCCCTGTGTCTGTGAGACACGGCCAAACACAAGTGTTGACATCTGTCAGGGTGCTTTTTGCAGGAATTTTGGGGCACAGGGAAGCAAACCCCACAGTGGAGACAGAGCAGCCCCTCCCCACCAGGCAGAGGTGTGGGGTGGGTTACACCGTGCAGCTGCAGAGCAATCCCGCCCCTCGTGTCCTAGCGCTTACCTGAGGCAGGCTTTTCCTGCGGGGCCCCCGCAGCGCTCCCAGGCACGAGGGACTGCAGCAGGCGCTGCTTACGGAGCCATCAGGCTGCTGCCTTCTCGTGCCACACACTCAGCTCGGCCCTGCTGCTCACCAGAGTGGGCAGGGAGACTGAAAGGCGGTGACCACAGCACGTTGTAGAAAGCGCCCAGGGCACTGTCCAGCACAGGGCTTGTGCTGCAGACCCCTGGAGCGTGGAACAAAGCCCTCGGCCCGCTCTCTGGTGGCAGGTAATGAGAGGTTCTGGCACTCTGACTTGTTTCTCACAGCTCCACGCTCAGCAATGTCTGTACCAAAGGAGGTCGTTCTTCCCCATGTCTGTTGTGCACAGGAGGTGGAGCCTGCCCGGCTCACGTGGCACTGTTTGTATTGGTAGTGAACTTGTTGAGGGCAGGAATGGATTGAAATGAAACACGTTAATCACCAATCACTCTTAGCAGTGTTGTCAACTGTTTTTGTTTTTTAATTGTTATTGTAATATATTTTGGTTGTTTTTCTAATTTAATTCTCTCACTATCGTCTGACTGTGAACTGCAAACAGTGTTAAACTTGATGTAAATAAGGCCCTTGAAAGGGCCTCTTTGATTGTCGTTCCACAAAGTTTTGCCAATTTGCATTTTGTTTTAAATAAAGGTTGCAATATTTTATTGGCAAAAACCACTTGAGTAGATGCTGCTTTTTTTTTTTCCTGAATGAATATTTGAAGCTAACCAGAAGCTCATTCATTTGGGTAGAAAAAATTGTTATAAACCTGTTTTAAAAAGAGAAATAATTTAATCCCACCAGGTTGCAAAAAAAAGCAGTATCTTTATTTATGCAGTATCCGTTTAGAACCAAATTGCCCCAGCGTGGTCAGAGAGCAGCTCTTGCTGTCTGGGGCCGATCAAAGCTCACCCCAGTGTGACACACACCCTTGTGACCCGGCAGAGGGCAGCTCCTGCCTCGGCCTTGCCAGTGTCACCTCCTGCCTCAGCAGCCACAGCCAGAGCTGCTCCCACACCACCTCAAACCAGTCCTGCACCGACCGCCTGCCACCCCAGCCTGTGTCAGCCTAACCCAAACGGCTCAGCACTTGTTCACATCCAGAAAAATCCCAGCTTATCCTGGCTTACACGCAACCTTCAAGGAGCAGCTTGCTGAGCTTTCTGCCCAGGTGAGCAAACACAGCCCGAGCTGTGTCCTGTGAGGCAGCAGCCTCTCCTCCCCAGCTGCCATCCCCGGGTCCATCGCCCCTGATGCTTCCCAGGTTTCTGACACCTGAGATTAACCATAAACCAAGTCTCAGAAATGCCTGGTCACACGTGCTGGCAGAGCCCAAAGGTCCACCCCACGAGTTGGCCGAGCAGCATGAAAGCACCACCTCTGCCTTGGGCTGTGAGGCCTCGTTAGATAACAGAGCCAGCGTGCCCAGGGGATGCAGGCACTCAGAGCCTGCAGAGCCAGGACGTGTCTGGTCAATCTTTCCCAGAGGCCGCTGCTCGTTGCTGGCACCGCAAAATGGGTCAAAGCTTAGAATAGGTCAAAGGTCCCCTGTGGGGGTGGCTGGGAAGCCAAGCCCTGTCCTTGGCATGTGCTGTTCGCTCCTCGCCAGCACAGCCCTGTTGGAAGGGAGTTTTGACCCAGAGGTCACAAAGTCATTCCCGTAACACTGTCGAAATTTTTTGGAGCTGCTGTAACACACTAATCACCTGGCGAGTACCCAGACAGCAAACAGCCCCTTGGAATAATAATAACAATGCTGATACCAGCCAAAAATCCACAGCATGAAATACACTGAGGAGAAAAACGAAAAAAGGAATGAAAAAAACCAAGCTTTTACTGCATCCATGAAAACTCACATTCACCTGCAGCCTGATGCTTCAGCCACCATCGTCCTCACCTGCCCTTTGCCCTCAAGAGAAGAACTCTCTCCCCTTTTTGGTTTTGCAGTGAAGGAAACAGGCTCTTCACCAACCCGCTTAGAAAAATAACTGCAGCAGAAGTTCCCCTCACCCCGTCAGCTGCTTCCATACAACGGAAGACTCCATGAGAGACGGACGCTCCGAAGTGAGAGCTGTGGATCTGGCATCTCCAGAGGAGATTATTCAGTCGTTTTCTCCCTGCACAGACTACGATCCTGGCCCGTGTGTCCCTGAGCAGCAGACACCTTAGAAAGGCATGAGAGCAAGAGGGGGAAAAACTCAACTCCAGCAAAACAGTTCTGGGTGATCTTGTAAAGTGACAGAGAAAACTGGGGATGGGGACGTGGCTTCGGCCACAGTGTCAACAGGACCAGCCTGTCCAAGGCCTCCCTTCACCACACAGCAACAAACCAAGGACTTGGCCATTCCCAGTCCCCACTCACATGGAACAGCATCTGTCAGCAGAACCACATCAGGCTCCTGCCAGCTAAAAGAAGGGACTTGAAACACCAGACAGACTCCAAATGCAGCCAAGCACAGGCTGTCCCCACATCCCAGGAGTAAGGGATGCTCCTCCTTCCCTGCAACAGCTCTGGGCGTAACAGGGGGTTCAGTCTCTGTTAAGTCCTTGTGCAAGTGCCTGGCTGGGTCATCTGCTTGCCTGACCCTGTGCAAAGAGAACAGCTCCCAGAGTGCAGAACTACCTTCAGCACACGTGTGGTCCCACCTGGTGTTCAAGGAAGGAAGTAATTGATGCGCTGGGGCACGGATTTGCAGCCCTGTGCAGAGAAAAGCTTCTCCTCTTTGGGGACAAACACCATCATCTGGGCCACCTCGTCGAGCGTCGCCTCGGTGTAGGGCAGCCCGCGGGCCAGGAAGGCATCGCGTGCGCAGAGCTTCACGTGGTGGTACTCCAGAGGCAGGAACGGCACCACGAAATCAATGAGGTTCTCTCGGAGGAGGTGGCTGTGGGCGTAGCTGTTCTCTGGAGCAAACACAAGACAGGGCAAACTCAGAAGCTTCACCTGAGAGCAGCGTCCCTCTGTGAGGCCAGGCTTGGCTGCGAGGAGCTCAGCCGGCCGTGTGTGGTGGGACCCACTCGTGCAGAGCTGCTCAGCACTGAGCCTGAGCACAGAGCATCTCTAGGAATCACACCAAGAGATGCCTGCAGCCCCAGAGAAGCCTCGGTACTGCCCTGTGGCCTTGGGCTGCCACTTGCCCCCAGCCATTTTCAGGGCTGAAGGGGGCCAGAAGGACTCTTGGCTCCCTCCCCACGTGCCTTGGCTCACAGGGACCAAGGATGGGGCTCTCCTTGTCAACAAGGCCGGGCTGGGGTGGGGTGAGGGCTCGTTGCCCCACGCACAGCCCCGTGTGGCACACAGGATGGGACAGTGCAGAGGGGCAGCTTTGCTGGCAGCTGCCCACAGCCCCCCATGAGCGAGCCCCACTCTTACCTGCAGCCTCCTGCAGCTCCAGCCGCAGCCGCTGCTCCAGGAGCTCCATGGAGATCTCCTCCCGTACCCGGCCAGCTCGCCAGAAGTCCAGGGCGACCTCATTGATGGTGTTGCCACCAAGATTGCTGCGGACACAGAGGGAAGTCACTCAAGATTTTCCCCAGAGCTGAACCGCTGAGAGCTGCCAGAAGCTTCCCTGCAGAGAGGCCCCGGCAGTTCTGTTGGCAACAGAGCATTTGCTGTCTAGGATCAGCACGTGGAAAGCCTGCCTTCTTCCCAAAGAGCCCGTTTCCGCAGGCACGGATACAGCTGTCTGCCATCCTGCCAGCTCACACCCACGGGCAGCGGATTCCTCCATCTCCCTCAGTCCCCTGTCCTGGCTTGGGAAGCTATCGACCTCGCAGGTGACACTTGGCTCCACACCAAACGCTGAATAAGCCACTACAAAGTCCAAGTGAAAGGGCAGAGCACATGGCAGGAGTCCCGCTGGAAGTAAAGGTCCAGGGCAGGGATTCAAGTGGCAGCCCAGGACTTGGCAAAGCATCCTCTGCCCATGGGACAAAGCAGCAGCACAGTTCCCACCTAAGGATTCCTCTGGACACCCATGGGGGCAGCTCTGTGGTGGGGATTGCAAGGTCCTGGCAGTTGCTCAGGGTCCAAGGACAGCCCTGCACCTTGGAAAGCAGGTCCAGGAAGGTGGGCCCCCAAGTGCTGGTGAGCGGTTTGCCCCCAGCCCTGAATGCCCCAGTGAACTGGGAACCAGCTGGATGCAGAGCTCATGTGGGTGGGAAGCAGAGAGGCAGCGGGAGACACAGACTTTGCACCCCATCCTCACGTCAGAGGCTCTGGGCCCCAAATGGAAGGCAGGGAAAATTAAAAAGCCACCACTGATTCCCACCACCGCACTTGCCCCTTGTTAGGGACAAGCAGCTTGTACTGTTCCTGCTTCCAAGCCAAACCCCAGGACAAGCAGCCCCTTCTGACTGGGGCCAGGCAGCCAGTCCTAGCCCGGCCCCAGTTCCCACACCTGGGCAGAGCTGCAGGGCCGTGCCAGTGTCCCCAGGAGCCCTGGAGCAGAGCCATCCCTCCCGAAGCAGATCAGTGTCACCCTGCCACCAGCAGTGACGAAACCCCTGCGATTACACAGCGCTGCAGTGCAAGGCACCCTGCTCCCCTCTGCCAGGGGGCACGAGCAGGGGTCACACCGTGCCCGGTCCTGACCTTCATGGCTTGCCAGGCAGGACGTGAGGTCAGCCCAGTGCGGCTGGCAGCACACCCAACCCGTGCTGAGCAACAGGGCAGCACCTGCCCCGGCCAGCACAGCCTTGCCCGAGGGACCGCACTGAGGTCAGCCCCAGGCCCTGGGCACACACACAGGTCCTTCACAGGCAGGGAAACCTCTCCGAGGGAACCACCAAGCTTGCGGGGTACAACACATGCCTGGATGGTGGGAGGTGGAGGAGGAATGCTCTGCTCACCGCCAGCCATTGGGAACAGCTCCTGCCGGAGCCAAGCTGAAGGCTGCAATTCCTACACTGAAAGGGGCCCAAGGTTCTGGTCTCTCATTCTTTAGGGGCTGCTTTAGACAGGTGCCTGCCTCACATCTTGGTTTTGAGATGTCCTGTTTCTCCCTCCAGCTGCATCCCATCCAGAGACAGCGCTGGGGTGCACATGTGCCCATCTCCTGGGAGAGGAACCAACTAAACCAGGCTGTACTGATGCCAGGGTCAGCCTCACAGCGCCTCAGTCTGCAGCCACAGCCAGGCAGCCGAAACTCCCCAACTTCTAACAGCACACAGGAAATTCCCACTGAGGCCTTCAGCCCCAGCTTTGCTCCCTGGAGTGTGACATCTCCTGCTTAGCTGGCCAGGGTGACACCACATTAACTGACTCTGCTTCCTTGCCTCAAAGTCTAGACACTGGCTCAGGCGTCCCACCTCAGCTGGGCCTCAGCTCCTCCTGCAAACGCCCTGTTCCCTGGGAGGATGCCCAGCATCCATAGGTAAAACTGAACATGGAGGCAACCACCACGAGGGAAGGAGGTATCTGTGCCCTCCCCTGCAGCCTGAGCCCCTGGTATCACACACCTCATGGGATGAACACCATCACTTGGTTCCTCCCCATCCCTTCAGGGGCCCAGAAATCACCTGAGGAAGAGGAAGATGGATCTCTGCTGATCCGCCTGGCCGCTGCTGTCGTGGTGAGCCATGAAGGGCCGGATGGCATCCAGGAGGCTGGAATGCAGCTTCTCGGCCTCATCAAAGATGAACAGGGCCTGCCTGCAGCGCCCCAGGGTCTCGCTGAGCTGCCTCTGCAGCTGGGCCTGCAGCAGGGAGGGGCGTCAGGAGCCCGGGATGCCCGGGGATAACCCAGCCAAGCACCAGGGCACCCAGCAGGACAGGGCAGAGAACAGAGAGAGCAAAGGCAGGAAAACGAGCGAGGTGAGAGAAAATAGTTTAATAAGCAAAGGAAAGAGGAAAGAGAGAAATCAAGTGGTGCAAAGGCAGCCACCCACCCTGCTGCAAACAGACTGATGAACAGCCAGTCTCTGAGCAATGGCTTCGTGCCCCCAAACTCCCTCCCACAGCTTTTATTCCTGAGTGTGACAGTAAGTGACATGGAACATCCCTTTGGTCGCTAGGGCTCAGCTCTTTGCTGTGTCCCAAACTTCTTGTACACCACCAGCCTCTGACCTCAGGGGCAGAGTGGGAGAGGGGGAAAGCCTCGAGGCTGTGCAAGCCCTGCTCAGCAGTGACCAGGACAGCACTGTGTGATCCAGTTTCACCCACAAACCCAAGCCACAGCCCCACGTGGGCATCTGGGAAGGACACGAACTCCAGCCCCGCACACTGCACCATCCCATGTTGGTGGCTCTCACCTTGTAGGAGTCCACGTAGTTGTGGTGTGGGAAGTGGAGCAGGGAGACGAACACCCGGACACACTCGCTCTTCAGCCCGTCCCGGTACAGGTGGCTGGCCACCAGCCGAGCCACAAAGTTCTTCCCCGTGCCGGACCAGCCGTGGAAGGACAGGACCAGCGCCTTCGGGGGCCGTGGGCTCTGCAGGAACCCCTGCAGCGCCCGCACCACCACCTCCTTGGCCAAGTGCTGCCCATGGAGCTGCCTGCTGAGGTCTGCCTCCAGACCTGCACAGAGAGAGCCACGAGCTCAGCCTTAAGCTGCCAGCACAGCTACTGCAGATGGGAATAAGAGGAGAAAACGTGGCAGGGCTGCCTGGGTGAGAGGATTCTGCAGTGGCATTAAAGCCACAGGCTGCCTGTGCCCTGCCTACATCAGCCTCTGGCCCCAAAAAGACACAAATCTTCCACTGACTTCCTTTTTCCTTTAGGAAGAGGCGGAGCTGTTTGGCAGCTACAGAGGGCACGGATGCCCAAAGGCCCTCCCAAGCTCCCAGCACAGGGTTTGCATACCAGGAGTCTCAAGGACAGCAAAACACAAAGACACCTACTCATGGCTTACACACAGGTCTCAGTATCCCCTCCCGGCCTATGGCAGGGTCCTGGGCCAGTCTGGATCCCACCGCATGTGCCTGGAAGCTATGGGATGCAGGCAGGGCTCATGGCAAGCTGGAGCACACATGCTGTGCAGCAAGGAACAAACTCTCCTTGATCTCAGAACTCCAGAGGGGACACAGGACTCAGCTCAGCACCCTGCTCAGGAAAGCCCTTTACTTACACCACTTTCTCGAACACACTTTAACAGGAAAACACCCCTCGAAACAAGCCACACAAGCAGCACAGCCCCTACCTGTGATGTTGTTGATTATCCTGCAGTCTCCTGTCTCGCAGCACTTGCCGAAGCTGCAGTACCAGGCAGAGAGGATCTCCAGGTAATCTTGGCCCACCAGAGGAAAGCCCCAGCCTGGAAAGGGCAGCAGTCTGAGCAGAGAGGTTCCAGGAAAGTGGCTTTTTTTGCATTTTGAGTGGATGCTGAGCTGAGCCCTGTTACGGGCAGCCCTGTCCCAGGTGCACGGACTCAGGCGTGCCCCTGCGGGCAGCGCTGGCTGTGGGGAGGGACAGTGAGCTCGGAACTGGCAGCAGCTGGCTCCACACGGCTCCGAGTGCCCAAGAAGTGCAAGTGCACTGCCCTCATCCCGGGCTATGCCAAGGACGGAGGTGCCCGGGGCAGCGACCCTCGGGAAGGGAAGGCAGCGCCACAGGAGCCGGGGGCACAGCAGCGTGTCCGGCCCTGCTGCTCCTTCCTGGGCACGGCACAGCGAGAGAACACAGAAAGGTGCTTACTTGCGATGGGACTGGACTCTCGTTCTTCTTGCTCCTTCTCCTCCTCATCCTCGCAGCCCTCCCGCCACACCTTGCACGCCACGTACTGCCAATACTGCTTGGAGAGAGCACCCACAGCTCCCAGATGCTTCTTCACGGCTTCGTACCTCGCCCTGCCCCACGGTCCTCCCTCCGGGACGGCTCCCTGCTCCTCTGCCCAGGGCCCGCGGGGCGGTGGCGGCGTGCCGGGGCTGCCCGAGCCCCCCAGGAGCAGCAGCAGCACCAGGACGCAGCAGCCGAGGCCGCGGCGGGCCGGGAGCCTGCCCTGGCCCATGGCGGTGCGGCCCCGGCAGTGCAGCGGCCCCTGCTCGGCTCCGCGGGCTGCGGCCGCCCCCAGCCCGAGCTGAGCTCGCTTCCTGCCCGCGGAGGGCCTTGCTGGGCAACAGCTGCGGCCCCGGACGCACCGCGGCTTCCCTGTCCCCGTCCCAGCCGCGGGGCACGGCAAAACCCAACCCCGTGGCCGAGCGGAGACGCGCGGCACCCTCCGGCCCCGCCCCGGGCCCGGCCAGCCCCGGCTGCGAGGGGAGGGAGCTGCAGAGATCGCAGGGAGGGCCGCGTTCCCGCAGAGCTGCAGCACCAGCGACGAGTGCCCGCGGAAAGCAAATAATCTGGTTTTTAAGTAGCCCAGCTGCTCGGCTGAGGTTTTGCGGCCACAAACGCAAGAGAAAATGGCAGCCGTTGCTCAGTGTCCTTTCCGAGGCGACACAGAAATACAAGGGAGCGGTGGGTGGGTCACGGCTGCCCAGGCTGCGTTCGCTCAGCTCTGCGATCGGGGCTCGGGGACGCGCGGGCTGGGTGACACCGGCTGTGTCATTCCTCAGCGACCCGAGACGGGCACCTCCGCACGCCAGCACACCCGAACACGGGGACACGCAGGGTGGGCTCTGCTCAAGCAGCCTGGAGAAGAAATACCCAGACTGGCACAGAACCACCTCAGAATCGCCCGTGAGAACTGGGGGACAGCTCACTGCCACCACTAAGCTCATCACCAACATCCAGTTTCTCCAACCAGTTGTAAACCCCCTCCAGGACAGGGCAGCAGCAACTGCAGTCCTTAGGGCTGGCTCAGGATGCTAGGATCCCACGCAATCCCTGGCTTCCATTTTGGAAAGAGGAACACACACACACTGGGCTGTAGGGGGGAAGATTTAAAGAGTGGGTAATTCCCATGTAACTTGCATTTTACCTTAAGCTGTACCACTGGTGGCTTACTGTAAGAGAGTGACACCTCTACAATTACTGAGCAGCAGGACAAGTCCACCCACAGCATATCCTAACTGAGACCAAGGCCAAAACGCTTTGGAAATGGAAAGGATTTCAAGGTTTTCCCACATGATCAGAAAAATAAAAATAAGAAGGATCATAAATAGAATTAATCGAACCTGGTAATTCCCTGGTCCAGGTGGATGGGACGGGGGGGATGCAGCCTAGACATGGAGCAGAGTGCATCACCATCTACAGGTGCCTGCAAATATTGCACAGCAGCATTAAAAATACCGGGCCTAACAAAACCGCCCCTTCCAGCTACAAAAGCAGTGAGGCTGAAGCCTGAACACCAGCTGCAACAACTTAAACAGAACTAAAAATAGTGCGTCAAAGAAATCAATTAAAAATCAAACTTTCTGTAGCCATGGCAAATTAAACTGCTGTCAGCCTTTCTGAAAACTAGTTGAGGCACCTGAAACATTTATAAACATTTATTAAAAAATTCATAGCTGGAACATTTGAACTTTGCCCAGCTGGGAGAACTGCTGTAGCTGGAAAGGGCTTATTAAAAGGGACAGATGCCATAAAAAATAGATGCTTATGTGTTCCAAAGGAAAAAAGAAAATCCTGAAGGATAAACTGACTGTCCAACACTGCACCAGCTCCTGGCATAATTCCTGGGATGCCAGCCCTGCCCAAGTGCAGCACATGGTAAGAGCCAGAAGGAAAAACAGAACAAGTTCTTTAGGAGGCCCTGGCACAGGGTGCCCAGAGAAGCTGTGGCTGCCCCCTCCCTGGAAGTGTCCAAGGCCAGGTTGGACAGCCTTGGAGAACCTGGTCTGGTGAAGGTGTCCCTGCCCATGGCAGGGGTTTGGAACAAGATGATTAAGGTCCTTCCAACCCCAATCATTCTGGGATTCTGTGATCCTATCTATTCCCTGTCTGACCTGGCCCTGCAGGTACCAAGGCACTGGAGCGTTGCGAGTGCAGGAATTACCCTCCTTGAACAATTCAATTCCCTTTGTGGGCCCTCAGGGAGGAAATTACCCTCATGATTAGAAGGGAACCTGCAGGAGACTGGAAGAGGTCCCAGTGCATTGCACTGAGCAGACCTCGCTCATACCTGCCGTGGGTTAGGAAGCACGTGGGTTTTTCCTTCCTCTGCTGACACCCTGACACCCAGTTTGCTAATCCTGAGGTGAGTCTGGCAGCAGAGGCAGCTGCAGGGACCTGCACAGCCCCAGAGATGATGGGAGGACGCTCAGCTTGTCACTCACGGCTGGTTACTCCAAGCAGTCAGTCCTGGTGAGCAGCAACCACCTGGTTAAAACTCCTCCACCTTGGCTCAGCTCAGCTCAGCTGCCGTCTGAAGAGAAAACAGCACCACAAGAAATGGTTATGCCTGGCTTATTCCACACCCCAGTGCAGCTCGGGACAAGCAAACACTCAGAGGAAACCTCACAGTCCAGAATTTCATTTACAGGCTGTCCAGGGAAATGCCATGCATCCATCTTTTAGGTTTTTTCCCCCCACTTCCATACAGCAATTCCTTCTGCACATCCATCCCTGCACTCTGACAGAAGGCAGGGGGAGAAGAGTCTCTCTCCAGAGCTCAGTATAACACAGCTATGGATTAGATCACTAAATAAAAGAAAGACCTAGAATAAAGGGTATTCCCTTTAGTCCTTTCCCCTCCTTCCTCCATTTTTCTCCCCACAAAGTCCTATCTATCCCCGGTCTCTTAAAAATACTGAGATTCTACAAAGAAGGAACAAATCACTAGTCCCACACTAGGGATATATGAACTAAAGACTTATTTTCATCTCTCATTTTTAGATTCAATAAAAAAATTGTAGGGAAAGGATTTGAGGACTTCAGGGGAAGTGCTTATTTTCAACCCCCTTTGGTTCTCCATTGGCTCAAAGTTGTTTGTGTTCATTCTTTTGTAAAAGTACATTCATTACATAATCAGAAACACTAAAATCTCCCAGTTACACAAATTCTCACTCCGTTACTGTGGCCAACCACTCCAAAAATACACAGCAGCAGCACAACAAAGTGCTTGGAACAACAGCTCTCCAAACTGCCACTTTCTGCCTGTCAGAACTTAAAAGCATCTGTAGCTGTTGAACTGCTCATACACAAGCAAGAATCCTGTCCCGCTCCCTGAGCAAATTGGCACCTCAAAAATAGAGATGGAGGAAAGAAAAAGTTACTGTCACCACACAATGCTAAGAAACAAAAAACCCCAGAACATCCTCCCCCACAAAACCCTCAAAATAAACCCCAGAAAGCAGTTCTTAGAGAATTCAACAACACTGAAACCCGAAGTTTCAAGCGAGAAACTCTAGTTTAAAGAAAAGCAGGTTTCACACCACCAGCGGATGCTACAGAGCAGGTCAGAGATCCCTGAATTCAGAACCGCTTCACCTCCTGCCTCTGAAACACTCACTGCTGGGGCATCAAGAGAAACTCTGCTACAGCCTGGGTAAAGCTCTGCTCTCATGGGGAGCAGAGTGCCCTGCCCCATCTCAGTAAAAGCTTAGCAAAGGCAGCCACCAACACCTGGCAGCTCTACAGACACCTCCTGCACCCCGGTACCCATCCGGGACCCTGCCAAGGGCTCAGCCCACGTGCGCAGCAGATGCAGGGCCATGGCACGCACGGGCAGAAGCCCACTTCAGGCTAGCTGTGTTTTATTTCTGTATCCCTTTGGGACACTCCTCTTTCCTTACCAACAAGGCTCTTGCAAACAAGCTGCAGTTTGACCCCATTTTTGGGTCTACATGAGCGGAGTGAATGCCACTGACAACCACTAGCAGAGGAGTAACTGGGAAACAGCAGCAGCAAAGCACTTCACACATTCAGCCCACCACATGTTGGAACTCGAGAGACAGACGGGGGGGGGACAGAGAGAGAGAGAGACTTAAGCAATCCATCAGTGTTGCTTTATTAAAATCTTTATTCACACAATGTTGCTTTATGTGGGATCTGACCCGGGGGGATAGGAGTAGAAAGTCATGATGGCGTTCTGTTTGCTTATTAGCAACTCTATTTGTGCAGCAGCTCCCAGGGGCCTCCTCTGGCAGATCCGAGAGGGGGGTCTGTTCCCAGCATCTTGCTCCAGCTGCTGCGGTAAATGAATTACCTTCTTAATAAATTAGTACTTTTGAGTTGAAGTTTGTTTGGCAAGACACACTCCAGTTCATCAGCTGCTGGAAAAGGAGCTGACTCGAGTGTCTCCTCCCCCTGACGGCTGACTCGGGAAGGAGGAGGTAAATAGCAGATGGCTGATGAGGCTCTCTTTAATTAGTTCTTGATTTCTGTGCTTCCAGCGCTCTGATCTCACTGATAACCTCGACACAACCAGTGTGTAACATCTGGGGCCAGCGGGTGACACCGCACAGCGAGCAAGGATCAGAAGGTGTCACGAAAGCCTCCTCGACAGAGCACCTGCCTTGCAAACAGTGTTATTTCCCAGAGGTTCAAGCAGACCCTGTTGGCACATGGATGCTGCTCCTCCTTTCCTTTGCAATGGTTACAGTTTAAAATCTCTCGGGATTCTGTATTCAAGCATCACTGCCAAAAGGGCAGAAATTGTCACAAGGCCAAAACCAGATCTTCCTGATTTTGGTTTAAGAGAGGAATTAATTTTTCGTTCCTGCTGCAGAACACCAATCTTTAGTAGTGTTTACAGCAACCAGAAGCATCAGTATCACAAACAAACTCCAAAAAACAACCATTTCTTGCTTCCTTCAACTGATAATGCTGGACTTCATGCCCTTTGTCCACAAGTAAACCAAAATAAGCCAATACCCTGCTTTAAATCTTTGACATTTATACTGGGGAAAAACTTATCCTCAGGTTCCATCTGACAGCAAAAGCTTTAGCTTACAGCACTATGTAAGTCCTCAACACTAATTTAATTTCAAAGACTGAAAGACTTTTTTTTGAGCTCATTATTAAATCAAATGTAAATATCAAGAGTGATCATATAGAAATCGAAAATTAAATTTTGGTAGATCGCTCCCAAAATATTAAGAGCTCGTGATTAAGCTCAAAGAGAAGAATATGCTTTTAGAAATGAACAAGCCACCACCATGTGCTTCACCATCTCTCCTTTGGGTAAATCATCTGAAATTTCCTGGGAAACAGCTCAAACCAGCACTTGCTCCTGCCCCAGAGGCACCACCCTCAGCTTCTAAAGCTTGTTCTGTTACCAGGCGATAGAACCACGAGCTTCACAGTGTCCTCAAAGCTGGCCGTGCGTCACCATCCTGACTAGGAACTCCAGTAAATAACTCCAGATCCCAGCCCACCATCTCATTGCTCTGGGGCGCAGCTGTGATGTGGCCAAGTCCAGAAGAGAGCAAGAATAACATAAAGTTCAATCTCAGGTAAAGAGTCACATTCTACTTTCAAGATACTCTGCTCATGCAATGAGAAAAAGACTTCATCAAAAGAAACCAATACCTGCATTTTTCAGATCATACCTCTCCCTGACACCTTGTGGATGAGGTGTGGCCAAGGTGCAAGAACAGAAACAGCTCTTTACCTGCCTGCCACACTGAAGTTAGAGAAATCCTGACAGGAAATCAGGGAAAAGGGCTCAAACTGACATTTTGGTGCTCTTGCTCTCAAGTCCAGTAACCTGTAATCACTTTGGGAAGGGAGCTCTTTCCTTACATTAAGGACCATGCTGGCTGAACACTGATGCAAAGCTGTTCAATTTGGAAATAGTGATGAAGCTGCTTCTCTTCCGGAGACACAAACTGAGACCTGCCCCAAGGTGATCAGTTTTATGACACAAGCTCACGTTGAAGGACAACAGGACTAGCACAAGATGAGTGCTGCGAGCCTGCCCTGAAAAGCCAACTCTTCTCTATCCATGGCAAAAGCACCAGTGAGGAGCCCAGGATGGCCATCCCAGGCAGAACATCGCAGTGGGGGTTGCAGGAAGCAGCTGGGGAAGGCAGAAAACCTCCTGGAAGCGGGCACAGCTTCTGAGCTCAGCCACAGCCACACCAGGTGAACATGGGGCCCTAACACTGGTGTTCCAAGCACAGCAGTGCTGAGCTGTGGGCACTGGGAGCAGCAGGAAGCTCAGCTGAGATGAAGAAGACAGACCAGAGCTCAGGGTTGTCTGCATACCTCAGGTTACTGCTGGTAACTGGGGAAGTCCAGCAAACACCTCTTCCCCCAGTCCCACGTGCCCAGAGGCTCGGCAGCACTCAGGGCTCACAGTAACGCAGCCTGACCTCGCTACACAGAACTGCTTCCAAGGACACATCCTGTCCTCCTCAGCTACAAGAGAATGAAAATTTGGTTATAATGGACACAGTACTCCAAGGATATTTTCTCTACTCAGACCTTGCCAGATTCCTTAAGAAACAAGTGACAAGACACATGGAAACTTACTATAACTCCTTAATTATCAAGTGCTGTATAACCACCCTGTCCTCTCCTAAATCTCCAACCCTGTGGATAAATCTTTGATAGGACTTCAGCAAAAACACTGAAGCATTATCACATACGAGGCAACACCCCTTCCCAGCCTTTTATCAAGGAAAAGCCAAGTGAGCAGCAGAGGTCCCCTCTCCCGCCCCGCAGACAACCAGAAGAACATCCCACCCCGGGCGGGTGGCACAACTCTTCAGTCCAATCATTCTTTTATTCGCCCCTTGCTCGTTCTCTAGAGAAGCAGTAAAATGCCCAACCAGCTCAGAGCTGATTGCGTACAACCCTGAATCAGACAAACTCGCCAGAGTACGGGGGGGAAGAGGGGGGGGAGAGGACTGTCCTGTTCATCTGTGTCTGTCCCCTCCAGATTCAGTCCAGAGGAGTGTGTGTGCCCCACGCAGCTGCACCAGCGCCCAGAGCCGTCTGTATCCAGCGATGCCCACTGCCGGCAATGGACACGCCACGGCGGCCGCCATCCACTGCGGCCTCGGCCACCCAAGGCCCTTCCCACCTCTCACTGCTGCCAGCCCAAGGAAAAAGCCAGGGTCACTTCCCTTCCTCTGGCTCGGGAGCTTTCCTGTTCATGTCAGTCCATCTTGGCCACAGCCCTTCTGAACTGATTGTGCTGTTTTTCTATCGCTTTTTTGTTTGTTTGTTTTTAAAAAAAGGAGTTTCATCTCGTGTTCTGCTACGATTACAGGTGAGACAGAGTCATCCTGTCTTCCACCAGCACAACATCTGGCCCAAACTGGTCTGTGCACTGCTTCACTGTAGCCAGGATGCTGAGGAGCCGCTGGTCCAGGGCATCCAGGTGAGGGTCGGAGAGCACAGGTGAGATGGGGTCATGCGACATGGCAGTTTTTAAGGCAGACTTCAGGACTCCGTTCTTCAGGTAATTCAGCCTGTTCCAGGTAGAAACCCGGATGCTGCAAAAGAAACAAACACACGTCACCATCCCACGGTCCTGCTGCATCCCATCGGGAATACCAGAGCCAGCCTCCTGAGGAAGCCTGGCACACCAAGGATGGAGACTCATTGCAGAGTTTGGGATGGCAGGGTCCAGGTGAAACTGCACCACAGACAGGATCTAATGAAACTTGAAAACTGAAGGTGATGAAGAATCAATCCGGTGTGACGTAACTCCTGTTACACAGGAACACTTCCAGCTGTGAGCACAGAAGGTCTTCAGTCCTGAGGCCTCCCAGACACAGTTTGGAAAGGAAAGAAAACGCAGGAAAATCAACAAATTCAAACAAAACTCAGGTCACCATCAGGAACAGCATCACTGGCCAATAATAAACCACAAAGGACAAAAGGCAGGTGACCAAACTTCCAAGAAAGAGAACACAGCAGTGACCTTTCCTCTTCACTGGCCACTGAGCTTGTTCGTGTCAGCCCATCTCAACTCTCATGTTCTGTGAAGTCTCTTGGGATTCTCCCCCAAATCTTTCAGGGCCAAATCTTTAGCACCCCTGGTCTAAACTCTTGGGTTTGATGGCCTCTGATAAAACCATCAAAATAAGCAAGTGTTGTAACAAACCAACAGTTAGAACAATTACACATATGAATTCTTATATGGCATTTGCCTGGTACCAGAAAGAAGGGATATCTGAAAAGCAGGAAGTTGCAAAGTCTCTTACAGAGATAAACTCCTCCTCTGGTTGCATTTGGGAGAATCTAGATGACAAAGAATCCAGAAGAATCTCAGTAAAGCAGGAAATTAAACATACATTTAAAATTAATGTAGGAAAATGACAGCATTTGAAAATTCTTTAACTGTTCTCCATATGACTTTTAAAAGGATCTTGCAGAACATGGGCCAGGTGTACTGCAGCATGCAGGGAGCTGGGCTTAGTGCAAGCAGGATGAGAGCTCAGGCTTGCTGCGAAGTTCCCAGGTTTCAAAGGTCCCATGGCATTTGGAAGACAGGACCTTTCAAGGACAACCTTCAAGGACAAGCTCCATTTGGAAGGCTTAAAGGAGTTAATGTTAATTATCAGTCAAGAAGTACATGTATCAGTATTTTTCTTCCTGGAAATTTTCATAGAATCCCAGAATGGCTTGGACTGGAAGGGACCTTAAAGCTTATCTCATTCCACCCCACTGCCATGGCAGGGACACCTTGCATTATCCCAGGGTGCTCCAAGCCCTGTCCAACCTGGCCTTGGACACTGCCAGGGATCCAGGGGCAGCCACAGCTTCTCTGGGCACCCTGTGCCAGGGCTGCACCGCAGAGAATTCTTTCCCAATATCCCATCTCTCCCTGCCCTCTGGCACTGGGAAGCCATTCCCTGTGTCCTGTCACTGCAGCCCCTTGTCCCCAGTCCCTCTTCATCTCTCTTGGAGCCCCTTTAGGCTCTGGAAGGGGCTCTGAGGTCTCCCCAGGGCCTTCTCTTCTGCAGGTTGAACACCCCCAGCTCTCTCAGGCTGTTCCCAGAGGAGAGGTGCTCCAGCCCTTGGAGCATCTATTTCCTAATGAGAAGTAGCAATGGCCTGGTAAGAGAGTGGATACAGAACAGAAATCAAAAAGTCACAAATAAAATAAATTTAAAAATAAAATAAAACCACAGCTTACCAGGCCAAAGCAAAAACAGAACACTGCAAAGAAAACTACAAACTTCACTTGAGGGGAGCATCCTGAGCAGGGCTGCAGTTTTCTTTAGAAACCATCTCTGAAACGATTAAATTGCCAGACACATTGGATCCTTCACTTCTGTCAGGGAGAACTGAAGCTGGGATGTGGACTTTGATTTGTCAGGAGCTGGATGGGGATAGCTGCAGATGCAAAGTGCCTGTCACACTGACTGTGGATAGATCTGAAGCAGTGACCTGGAGGTGAGCCCACTTCTGCAGCTAACCCTCCAAAAACCCTACTGCCTTCCTGGAAACAGATTCCTCAGCTTCTCGGGCAGTGCCGATCCATCAAACAGACACTACCTCAAAGAAGTACAGCACTGTGGACCCGAGCAAACATTTTCAGGTTGCCAGAAGGCTCCCAAGATAATGATATTGCAAACCTAAGGACAGCAATTACATAAGTACAGTGAACAGCACCCCTGGGTTTCACTTACATGCAGCACTGATAGAGAGGAGCCAAGATGCTTCTTTCATCCAGGGCAGGGTTTCCAAAGCTGAAAAGCAAAATTAAAACCAAGTGAACCAGCTGAACTCCTAAGGTTGTTCTCAACATAAAGAGCTTTGTGAAGAATTCAAAGAAATCGATACTAGGCAATTTCATGCTCCAAGAGATCAAATCATTTAAATTAAAATACAAACAGGCCATGACCAACCACAGACATAACTCTCCACAGCATCAGCTAAGCAGGTGAACAGAAGTAGCACCAGCATACCCAGTTCTTTATCAGACCAAGGCACCTTAGAAAGGCATTTCAGAGGAGTTTAGGAATGATGCAGGGGTAAGGAATAACTGGCATTCTGGGCATGGAGGATGGGAGCTTTGTCTGTCTGACACAGCTGGGAAGGAACCAAACAGCAGCAACCATTAGAGCAACAGTTCACTAACAAGGGGATCAACTTAAACATGTCATGCCTACACTTTCTAAGGAAGCCAGAAGGCTTCCATAGTATTTCAAGCTTCATCTAAACACAGGCTGGATTTATTTTTCATAGTTTCACCTTCCTCATAACACTGTTTTCAACAAAGAACCTTCCCCTCAATAAAGCTAAGTTGCTGTAGGGGCGTGGCATTACGCTGCCCAAATAATTCTGTTATTAGTAGCTTTAAAACTGGAGTAAGCTCCCAGGGAAGTGGTCATGGCACCAAGGAGCACCTGCTCTTACTTATGGTCTAGTTTTAGGTAGTCCTGTAGGAAACAAGGAGTTGGGGCCAATGATCCTTACAGGTCCCTTCCAAATTGAGATCTACCATGATTCTATGAAAAACCATCCCCTACCCATTATTTCAACGGAGCTGAAAGAAATTTTAAATTTTATTGAGCGATTAAATAAATCACTTAAATTTTCAAGAGAACAATTTACTGTGAGCCTGCAAGGCCCCACCAGAAATATTTTCATAATGTTATAGGGACGTACCATAACAAAGGACTTGACCTTCAAACACTGTGCTCACTTCCAGTGACTGATCCATTACCTTTCCTCCTCCTAGCACACTGTCAGTGAGGAACAGAACGAGCATTTCTGCCAAATTCACCTAAAGCAGCAGTAATGAAGCAGTCTCAAGGTGGAATGCATCCTGCTGCCATACTGGAGTGTTACTGAACAGGCTGATGACAGCAAGGAAGGACGGAAGGAAGGATGGAATCCACTATATGAAAGATAAACGGGAAAAGAAAGGTAACCCCAAGCCTTCCAAGGATCTCCGAGGTCTCAAGTGCTGCGTACACTTGGTACAAGTGGTGTGGAAAGCCAGAGCAGAGCTGCCACAGGAACTGCTGGTCCTTCACAGAAGGCGAAACTCACTGCCACTGCACACGGGAGTGCCCGCCAGAAAAATAAATAATCCTGAATTGCTGGACTAAATTATGAGAAAGACAAGTAGATGATCTTTATGCTTTTAAGAAAAATTAATCAGATTGTTATGATTTAAAGGCTGTGTCCTCAATATGATTTTTAACCTAAACTATAGCGGACAATATAAAAAAAAAGCTATAGCAAAGACAGATGAACTCACATTTTAAGCACATTTTTAAAACATTTTTTTGGGGTAAGAGTTAATGTCCGCATTTAGAACATCATCATATTTTGCTTTTGGTATCACTTCTACCTCCATTTGAAACTTTTAACCTTTCAAAGCCAGAGTAGGCATATCCAGAAGGCAGGGAATGCCAAATTATTCAGAAACACATTTTTAAAAGATCTGCTTTTATTACAGCACTCACTGATACTGACTGGTGATTAATAAGGAAAGCATAAATTTTCAATCTTCCATTAATTAAAAGCCTAAAAGGAAAGGGCTTTTCTGAGGACAGGAGCAGAGACTAGAACACACCTTTGGAAGTTGCTTTGGGAAATACTGTGTTAACTGGGGAGTTTCTGTAGCTTGAGTAAGACTTTGCCAAGACAGAAGAGTATTACAGCACAGAGTAGAATCATAGAGTCCCAGAATGGTTTGGGTTGGAAGAGCTGGGTTTAAGCTCATCTTGTTCAACCCCCTGCCATGGGCAGGGACACCTCCATGGACACCTCCCACTATCCCAGGTTGCTCCAAGCCCCATCCAACCTGGCCTCGGACACTTCCAGGGATCCAGGGGCAGCCACAGCTTCTCTGGGCACCCTGTGCCACCCTCACAGGGGAGAACTTCTTCCTAATACTGATCTAAAGCCACTTTCTTTCTGTTTGAATCCATTCCCCCTCATCCTGTCAGCATCGCAGCCTTTGAAGGACCCTAAGATTTGGTGAGTAATTTCTCATAAAAAGGGAAGACTATTACAGAAGATATTAAAGAGTCAATTAGTGTGAGAGAGAAAACAGAGAGAGACAGAGCAGGTAAGTGTGTGTCCTTGTGCTCGCCACTGCCAGGCCAGCAGGGCTGTCCCCAGGCCCACCTTTTGGCATTGTCCAGCAGGATGAGCATGCTGGCTCCCTCATCGTCCTGGAAGCTCTCGTAGTGGTGCCGGTCGGCGTTGCCGATCAGGTAGTCGAAGACGGCCGTGTCGATGATGTCGAGCAGGCGCGGGCCCGAGTCGTACGGGGACGTTTTCTTCACGGCGTCGCAGTAGCTCTCGTCGTACTCCCACCTGCAGCCAGAGAGGAACAAGCAGCCCTTCAGGAACCACCACTGCACAGCAACAGCAGCGACAGCTGCCCTTCAGTCACCTTCGAGTGCACCCAGAAAAGGGGAGCAGCCCAGGCTAGGGAAAGAAGGAAGAGCTTGCCAACAGTGTTTCATGAAAAGAGTAAACATTAACATCCTGCATCAATATCCCAGCGTATGGAGCAAGCTATAGTTTCAGTTCAAAGGTACACAAACATCATCTTCCTATGGAAAGTCAGAGTTTGCTTCCTCACAACTCCACAGTGGCCAGGCTGCCTTATGGGAGGATTACTGCCATGCCTTGCCTCCCTCAGCTTCCCAAGGAACGCCTTCAGCACCCTGTTTCCACCTGGCTTTCCAGCCATCCTCTTCTTTCTTCTTTCCAATGCAAATATCCTCATTGTGGTTAGTAATGAGCCCCTCTGCCCCCAGGAGAAGGGCTTCACTGTGTTCATTCTCCCTCACTCACAGCTGTCTCTTTTCTCCCCACTTCCTCTGCAGAGTATCTCACCTTCTCCACTGGTAAGATTTCAAGCTTCCCTCTTTTCTCCTTCTCCACGTAATCTTGTAACACAGGTGTCATGTCTCAATTCTCCAAAGCTAGGATTTTAAATTTTCCTATTTTCTTCTTTACAGCTTTCAAAGCTATTCAACACCACACCAAAACAGCCAAATCTCTGGTGTATATCCTTTCCATCTGTCAACCTAAATAACAAGGACATCTTCCACGTAAGGACTGAAACAATGCTTCACAAAGCAGCAGTTAAATTGGAAATGCCTTAAAAACCATCTGTGATTTGGAAACAGAGATGGAGGAAACACACGCTGGAGAGACTTGCTGACATGCTCAAAACTGCAGATAGTCATAAAAGTAGGAAGGTCAGAATTTAATTACTACAACTGCCACATATCCCACTTCCTCTTCCAGTGGTCTGGAGCCAGAAGTCCCAATATCCCATCTTTCCTCCACGTATCCAAATCAGAGAGGTTAAAAATTTATCTGCTCAATGTTTTTGATAACAGGTCACACACGTTCCCCAAATGCTGTGCCTAAGTCCCTCTAGGAAGAGGTATCTTCACACCAAGGTCCAGCTCACACTCAACTTGTAGCACAAATCCACACAGCAACAGTCTCAGAGTCTCTTCTCCTTGTGCTGGATACATTTCTTATGCTGCACCCCACTCTCCCTCAAGTGTTTCTTTTTCTCTCATTTTCCTTCGGAGCAGTACTTAATCTCCTTGCCCCAGTTTTTCAGGTATACTATGCTCTCTCTCCTCATTTTCCATGCAGTCTTTCAAGAGAGACTTTCATCCAACACTCATTTCTGATCATTTATATTGTATTAGCATAGGCCTTGGAAGGTCAGGGATTTTACCTATTACATCTCCATTAAAAATTATGTACACGAATGTGCCTGTGTGAATTATGTTCAAAAGGTCAACTCAGAACAGCAGCTAGAGCAGGAAAAAATTCTTACAGTTATTTTTCCACAATTACCAGGCACAGAAAACGGAGAGCATGACACCGAGAATGCTTAATTCTGATCTCTCAAAGTGAAATGTGCAGCATGACAAGGTGAAGAACACCAGAACCTTGTAACCTCACCTGAAGGAGGCAAGCGTGAGTTTAAATACACCAAATATCAAATCAGCACAGGAATCAAGGTAAACCCCTGTGTAAGCAGGCAGAGTATGATGAAAAGCAGCCTCTCAATAGGAGGAACGCCCCCATGAAATTCATCCTGTTCATTACTGCAATGTACCATGTACTGAACACAGCTGATTTTGACCTGCTGGGAAAGAGAAAACATCTGCTGCTCAAAATTCAATCTGTGCATTCTATACTCTAAAACAATTCAAGAGAGCCTTTGGATGAGATTGTTTCTGAGAACAATCACATCACTGGAAATCAATGGATAATTTAGATCAAGGACTAAAAATCTCTTCCAATCACTTTAAAATTCAAGACAGATTTGGAAAAATTTACTAAGATCAAACCCATTTGTTCTGGTCATGGCAAAAACATCCCCACCTCAGGAACGCAGATGTGGTCCATCTATTGCAGAATGCTGCTTAAAGAAGGACAAACATGGGATTTAGCACTCTTTACATGCTGAACATGGTCACCAAGCACTGATGGCATTCAAAGCAAAGAACTTTTTAGGGCCTAGCTTAAGTTAAACCAGCTCCACAACTCTGAAAACAAACTACAAGGATCATGAAATTACATCTGGCACAGTGGTACCACATTTCAGGGGCCACGGAGGGGCACAGCATCAACAGAAGGTCCAGTGGCACAGGAGAAGAGTCTTAGTTTGCCCATAGACAAGATTTTCAGAGCTTGGAGTGACTGCAATGTGGAGCTCTGTTCCAGCCAAGAGACAGGAAAAGGACGTTGCTTAATATCGTGGAAAACAACAAAGATTTTTTTCTTCCTCATTTTAATTTAAATTTTATTCCAGACTTCTTGGCTTCTACTGTTGTGCTAAGAAAGCTGTTGGCACAACTGTAGGTTTTGAAAGCCCTTAGTGCTCTTTAATTAACCACTGGATTTGCAAGGGTCACTTCAGTACAAATGATCATCTCCAGCGAATAACCGTGCCATGCCCTCATACCTGGCGAGTTTGCCCTCCCGGTACGTCCTGCCCCAGGGGTGCCGGTGTTTCTGCAGGGGCCAAACATCCGGCAGCCACAGCGTCACCGAGCCCTCCATGATGTCCCCATCTGCGCAGGCTGGCTCTGTTTCCCGACAATAGTAGCACTTCCCATAGAAGCAAGTGTTATTGCCTTAAAAAGAAAAAATGAAGAGGTATCAAACAGCAGAACTTAATCCAAGGAATGCAGCTGAAATTCAGGAGCATGGTGTTGCAGCAGAGGCTTCCCCGCAACAGGATTTCACCGCACTTGTCTTTGTGCTTCCTGTCTCTGAGAGGGAGAGGCTCAAAGGAGATTACACAGACATCTGCTCATTCAGAGCAATTAATGACTAATACCAAAAGGACAGAGCAATTATATTTTCTAATGACTTTATCACTCCGAGAATTAATACAACATTGCACTGTCAACAAGTTTTTGTGATCCCTTCCTAGTCCCTAGGACCTTGACTTTGCAATGTTAACGCTGCTTGTTTCTCACATTTCATACTTCATGTGTCAGATTTCCCACTTACCTGAAAAAGTTGACCAAAAAGAGGTAAGTGAAAAGAGACACAGCAGGACTCAAAGGGATTTGGTGCCCTGAGACCTGCCACACGTCTCAGCTAATTGAGCTGACTCAGCAGAGGAGACAAACAAGTATCATTCTCACATAATCTAGGAATGCAGATGTGTCAAAGCTTCATCAGTGTCTTCTGACAGGAGAGGAGCAACAAAACTCTGCAGCCTTTAGTCCACTAACACTGATGTATCTTGTAGCATCAAATAATCTGGAGCAGCCTGCATTAATAGTTTTAGCTTAACCTCTTCTATTTTCCCCTTCTTAACTCGCCTTCGCTTGATCCTCGCCAAGTTAAATCCAGTTCCATGCTCACAGACGTTCTTCCAAAATACTCAGCTATGTCTCACTTGGCTGTGATTACTCTGTCCTTTCTTCCTTTGGTTCTACATCCAATGTCCTCCCCAGACCAGGCCCAGCTCTCTGAAATCTGTGTTTTTCCCTTTCCATCCTTACACATCCCCAGCTCTCAGCCAGCACTCCTTTGGAGCCTTCCATCCAGACCCAGCTCCTGGGCTCCCAGTATCCCACCAGACAACCTGAGGATGTCAGAGATCGTTACCAACACAGAGCTTGCAGACCAGATCTCTTATTTGTATGGGAAGCCTGCAAATCTCTCTTCCCATCCAGGGCCTGCAGCAGGTCTAGCAAGAGACAGAATTCTTTGAGATTCTAGCTGCAACTCCAGCAAACCTGCACTGAGTATGCGTGAATTCCCTCTTCTTCAAAACCTCGGGAACTTGGTCAAATTTGGCCTGACAAAAGATCGTAACCTCCTCCACAGATCCACCCATTTCTTTAGTTCCTGCTTGGAAGAACAGCAGTTCCAAGGAATCTGAGGAGGAGCAATGAGAATTTCTGGAGCCATACTTCTCAAGTCAGCACTGCTGCTAGAACACAGCTTAGTTATCTCAGCTGAAATTGGAAAATGTAAAGGCAGGCAGCCCACGTGAATGCCAGGAGAGCCTGGCGAGGCTGAGCTGAAACTTTCACCTGGAAGTTCCACCTTGTAAGTGGCAGTGCCAGGCAGCAGGTGAGGCTGCCAGCAGTGCTGCTCACAGGAATGGTACCAGCTGTAAGGAACAATCATCTCTGGAGCCTTCGGACTAGAAAATGAAACAAATAAAAGAGTAGTAATTGGATGGTTTATGAACCATCCAATGAAGGAGTTAACCATGAACCAACCATGAAGGAGTTAAGGCTGCAGCATAAGTAATTTCTGGGTGCTTAATGACCACCTGGTAGGAGTTCACATTAATAGCTTCTATTATGTGCCCTTCACAGCATCATTACTGTAAACAACACAGGGAAGTTCTGTCGTGTTTGGCTGTAAATGCTCTGCAGGCTCTGATGCAGCACAAACAACAAATACCAAACAGTGTGTCAGCTCTATAAATTATCCCAAATCACCACTCTCTTCACATTAAATACAATTTAATTTTTTTCTTTTCAGGTCTAATCACAGACTTTTCTAACCATCCCTGACAGCAGAGAGAAAATTCTTACTCAAAAAATAAAAAATCCCATCTGTAACAGCAGCATGAGGGAACACAGAGCAGTTACAGAGGGAAAACTACTTGAAGAAAACCAAGTCCTCCTCCCATGCCAAACGGGGTTATCCAAGATCTCTCCTGGCACAGAAAGAGCTTCCTGCATCATGGTTAACTGTTCTATAGCTGTGTCAGGTTCCCACGGCTCTTCCTTCCCATTAAGCACTTTTCCTTTCCTGGGCAGCCCAGTCCATGGAATCCACTTACCCACAGTCATGAAGGTGCCCAGGAGCTGCTCCGTGGCCACTGGTTTGATCTCTGTGCGCAGATTCACAAACCTGCCAACCACCAGCGGGGCTCGGCGGAAGCCCAGGATTCTGATTGGGGGTGAAAAAACACGACCTGAGAATTTGCAACATAGGCAGCAGTTCAAAATGAAAACAAAAAACCCCCACGGTCTCTGTCAGAGGTGACAGAGACCAAAGAGTAAAGTTGAAGCCCTGCAGCAACCTCCCCTCTTCTGCAAGGCAAAATAAGGAAACTCATTTTTCTCATGTGCCTGGATGTTAAACTTGCTTTATAGGCCATCAGTGACACTCCTTTATTAAAGCATTTGCAGCAGAGCAACAGAGGATGCACCATGCTCCAACTCTCAGAACTCAGACCTCACACCAGAAATATCCATCATGTGTCTGAAGCAGACTGAAGCAGTAAAACCAGATGGCCCGTGGGCTGGTCACCTGGGAAGATCATTTATAATTTGTGGGAACCACTATCTATTAAAATGTTATGCTTAAGCCCAATTCAATTATACTTGAAAGCCACCGATCCAAGAGTTGTTTTGTTTGGCATGAGGAAGGAGAAGGGAATAGAGGAGGTCGAACAAAAGTGAATGCCTGAGAAGTGCCTGGAAAAACAGAGGTGGGAAGAACAACCATAAAACTTGCAGTTACAAGATCCAGGTTCCACTCCCATGCACACCACAGCCTTTGCTCTGTGACCACAAATGACTTAGGTATCTGTAATGAATTTTAAGAGCACTTAAAGAAGTACAAAGATCAAAAGAGTGTCAGCCCCAACTCTCTTAATGCACTTTTGACACCCTTTTGATAGTCTTTGCATCTCAGAAAAAGAGCCTGAAAAGGCTCTTCTGGAAAAGGGACAACTGACATTCTGCAGAGGTATTGGGAGAGTCACTCCAAAACCTGAAAAGGATTTGTTTTAGATATCCAGGGAGTAAATCCCCTTCCATAAATATAAAATAACCCTAAGAAAGGGCAACACAGAACGTCTGTCTGAACAAGTCACGTGCATAAGGACAAAATTCACACCCAATCCTGAGCTATGCACAGCCTGAGCAAAAGCAGGTGTTCCAAGAAAACAAGCGCTGAGCTTAGATGTGAAAACCTGCCCCTGTATTTCCAGAGCCACAGCTGAGAGGCCGCAATCCCGGAAGGACTGGCACAGCCTCGCCATCAGTGCTAAACACACCAAATGATCCAGGATCCTTCTTGAAACAACGGCATCCTGGGACAAAATATGGAACTGTCGCCATTCAACACAAAGGTACAGATTAAAGTTCTGTGGCTGGTAGGTTCTGCAAGGTATTCCTGAAGAATAAAGAGGTGCAGAGCCATAGAGACAGGCTGGAGAAAAAAAGCACAAAAGCATGACCAAATGGGCAACAAAGAAGAGTTAAGTGGGATTTGGACACTGGAAAGAGGCTTTGATTGAATGTTCAAATCACTACTTTTTCAGGGAAACTGAAGCCTGCATGCTTCTTGAAAGCACAAATGGACTGACATCTGGCTACATTATCTTTTTCTGGTCTTAATATACCCTGATTTTGGCTCACCAGCACAAGCTGGCTGTAGCAGCAATGGGTGTTACTCAACTAGTTATCATCAAACCTTCCCAGAATTACTGATATCCACTGCCTGTGGAGTTCCACAGGTGAATCGGGACTAACAAACATCTCTGCCACCACCTCTGAGTTCAGTCACAGTGATAAGGCTCTTATTTATGTACTGAGAAACTTCAGTTTAAGTTCAACCATTCTGTCCTTTGTTGTATTTGTCCCTCCTTATTCCTTTTCTCAAGCTTTTACGTCTCTTCACCCACAAATCTTCCTGTAATGAGGCAACAGAGACTGCTCATTTATTCGATGTGAAATTGCAGCCTTAACAGCATTTCATAACTACTGACATTCAGTGTCTCGTGTTTTCTGTCCCATTCTTTGTACATCCCATAATTTTTGGGTTTTTTTCTGTATTTGCACCTCCAGCACAGGTCCACAAAACCACCTGCGTACCCCAAGCACAATTAGTATATGAATAGCTGGTATTCCTCTAGGATGCACTGACTCAGATTTAGTCTAGACTACACTGTTAGTCTAAACATTAGTCTTAGTGAACTGGACATGAACTTAGCACGTGCATTTAGTATTTCAGACTCTTCCACAGCATTTGGCTAAGCTCCTCCTCCCCTATAATATTAACTAGAGTGGTTTCAGGGCTCATTCTCCTTTCCAAGCTTTTCACAAATATCTAAAATGTTACACTCTTGAACAGATCTTAGAAATGAAGTTTCACAGAATAAGCTAATTCTTATTTTGGCTTTAACGTAGTATATTGGCAGGTTAGAGGAAGCTCACATCAGAGGTGTATCCTTCAAAGAACTCCTTTTTTTCCTGGTATTTTCCAAAGACAATAAAACCAGCTAAAGCAATATTTCCATACCTATCCAAGTGAAAGGCTGCCACCTCTGCGTTGTGTCTGTCGTAGCCAGCGTAGGGTTCTCCTTCCACTATATAATCCCTGGCATATCTGTAATTGAAATAAGTCAAATGAAGTGAGTCTATGTAGAGTTCCCATCAATTCTGCTGTTCAGAGTAACAATTTAATAACAGTGCTACGTTAAAAAGTCTTTGGGTCGCTTTCCAAGTGATTGCCTGTGGGAGAGGGGAAAAACATCAATGAGATTAAAGTGTCCAGACTGTTGAAGTGGTAAATAAGGAGGAAAGGTCAGCGATGTACAGTGCTCTCCAGAGCTTGGGAAACAGTTCACATTCCAACTAATAAATTTTAATCCAACCATATGCCAAGTCACATCTTAGAACAAAGAGCACAGACGCTGCTATGGAACAGGGGGCTATTTATACTGGAAAGTAGCAATTCCACAGACGATTTTGGGGTTAGAAAGGATTGTACATTAACATGAAAATACAATCTTATATTGTGGAAGAGATGGCAAATGCAATCTTTTAGTAGACAGAAAATCAGCAAGCGTGAACCTGAGGACAATACTGGGTATAAACAGAGCCTTTGTTCTGGCAGAGAAAAGACATAATGAACAGCAAAAAATAGAAATTAGGCACTCATTGCAACAACAACGGTGTATTTTGGTGAAGTGGAAGGCCTTTTGCTCCCTTTTTAATCTTTTAATAGATGTTACTTACTCAAGGCAAACACCAATTTCTCAGTTTCCTGACATTTGGATCAGTGAAGATACTGCTTTAGCACCACGCTGCAGCTGAGTGTGAAATACCACAATCAATACTCAGCAAATGGATGAAATGCAACATGTTTTCAAATAAAGTAAGGCCAAATCAGGTTACCTATTTTCTCACTGCCATCTATGTATCAAATTGTGTAAACTGCATTACTTCAAACAGAATTTGTGTTCAAGCAGTAGCAACAACAGTGTAAGAGAAGGCACAGAGCTCTCCTTTGATGTTTTAGCCTTGCTCAGGGAAGATGTGGGGCGAGATGACAGTCCATTTCCCCAGCCTGAGCAAATGCTTCAGCTTCTCTGAAAGGCAGCTCAAAAGAGAATTCACCAGTGCAGGATTCCTGCCAAATGGGAGCTTTCACCAAAACCAGCATCTTATGTCACATATACCACCAGATGTGACTATAGCAACTACTATTTGTTAGTAAACTAGGCTGTATTTCAAGTAAGTGGGCATCTAGTCCTTTCCAGAGCAAAAGTAATGAGGGAATTCCTTCTTCCTCAGCCGGTCAGTTTGCTCAGAGCTGTTTTTAGCAGTAACTTTGACAGAGCTTTCAGGTCCAAAGCTGGTCAAACAGACTCTTTCGCAGTGCTGGAGCAGGACTCTGCCCACCAGCCTGGCTACTCAGCAGTCACGAACAGAACATGGGTCCACCAGGACGGCCAAGGCCATCCTCTCTAGTGCTCCTACAAACATTCCCAGCTGCATGTGTCCTCGCTGGAGCACAGTGCCTGTGTTTGCCTGCACAGACAGGGCATCACAGACCGCAACCCAGCGCTTGGTGGAATGCCTCACATGGCACTCACTGACAGGGAAGGCACTGGGGAAATGCTGTGTCTCCTCAGTGCCCTCACTGGAGGGGACGCCTGTCGTATCGCCAGGACTTCCATGTGCAAGGCTCACACTGCCTGGGCCCAGGGAGCAGGAACTGGCTGGACAGAAATAGGACTGTGAGCTCAAGTGCAGGGCAGATTTTTTCTCCCTCTCTAATCATAGAATCACAGACTGGTTCGGGTTGGAAGAACATTTCATTCCGATTCTGCTGCCATGGACAGGGACACCTTCACTAGACCAGGTTGTTCCAAGCCCTGTCCAGCCTGGCCTTTGAACAATTCCAGGGATGGGGCAGCCACAGCTTCTCTGGGCAACCTATGCCAGGGCCTCTCCACCCTCACAGGGAAGAATTCCTTCCCAGTATCTCATCTATCCCTGCCCTCTGGCAGTGGGAAGCCATTCCTGTTGGCCCTGTCACCGCAGGCCCTTGTTCCAAGTCCCTCTCCATCTCTCTGGAGCCCCTTTAGGCACAAGAAGGGGCTCTAAAGTCTCCCTGGAGCCTTCTCTTTTCCAGGTGAACACCCCCAGCTCTCTCAGCCTGTCTCCAAGCAGAGGTGCTCCAACCCTCAGAGCATCTTTGTGGTCTTTGCACTCACTCATTAGCAGGACAGGAAACCTTAATGCCTGCTTAACCCAAAATCTTTTTCTATGATGACACTTCTCATTTGCAGTGAAATCTCCTAAAACACACCTGCCTTACTTTTTAACATCTTCCGTCTCTTTTTCCCCAAAGACAAACAGTTCAGAATGCTTTACAGCCAAGACTCTTCAGAAACATTTAATCATGTTAAATTTTTCTGAGGATCACTGTAAGCCGAGGCCATACCAAGGAAGTATCACTACCCTCCCATTCTCACGTTGCTCCTCCAGTACTCACCGTTGGCAGACAGGAGGCTCAGGGGCTCTCACTCTGACCTACCCAAACCATTTTTACAGCCTGCATTCAACTACATCAGACACACAGACTTACTTTTAAGACCACTGCCAACTTTCCTTCCTTCCCTGTTCTTGAACTGCACCCTCTCCTGGCAGTCTGACACAAGGAGGCAAAGCTTGTCTCCAAACTGCCAGAAGCTGCACTTCCACAGTCAGGGAAACACGGCTCAGAAACATCAGGCGTAACCAGCATTCCCTCGGGACTGAACACAGTGATTATTCTGTTAATCTAAAGACCGGCTGTAGTGAGCATCAAGGCTGTACAGCCTAAGACAGCTGGCACAGCAACCTAATGTTACTGGAGCACCAGCAAGGCTCTATCCTGTCTGTCTCAAAAATAACAGGATGGCCTTTCCATTTACAGAAAAATTCGTAACTTAAACGTTTATGTGACAACACGGGGAAAAAAGTATCTATAAATAAAGCAGTGATTGATGCAGTTACTGAAAGCAGCATTTACCTCTTGGGTTTGAAGACAACCTTCTGTCCTCCTTCAAGTATCAGCAAAGCTTTCAGCTGCGTCCCTTTGTACCCCACATCAGCTTTGACGATCTTCTTGGTAGTCATGGCGTGCATAACAGCCCCCAGCTCGGGGGTGTCCTCGGGGTACACCTCGCGGGGCACCACCCACTGCGCCGCGATCTCCCAGGGCGACTGCAGCGTGTGCTCCAGGCGCGGGTCCAGCGCCACGCGCAGCCCCGCCAGCATCCGCTGGAAGGCGCGCTGGTCCTCCCGGTTGGCGGCCGACGTGTCCAGGTTGTCGATGAGGAAAACCTTGGTGAAAATGAAGATGACGAGGAGGATGGCCAGCAGCACGACTCGCTGCTTCAGCTTCATGGTGCCCTTCAGCCCTTCTCCCCTGACCCTTTCTTCCAAGCGTTACAGGAAGTCTGTTGGAGATCAGGGTGAGGAAGGGGATGTTAGTTGATGAATTTCATGCCTAACTTGCATTGTAAAAGATGTCTCACCACTGAAGCATCTCTTGGTACCCCTAAAAATAAACAAAACACAAACTTACAATCCTGCAGATCCCACCAAACTCAAAATCAAGTTTATGCTTGGAACATAAGCCTGCATTTGTGGAAACTTGTATCCTAAAGCCCGAACACTTTGGTTAAAACACGCTGGGTTTGCTGCCTTCCTACAGCCTTTCTGTGATCTGCATGGAAAGGGAAACTGCCAGACAGCATCTCTGCACAGCTGAAATCATAGCAGCTGCAACCACCACGGGCAAGACTTTTGCAGGGAACCGTAGTTTAACGTGATTGCTCCAATTTCACATGTACTCTTCCACTAGTATGAGATCCCACGATTGCTGGTGTCCTAAAGACCTGTCCCTCCAGAAAAGCTCCCAGGTAGATTTTAAGACAGCTCACAACAGTGAGAACAGCTGCACAGCCCACTTTCCTGAAGGTACTAGACATAAGGACAGAACAGACTTAATTGTTTATTGCCTTTCATTTGCTGCCACTATAATTCACTCAGCTTTTTTTCCATTCTTAAAAACAAATGAGCTGGGGTGGGAGATGACATCTTTACTTCCTTGCGGTTAACTAAGTACCTTGTGCACTCAACTGTAAAACCCATAACCAGAGAAAATATACAAAGTGTCTGCAACCTCAAGCAAATTAACTAGAAAAAATATCCCACTAACCCTGGCCTGCTGTCAGTCACCTCACCTACAACAGGTAAACCACATCCGTTTCTACATTTACAGTGGGCTGCAAGACATGCCTGGCCCCTCAACAAGCCTTGGCTAGGACAGCGTTCGCACGTAAGGGCCAGAGAACGCATCACCAACTGTATTCAGTTACGGGGACAGAAATTACCTTCCTGATCTTAGCTGAATGTAGTCAAAAGCCAGATGGAAAGGGGACATGAGGCATGCCTCTGAGGAGCGCTGGGAGCCAGCAGGAATTTCTCTTTGCACCAGCCACGCTGATCAGGCAAACCCCGAACAGCACCCTGAGCTGGGGGGGGTGGGGACTGACACAGAAAAGCTTTCTCATGCAATTTAACAGTAAGTGTATAAACCAGCCACCATTAATCATGTCACTGGGAAAAACGAGCTGCACAGGCTCATTTACCAGCAGCAACCACAGGACAGCCAGGCCATACCTGGACAGGCACACATAGGTCACAGCCATCAGTGCAGAATCAGGCTGGCACAACGTAAGAGCGTTAGTGTAAAAGGACATGCAAACCCACAGAGGGCTCCACAGCACTCTCAACAAATTCACATGAGGTCTGGAGCAGACCCATCCAGCTACGTGGCTCTCCCACATCCCTGTTAGCACTCACAGCAGGATAGAGACCCAAGGAAGGGCAGAGGGTAGAAGCCTCAGGGATGCTTCAAATTAGAACTGTGGTCCCCTCTTAACTGTGTAATACTGATTTTCATCTATTGGAAAATACGCGCTCATGCTCATACTGAAAGAGAACAAATCAGATGTCTATACGGAAATTAGAGCATATTATTATTCTTCATCTAGTTCTGTTTTGGCAGCCTGTTCTTCTCCAGACAGCACTGCCACCTGCACATTACCCACTGCAAGCACGAGAATGAGAAGCAGAGACAAGGAAGATGCACCTGACCCAAAAGCTCTCATTCTTGCAGATACAGACTCACCCAGAAAGAGACCCTTAAATAATAATCATATTATTCTTAAACTTAAGCAGACAAGCAAAGCAGAACAACTGCACCTGTACCCTCTCATTGTAACTGCATAATTCACCTCTTTTTAAAACTCATAATTCTGAACCATTTTGAGCACTGCTATTACCAAGATCTGCTTCCATTCATTTTTAAAATCCATTAGAGTTTGTAAGGAGTTAGGCAGAAGAACACAGGCCATTTCAGAACAGTTACTCCTCTCTATGAGATATGTGTATGTGTACACATACATTTCAAGAAAGCCTCGCAGCCCAGTGCTGGCTGGATGCACAGGGCAGGATGCTCCACACCTCTGGAGCTCAAGATGAGCCCTCACTTTTCTAGACTGATTTCCAGGAATGCTGAGTTTCTCCAGAGATATTCTTCTTGGGAGTGGGGGGCAGAATACAACTACGGTCACTCAAATTAGAGGTCATCTACTTAAGTTTATCTTTTTTGACGGCTTTGAAACCAATTTTGGCTGAAACCCTCCAATGAGGGTAGAATACACAAAATAGAATTTACAAAAAAAAATAAAATTAAGTATTTAACTATTTGCTGGTGAGTCAGCTCTCACTTCTTAGTGACATCCGAGGACATGAGTCATTGGCTGCTTTCCTCCAACAAACACCAAAGCACCCCGGAGGTTGCCATGCAATCAATTTCCCAGTGCTCCACGCACAGCCTGCACTTTGCTCCTTGGTGCCAACATTACAGTCTCTGCTCTACAAGCCAAGAGAATTGAATCCTTTTATGAACAAGTTTACTATGGACTGTAAGAACCTGAGTTTACTGTTTTAAATTGAAGATGGCATGGGCGACAGCGTTGAGGCGATGTAAAAAAATATTTATGCAGTTTTGGAAGAAAGTAATTTGAAAAAGACAAGTCTTTGGCAAAGTCTTGGATTGGAAAGGAAGATTATGAGAACTCCAGAAGTGTCAAGCTGGTCCTGGAATGAGGTCAGAGATGAGAAAAGTGAAATAACAATACACCACCAAAATTTTAAAAAGGAAAAAATAAGGTGAGCTGTGAGCAGAACTGTGGAATGAAGGGCAAAAGGGTCTTGGACAACGACAAAAGTAAACCCAGCTAAAAACAGAAAACAGCCAGAAACAAACAGCCCTACCAGCTTTTCAATGCTGCAGTCAACTGCAAGGTTTGCTTAAGAAATGCTTCTTGTTTTTCACTACCTCTTTGGGGTACTTCCTGATCAATTCTTTCTCTTATTACAACCAGGTCTGTATTCTCAGCAAGTATGAGTCTTCCAACTCAATATACAAATAATAGCATGTCCTCAGTATCGTGGCAGGGTCACTGTGCACACAAACACATGAATTAAAGCATGTCTTCTGGCATTAAATACCAACATCAGACCACTTCATTCACAGTTCAAAACACAGCATGCAATCTGCCCGTTACAAAAATCACAGCTACTGTAAGCAGCCTACAAAGTTAGCAGAAAAATCCCACAAGACATTTTTTATTGGAGTCACAAAATCAATGCCGTGCCTCATATCACAATCTTATTTTTACATCATAAAGCCTTTCAGCTGCTATCTCAAAAATACTTGTGTGCACAATTTGCCAGGTTTTCATTATGCTCCAAGACAAATCAGGTCTGGGGGCAGGCAAAGGTTTAGTTTGGCAGCACAAGTACACAAAAAAATCATAGCTCAAACAGACACTGATCTGAAATGGATATGGTGGAAGCAGACTCTAACTCCTGTTTAATGCACAGGGTTTTTCTTATATACACTATACCTTTTGGGATCACCTATCAAAAGGCCTTTAGAAGTTCTCCAGTAAATCCTGGAAAACGCCTTGAAGAAACATCATAAACAGTAGCGACATTTTCTTCTTCCCAAAACGTACTTCAGTCTCACCAGATCAATCTTCCTTCCCATCCTCCCCTCTCTGGCCAGCTCCTTGGTGGCTCATGCCTTCCCTCTCTTTCTCTGTGTGAGCCTTGTTATTCCAGTTTCCACAGGCAGGCTCCCACAGACCTTTCCTTGGATTTCTCAGACTCATTCTGTCACTTCCACTCTCTGCGTGCTGCCTGCCTTGTGTACAAGTTTAGTCATCTAGTGCTCAAGGCTGCCCACATATTTACTTGCCTGCTGTTTCTCCATCTCCTTTCCTGTTAAAACTCTCGTTATCTACAGGCAAAATCTGTGACAGTCTACACTCAAACTTTCCACAAACACAAATGCACCCCCGGTTGAGGGCTACAATACAGACAAATATGAAAGACCACAAGCATTTTAACCACTGCAATATCACTGCCTGCAGCTGCAACAATCAGTAACTGCCTGAAATATTCTCACACAGCTTTGGAAAGAAACAAAATCATTTTGTCCATCGGTCTGCCCACCTTGGCCTGTTATATCCCTCAGTAACTTTAGAACCTGTCACTTGCCTTTCTGCCAAATTTGTCAGAGAAATACTTGCACGAGCTTTATAAAAACCACAGGCCAGATAAGAGGACAGAAGCCTCGAGAAGCCAAGGGCAACTGGGTAAATATCCTGAATCTTTCCCAGCTGCTGGCACAGCAAACAGGAACACCTGACTCAGCTGGCTGCACAAATAAGGATAGGGCGGATTGGGATGCGGGCAGCACCTGGGTGCAGCCCTGGGGAACGAGAAGCTACCAGGCACCGAGGCTGGCAGGAGCCAGGCAGGAGCTGCTGGGGTAGGATGTGGCAAACAGCTCCTCAGGAAACCAGGCTGCATTAATCCTCCTCGCAGAATGACTTTCCACCAAGCACCGTTTCCTATGGAAACAAAGTTTATATAATCACACTTTTCACTTAGATCCACCAGCTAATTCCAAATACATCTGAGAGGACAGTGGATGTTTTGAAGACAGGGTTTATGCATTTATTGGAAGCTGGCAGCCGGGGGTGCTGCAGGAAGGGCTGCGGCATTGGCTTAACAGTTGTCTGCTTGCCTTGGCCATGTGGGCAACCCACGGGTGCACACCTGGGACTGGCACGGAGCTGGGAATGCCATGTAGGCAGGGAGGGATTGGGAGCACTGAAATGCGGAAGGGTACAAGACAGGGGCAGGAGCCAAGGGCACTGATACAGAAGGGTCTGGGACCTGGTCAGAAGGCAGCCGGAACAACTCTCCCTTGTCCCCATCCCACTTACTGACATTCCACCTGACCATTGCAAGTCAATAAAGCCAGCTGGAAATGCTTTAGGGAGCCTTGTTCCACTTGGAAATGAAGCCAAGGCAGTGAGAAAATTCTGCAGTTTCCCTTCTCCACTCGACATTCTTATTATGTTTATTCAGCTCCTACATAAGACCGGCACTAAAAATTTAATGAGGGTCCATACACCCATCTGGCTTTTAGCAGCCATGAGCCTGTCCCTGCTGTAGGATAGTGCCAATCAGCCTCCCCCACTCCTCAGGAGAGGCAGTGGGATTCTGGTGTCAGAACCAAGCTGACAACTTTGTACGAGGAAATAAAATAAACTCTACCACAAATGGAGGCAAATCTTGTGCTGACGATGTAGGTCAGACTTATGGACACAAAGGGTGCACGGAGTCATTTTCAAATTAAAACAAGACACAAGAATATCTGTTCTGTAGTAAGTACCAGGTGGGATCCACTCACAGTGAACCCACTGCAAGCCTAGGATCTACATCTTACAGTTTACCCGGTTTGCTCAGCCCCTAGAGCAGCACTACGTATGCTGTAGCGCCTCAGAAGGTACAACGAAACAGCAGCAGTGCTTATGCACATCTGTATCCAGAAAGGGTGCAAAGCCAGATGTCCTTTAATAAGGGTTAAACCCACGGCTTTTACAACCACAGCCAGAGCTTCTATGAACACACATCGTATTTTTCCACCAGTGGACAATGACCTTCGCCAAGCTGCGACTGGCACTCGGTGAGAGCCCACGGTGCAGACGGCTGTTCCCAAGGGTTGAGATGGCCAGAGAGGCTTCACAGCCGTACGGGGCTCCGTCCCCAGCTCAAAGCGAGCATCCCGAAGAGGAATGAACCGCAGGAGTGCAGATCAAAATCCCCATCTGCCAGAGCTGCGTCCCTGCAGCCCCCGCGGACCAGGGGCGAAGCCGGGGGGTGTCCGGGGGCCGGACCCGCGGCTCAGGCCGGACCCGCCGGGAAGGACCTGGAGGTGCTGGAGCGAGTCCAGGGAAGGGAACAGCGCTGGGGGAGGGTGTGGAGCACAAGTTCGGTGAGGAGAGGCTGAGGGAGCTGAGGGGGCTCCAAGATCCTCTCAGCTAGAGAAAAGGAGGCTCGGGGGGACCTCGCTCTCCACAACTCCCTGACAGGAGGTTACGGCCAGGTGAGCTTGGGCTCTTCTCTCAGATAAAAAGGGGCAGGACAAGAGTACGGAGCTTCAAGCTGCGCCAGGGAAGGTTCGGGTTGGACATAGGGAGGAGTTTTTTCACGATAAAGGATGATTATATATTGGAATGGGCTGCCCAGGGAGGCGACGGAGTCACCGTCCCTGGAGGTGTTGAAGGAAAGCCTGGACGTGGCACTTGGTGCCGTGGTCTGGTTGACAAGGTGCTGTTGGGTCACCGCTTGGACTCGACGATCTCGGAGGTCTTTTCCAGCCTCACCGATTCCCTGATTCTGTGATTCTCCCGCCGCCGGTCCGGCCGCAGGGGCCCCTCCGGCGCTCCACGGGGCGCAGCCGCCCCTCCGCCCCCTCCCTCCCGCCGCCAGGCCCGGGCGCCCCTGCTGTCCCCGCCCCGGACGGCAGCGGCCCCGGGCCCCGTCCCGTCCCGGTCCCGTCCCGCTCCCGTCCCTCAGGC
>VXBT01000185.1:638235-660440 GCA_013400235.1 Oriolus oriolus | reverse complement strand
GAAAAAAAAAAAAAAAAAAAAAAAAAAAAAAAAAAAAAAAAAAAAAAAAAAAAAAAAGCCCCCCCCCCCCCCCCCCCCCACAAGGCTTTTTCCTCTGCAGACTTGAGGATGGATGGGGCGACCTGGGAAAACTGGCAGATGGAAAACCCATTACAGATGTGAGGTTTGGAGAATAAGGCTGAAGGACAATTTGAGAGTTGTAAATTTTAACTTTGGGGGTTTAAATGCATTGCTTAGCAACACAAAACAAATAGGAAACAAGAAGCCTTACGAGAGAGACGCTTAAATATTTTAAAATCCCTATTTGAGCTGAAGACTACATTACCAGATACCTGAGGGGCTGCTATTCTCAACAGCTACAGTCAAGTCAAAAAGAAAATGAGGACTATAATCTCATTTCCACACCAAAATGTACATAATTTATTTTGGTCAAGGAAAATAGTTATTTGTTTGTTCCCGTTCCTGCTTTGCACACTGCTAACGTGAATGAGCTCGGAATACACAATGAATATTTAAGCATTTTCCTCTCCCAGGAAATACTGTCACAACGTGTTCAAATACAGGCAGGGAAGCTGCTTTACTGGGCATGTACATATTGGATATGATCATTGCTACCACATGCCTGACCCTCGCTACATGGGCCAGTGCCATTTTATGCTGCTGCATAAATAATCTCCTAAAATTCCTGACATCTCCAAGGATGGCAGGGGCCTCCATCTCCAGGGAGAGAAGGAGAAGGATGAAAAAGAACAGATCACCTGGAAACAAATGTTGAATGTTTTACACTGTTTCTTCACCACAAAAAGGGTAAGAGGGGAGAAAAACAGCAAAAAAAAAAGGCATTACCAGATTTGAAAGGTCAAATATTAGTTTTGGCCTTTTTTTTTTTTTATCTACTGAAACAGTAGAAATACCAAGTAAAGCAAAGTATGAAGCTTCTGAACAAGCCTGTGGCCAAAGCCTCACCTTCTGCAGCAAAACACGAAGGGAACTCGTTAAAGATTAAAAAACAATCTCCCAAGGAACCAAAACTCCTTTCAAAAATCCTCTTCTTCTCAGAGCCTGTAAAAGCAGTTCTTCAAATGCATACACACATTTTTATATACCAAAAAAGCAAACATCAGGTAGTTCTTTGCCTTATTCTGGCGCATCAGCCCATGGTGTTACCTCTGGGGTGTGCTGAGCTGGATGGGGCAGGCACTGATCCTCTCCTGAGCTGCTGAACATGACATCACCCCACTGCTTTCACGAAGGAGGGCCACATTAGTGGAGTTCGGAAATAACCCAGACGTTCCCACTTGGTTTTGCTGCTTGAGCAAAAAGGGATACGGCAGCCTCACAGTTTTGGAGGTTTTTTCCCTTTTCTTTTCTTTTTGTTTTTTTTTTTTTTTTTCTTATCTGAAAAAAGCCAAGCACAGAAGCCCAACCATAAATAACCTGAAATAACTAATGCTCACAAGAGTTAAAATCAGCAGGAAAGCTCCTCGGCAGCTCAGAACTCCAGGCCAATAAAACCAGCTGTTCATATAAATACTTAACCTTCAAAATCAATGAAAAAAATAGAAGCATAATGGACACATCTTGCTTAATCTAACGGCCAGAAATATGGAGAGCAAAGAGTACTTAGAGAAAAGGCAATCTGACGTAGAATCGTGGAATGGTTTGGGTTGGAAGGGACCTTAAAGATCTAATCTAAGCCATCCCAATCCTAGTGGATACCTTCCCCTATCCCAGGTTGCTCCAAGTCTCATCCAACCTGGCCTTGGACACTTCCAGGGATCCAGGGGCAGCCACAGCTTCTCTGGACACCCTGTGCCAGGGCCTCCCCACCCTCACAGGGAAGAATTTATTCCTAATATCTGGTTTAAATCTACTCTCTGTGAGTTTGAATCCATTCTCCCTTGTCCTGTCACTCCACACCCTTGTTAATAGTCCCTCCCCATCTTTCCTGCAGGTTCCCTTCAGGTACTGAAAGGCCACAATGAGATCACCCCAAAGCCTTCTCTTTCCCAGGCTGAACAGACCCAACTCTCCCAGCCTTTCCTCCCAGCAGAGCTGCTCCATCCCTCTGCTCATCCTGGTGCCTCCTCTGGACTCTCTCCAGCAGGTCCATGTCCTTCCCGTGCTGGGACCCCAGAGCTGGAGGCAGCTCTGCAGGTGGAGAAGTGTTTCTGTGCAGACCCTCAGCAGTTCATAAGCAGCACTACATCAGCTGAAATGACCAGATGGAAATAGCAGGGAGAAGACTCAGAGATCCAACTCCAGCTGCACTTCATCTCCTGGCAGCAAGAGATGTCCAACATGCAACTCAATCCTGTTCAGTGGGCGTGCCACGATGGCAGTGTCAATCAGCAGTGTCTGCTGCCTGTGCACCTGCCTGAAAGCCAACACTGAGCCTGGAACAGAGGCTTTTGGGAAACAGCTTGACCTCGGGCCACAGGAGGCATGTATGAAAACCTCCTCTGGGGAGGATTTCAGATGGATGCTTTTAGCTTGGCCAGGGACAGGAGCAGAGACCACAAGCAGGCTGATGGTAGAAACACAGTGTGTGGTGGGTAAGTGTTCCCTTTTCTCATGTTCTCTTTTCCCATCTCCCTATCCAAACCCATGGTGCAGGGCTATCAAGACTTCTTTCCTCCACTGTCCTTGCAAAGCTCTTTCTTTTGGTTTTTTTTTTGCTTTGCAGATCGAAAAAGTGAAGGGGCACCTTTCCAGTCCCTGAATTATACACTAGGTTATTAAATCACCCACAGATCTCATTAACCGGACTCAATTTGAGAAAATACCTACTGCAAAAATCACTTGGTAGACTGCCCCAGCAGATGACCTTAAACAAGGCCCCAGCAGCTCCCAGGAGGTTTTTCTACAATCAGTTAAAACTAATTGTCAAGATGGTAAATACATATCAGAAACTGATGGTCTCACCCAAGCACAGACTCCCTGCTGCTGCTAGTACCACCCTCACCTGGGGTAACACTGGCTGGAAAGTTTTCCAGAATTCCCTTGGATCACTAAGGGCCTAGTTTTGCAGGATTAAAAAGGCAAGGAAGCCTGGCATCTTATACCGTAAAAAAAGCCCTCATAATTTCCTTTATTCTGCTCTCTGCAAAACGCTTGTGGGTCTTTGATACACAACACAGGAAGCAAAATAAACCACAAATTCATTATTTCCCCTTTGCCAGCTGCTTTTCCTTGCAATGAAACTTCTTTTCCCATCATGTTTCCATCACAGATGTGTTGGGAGACTGGCCTGCTGCAGCACTGCTGCCCAGCCCGGCTTGCATTTTTCTGGAAGAGAGTGGCATAGGGAAGGCATAGTGAAAAGTGAGCCTTGCTTGGTTGGATTCTTGCCTGGATAAAGGCAGGAGTTCCTAGCAAACCCCACACGTTTGTGGCCAGAAGGCTCCCCCAGCCAAGGATGTGACACCAGGTCTCTTGACGCATGGAGCTGAACAAAGGGAAAAAGCCCTCAGAGTTTACTCGTGCTCTTGGCTGAAAACAGGCTGCTAAAAACTGCACTCGAACTAAAGGGCATTATGGCGTGGAAACTGAAATCTCATCAGATATTCCACTGGAAAACAGAAGGAGCAGCTTCTCCAAGCACGAGACAGCGCCGCTGCTCTTGGAGCGCGGGAGGGAGCGAGCAGCCAAGGGGCTGGGCCGGCCTGCCCGGCCGAACAAGACTCACTTTGCTGGATGCTGCTGAAACTTGCCACTGTTGGTGAAACCCTGGCTTTGACATGAGCTTCAGGCAGAGGAGATAGATGTGGGGCAGGAGAGATGATGGGGAAAAAGAGCACGGAGAGAGATAGGAGGGGAAAGGGGCTGCTCTGTTCCCAGACCGCTGCCTGCCCCATCCCTCGTGAAAAGGCCCCTTCAGCCAGACCTATCTGTCAGCCTCTGACCTGCCTTTCAACATCATGATGCTCTTTGATTTTATTCATTCCTGCTGGAGGTTTTGCTTAAATATAAACAGCAGAGCATTTCAGCCGGAATTAAAAAAATACAAATAAAAGAAATGAGAAATTCCCCAAGCCTCCAGGCACATTTTAAGACACATGAAAAAGGACAGGACAGTACCAGCTTCATACATACCACAGCTGCAGTGATTCGCAGCAGAAGTCAGGAAGGTTGAATGTGCTAGTGTTTTGTTTTAAAATATGGACTTCACATTCAGGGAGATCTCTTCAACACCGAAACCTGAAGGAGAGAGCGAGAAATTCAGTGATTCCCACCTTTCCCACCTTGATATTTCTGCTTCTCCATGTGCAGGGCAGGCTGGACTCCGGGAGAGCAGAAGCTTTTGTGAGGTCCCCAGGACTCCGGGAAACACAGGCAGCTTTACACTAGGATTTACAACCAGCAGGTAAAGAACAACTCCAAAGGTGTTTTTATTACTTGTGATGAGGGACTATCAAAGAAGCCCCAGGCTACTTTGCCAACTGTTTGGTGTTACTTCTTTAGTTCTTACTGGCAACCCTCTAGGCTATTGCTCTGTTTTTCTTTCCCCCTCCTACCCGCTTATCTTTCATCTTCCAGCCTCCAATATTAACTCAGTTTCATGTTGGAAATTAATCTGCACAAAAGCTGAAGAAATTCAGCTGCTAAAAAAGAAAAATAGAAAAGAAAAAAGGCAGCAGGTCAAGTTCCTGACACACACAGAGACCAGGATAACACACACACACACAGAGGCCGGGATGCTACTCCAGCACTTCATCACAACACTGGTTGCGCAAACACAAGATGAGTTCTCGAGTTCTTTTAAACGAGCCACCAGTAAAGGCAGAAAGCTTTTTTGCACAGATTTTGACATTCCTATTTTCTGGTGTGAAACACGGCCGAAGGATGAACACGGATGATTTTCCTTTGGTAAGCACAGGGCTTTAATGACACGTCCCACCTTGTGATTAACACTTGGGTTCTTGATTCTTCTGACACGAAGACCAAAAAGAGTTGGAAACCACATATATTTACCATATCCTTCTGCTTTTAGCATTTTTCAAATACTGCCCGAAATAGAAGTTCAGACGTGCACTGTGATTGGCACGTGTACAGTCACTGTGGGAGACAAAAGATTAAGAAATGTAAGTGAATATTGACTGACACTTGTTTGCCCTGTGTGCAAATAAAGAGGCCCAGGCCAGGGCAGTTTTGTGTTACAGCATCAGTAGAGATGGACTGGCTGCCTGTGTAACTTAAACAAAAATGGGGACAGGGAGGTGGTCTGTGCTGGAGGATTTAGAAGCAAATAAAGCTCTATTAATCTTTCCTAACTTGTATGTACAGATGTTTTACTTTTTGTAACACTATTTCAAATTCAACCCAGATGGTGTAAATCAAGCTGTAATGCTCATTAAATAAATTTTCAAAAAAAGCATTTATTCCATCCCTTCAGCATTCCAGGCAGTTCAGCAGGGCAGAGCACCCACCCTGAGCAGGGATTGCACATGGCATACTTGACCCTGGCAAGGAAACAGTTCCAGCAGTGGCTCTCTGCAAATGGCCCATCCAGCCAAGCCTGAGCCTTCCAGACCAGTGTCTCTCTGCCACGGGAGGCTCTGGTGTGTGTAAAATGCACACAGGTTCTAAGCTGACAAGAGCCACAAGTGCTGGACCATAAAGGTACATGTTTTTAGAACCAAATACATTTTTTTCCTCTCAACAGAGTTACAAGGTATTTCAGGAACCAAAATGGAATTTTTAAAGTACTAACCATTTTTCTTCTTTTTTCCTTCTTTTTGTAAATTGTACCTTCACCAAGAGTTCTTCATGTTTATAAAACTGCCTATACATCTTTTCCATGGGTTACACTGTTTATAGTGACCATTAAATTCTGCACAGACCCCTTTGTAAATGACCAGTTAAGCCCAAGCAAACATCTACCTTGTTTTCCCAATCCCACCATTACTTTTGCATTTACTCCTGTTTATCTGCTGTCTTGCAGTGCCTTTTCTTGGCCTTACAACCACATTAACTTGCTCCTGCAATCCTTTCTATAAGCAAATTGTTTAAAAGAAATACCTATGTTTTTATGTAATAAAACGTGAAAAAGCAAAACCACAAAGATGCAGTCCAGTGTAAATCATGATGGAACACTGATAATAAACGAACCTTATTCATGCCAGATAAAGCAACAAATCCTAATTTAACACACCAAATAATTTATCCTTAGCCAGAAAGACACTCAGACATTCAAACAGCCGTCTTTGTACATATGGAGAAGCTGCCAAGTCTCCATACTTGAATGATCTCATAGACTCTGGAAAAAAAAAAAAAGAAAAACAAAACATTTTACCATACTGGCTGAATACACACGGGCAGAAAAGGACCAAAATGAAAGCATTTTAGTGGTCTGGGTCCTAGTACAGATCTGTAGACAAGTGTGGGGAAAAATTACGACCACAAAGTCACAGAGAAAAAACAGACCTAAGCAAAACCTTCTTTAGGTTTTCTGGCCTGTAATGGTGCTATCGATGAAGCCGTGAGTAATAACCACCCCTAAAAATCTACTGCTGTCGTTCTCTCCCCAGCTCACATCAAGCTTAACTCATACTCCTACCTGAAACAAGGAAAAGAGCATGGAGTGACAGGACAAGGGGGAACGGTTTCCCACTGCCAGAGGGCAGGGGTAGATGGGATATTGGGAAGAAATTCTTCCCTGTGAGGGTGGGGAGGCCCTGGCACAGGGTGCCCAGAGAAGCTGTGGCTGCCCTATCCCTGGAAATGTTGGATGGGGCTTAGAGCAACCTGGTCTAGTGGAAGGTGTCCCTGCCCATGGCAGAGGGGTGGAAGGAGATGAGTTCTAAGGTCCATTCCAACACAAACCATTCTAGGATTCTGTGAAAAGGTCTGCAGCAAATGATGACCACTGTTGGGAGAAGTTAACGTGTAAAGGCAGTAAAGTTTTCCTCTGAATCATCAGGAAAAGTGATCAGTTTTCACCTACGATGCCTCTTCCTTTTGGTGTGAGGATTGCTGAGCTGGAAGGGTCAGAAGAACAGGGGACAACATGGATACAAGCAAACAAGAGGACATTGATCCATGTGCTGCTACCTAGCAGAAATATCTGTGTGCAGCCCAGCTGGCTTGGGCTGAGGACTGAGCACAGATAGTTACTGAGCTCAGCTTGGTGCCCAGCTGTGTACACTGGACCTGATCCTCCACTTGGGTAAATTTCCAGCTCAATTAGGCTGTGGACGATGACAATTTTACCAGCTGGAGACTGGCTGCATTCGGGGCTTCCAGAAACACTGTGGTGCCTTTTATCAGGCAGCTGCACATGTGAAACCAGCTCTGAGAGATCACACGAGGTACACCTTACCCTGCTCAGATGAGACACAGGCAAGCAGAAATCCCAGGTTTAAACAGCAACCGATCGGTTTGGATTTCGACTTTGTCAGTTTTTAGGTCGGAATGGGCTGGAATTCCAAATGCATCACATACTCAAGCTCCCAGTTGACAAGAGAGACTCAAACAGTCCATTATAGAACAGAAAATGTGAATTTTCTTGAAGCCTTACATGCTGTTATCTACCTGTAACTCAGTATTTCCCTATACTGCTGCTCATAAACGAGGAGAGCGACCTCAGATGGGAGAACCACCCCTGTCTCAGCATCTCTCACCCCACCTCAGCCCCTCCAGGCTGCTCCCACTGATGCCTTAGGTTTTAACTTTCATATTTTTCAAATCCTTAGTGTGTAACTCTGAAGTGTCTCGTAGTCTGCTCACTTCTGTTCTCTCATGCCAGTTAGACACAACAAAGCCTCTCCAGGCCTGCTCTCCAAGGACACCCAGACTGTCCTAAGCCCAAAATGTGTAACCCAGCATCTTTAGAAGGGGGGTGAGCTTGGGGAAATTACATCATTAACGGGGGTTGTAACTGGAGAATTAACCCTGATATGCAAATGAACTAAACTCATAAAAGTGTGAAGAACTCGTGACCTGGGGTCCATGTTGGCAGCAGCCTCTGGACTCCCCAGGGTGTGCCTTTGAAGGCCCTTCAAATAAATCCCTACCTTTATTCCCTTATTCCCATCCAGTCTCTGTTTCTAGGTGGCCCCTTCAGGCATCCCCACCAGTGAGGCCTCCAGCATTCCCCAGCCCTCCCCCACAGGAGGGGGTAGCACCGTGTTGGTGCCCGGGGCGCGGGGCACAGGCCCAGCTCTGTGTCCGTGTGGGGAGGGGCGGCCCGGCCGAGCCCCGCCGGCCATGCCGGTGCAGCCCACCCCGCCGCACACCTGCGGCACCCCGCGCTCGGCCCGCAGCCCCGCTCCCAGGCCCCTCCGCATAAATCAAGCAGCGGGGAGGCTCAGAAACATGACGAATACGTTGGCTAGAATATCTCCTGCTGTAAAGACACGGGAGGAAGGGGGATACTAAACTAACCTTGCCTTGGATGGAAAAGCAGCTGGAATTTAATGTTCTTGGAAGCCAGCCCTGGCTGTTCAGACATGGATCTGCCAGGGAAGTCCCCAGCGGAGGCATCGCTCATTCTCCAAAACTAAAACGTCAAGAGAAAGCCCTGGAAATCATTAAGCACTCTGTTCAGCATTTCTTGAACAATCTCAGGCAGGGGAGGGGGGGGAAAAAAAGTCTCTCAACCACTAACGAAACAGACGTATTCTCAGTGTTAATATAAAACAGAGGGGGGATCACCGGCAAGCTGAAGTGGAATTTTGCTTAATTGTGTCAATCTGAAATGATACATCATCAAAACAGCCTCAAAAAATACCAAGAAGGAGGAAAAGAGCAGGAAGACAACTAGGAGAAGGTAACACAACAGAAGTGCGTTTGGCCTGAGCTTTCAGGGTCTTCACTACCACAGCCCAGCCTGGGCAAGTGCCCTGCCCCAGCTACATCCCCCACACGTGGCAAACTGCGCTTGGCCACCAGGAACTCCCCGTGGGAGAGAAACGGTGCTCAAACAGAAGGCAGAAAGAAAACCTTCCCCGGAGAAGAGCTAGCAGAGCCCACAGAAGCTGTGCCTCGCTGGCACCAGCCCCACTTGGAACCACGTCACTGCTTCTTCCTAGGGTTCAAATTAAAAAGAAAGGAGGTAATTTTGCCATCTGCCACAGAAGCACAGCTCTAGAAAAAGCCTGTGTGAGTTTTAATCCTACACCAATTCAGACATGCACCCCAAGTGGCTTTTATGAAAATACATTTCTGGAGTTCGTTCTTTCCAGCCCTTCCAGGGTGAGGGAAGATTTTCTCACAGATGTCCTGCTTCTCCAAACACTCTGCTAGCGAGGCGCATTCTAAATCCCTGACACAGAGTCAGTGTGGAAATACACACCACAGGCACCACCACCTTCCACCAGACACACAAACGATTAAGTCGTGCCCATTGAAATAAGTAAAAACCCACAGGTCATTTTTGGAAGAAGAGAAGCAAACTTGGTAAGCAGCAGGTTAAACTTGGATAGGGTTTTTTTTTTTGATGTTGTCCTAAGAAAATAAGATTCTGTATTTTATGAGTTGGGTAAATCGGTTGCTTATTGTTGGTTGATCCAGTAGGTGCCAGAAACAATTTCTCTTTTTCTGTGTGATCCAGAAAGCATTTGGCAATCTCTTTTGGATGAAAGCTGTATCAAGGGAAAAAAAACCAAAAATCATTTTGTAGTCAAGTGTCAGACTCTCAGGAGTCCGAGAGTGCTAACTAAGATCAACTAAGTGCTCCACATCAGCTAAATTTGATTTTCTTTTTCCAGTTAGGACCAGTAACATTTCTTACAATGCTGGAAAACACAGGTAACAATGGTCCTGCTGAGGACTGCTGCAGGCTGATGAAGCAGTTAATTCTCGTGGCAACAGAAAAATAGACTTTATTCTGTTCCCTGGATGCCTGGACAGGTTCTGCCTAAAAAGCTGCTACGGAGCAGACGGACGGGGCAGGTTTTGAAGCAGGCTGGAAGACAACGACCAGAAGGATCCCCAAAAGCAGCCCTGAGGGAAGCCTGGCAACTTCCTTGACAGCTGGGGAAGGAAAGAGAGAAGCACAAGTCTGAGGTACTAGCGAGGATTTCCCAAATTTGTTTATGCACATGTATCATGGGACACATTTCAGCAGGGAAGACAGATATTGCTTTAAAAAAAACCACAACAAAATGAGAAACAGCCTTTGTGCATTGGGATGAGACACCTCTTCCTAGCCCAGGCTTCCAAGCAGAAACAAGCCACGTTTATTCCAGTATCTAGCCGCATACATTGGATTTAAGTTGACAGAAATAAAGAAGTTTTATCCTCCCACAAGTTGACTGGTACAGCAATTTTCATCTAAAGCAGCAGCAGATCACCAGGACAAACATATTCACAGGGATTTCCTGTCAAAAGTCTCTCTAATACAAACATATTTTAGTGGCAGAAGGAAAAACTCACTAGTCACACCAGCAAAATACGATTTCCATTTAAAATGAAGAGCGTGGCAGCTTCAGTTTAATGGAAATTAAAGTGAGTTGGCACTGTCAACTAACTGTAAACCACTTGAAAGCTTTGTTTAATTTTTAATTTAAAAAATAATACACGAACAGGACATACTGTCAATACTTTTACGGATCCAATCCCACTTTCCATGTGTGCTAATGGAACCCTTACAGTTCTCGATTCACATGACTTCAATTTGGGTTACCCACAAGAAATGTGTTATGACTTCAAATTGTCAGCCTGATCTTTTAGGGAAAATTAAAAGAACATTTTTCTGTAGCTTGCAACTAATTATACAAAGTTAATAGTACAAAATATCTGTTTTCCATTGTTCTGATTAATTTTTAATACCGACAAGGGAACCAGAGCCCAGCTTTGGAGAAACTGTATCAGTTAAACTTGTATTTTCAGAGTAGCTGAGACCCCCATGATTTAAATCAGGATAAACAAAGGCTCAGAGATATCTGAAACCTCAGATTCTTTGATGTCCAGATACCGCAACATGAATTCTCATCTTGCAAACTTAAATTATGATAGAAGCTGTAACCAAAGGAAACTCTGGGCAGGTTTCAGAGTTGCACCATTTTGGCCCTGCAATACAACTGGGCTCAGTATTTTGTACTGCTGAAAAACCCATACTAATACACTTTTTTAAAAGTACCTTTAGAAGATCGATTTTGCTTCAGTATTTAACAGTCTGAGAGCGTTCAGAAGAGCCCACAGGCCAGAGGAGCCTTCTCACACTGCCAAGATGTGCCTCGTGGCATTGCAGACACTTAACTAACAGTGGCATTTCTTTCATGACCTGATTAAGCCCCACAAAAACCCTCACACTTATGGGTTTGCTCCCTGCTGTGCCTTTGAGGAGCTGTAACAGAAACTTGCCTTCCTTGATGGTGTGAAACCTTTTATCTAAAGCCAGATTATACACATTTACTCATGTGACAATATTCTCTTATTTTAGATGTTTCTTTTCCATTTCTTGCGTTCCAGGATATGCGTAAAGAGCAGCTTCAAGTTTCACAGTGTGGGAATAATACATTTTTGAAATACTAAAGTGAATTAGGAAGTAGATTTAAAACAGTAACATAACCTTAAAATATGAAGTGTTGTGTCTCTAAATCGCTCTTTTTCAAGAATCATGAGAAATTAAAATTCATCTAGTTACCAACATTCAAAACAGCATTGACTTAATCCAATTTGTTATTTCCTTGCCAGTAGCATATTTTTACTTTACTCTAACTGCCTATTATATTTTCATTGCATACCCTTGACACTGAAGGAACAAATGCTGGGTTGATATTATCAGAGCATTCAATGCCATTATCTAACTAGAAGTGACAGGCAGAACGATGTATTAAAGAACTCTTGCTTAACTGAAGGACTGGATGAGCTCAAGGTGAACCAAGTCTGATGCATCCCAAAGGCCTCCTTTGGAAGTTCTTCCTACATGCACGGCAGGAGGGAAAAAACCCCACTGTATTAGCTCGTTTGCCTTCAGCACTGAAAAAGCAGCACTTCAGGGATCAAATGGCAACACGAAGCACTGAGTTAGAGAAAATAACAAATGTATAAGCCTTGCAGGATTTGTGACCTCCTTTTACTCTTGGAAAGAACCAGAATATGAGGCTGAATTAAGAGGTTTGCATACTTTCCCTTTTATGCTTGGACCTAATAAATAACTTTTCCCTACTGTTCTATTAGAATGAACTATTTCACTCGTATTTTCCCTGGCCACTTCCATGCAGACACAGGATGGCAAGAGGAACACAGGGCTAGTCCCCTTCTGAGACTGGCAGGAGACTGAGCAGGAGCAGCGGGGCTCAGTCATCCAAACGCATCGTTAACCTTCAAAAACCACTTCTTGGGAGCGTTACTGATGAGCTCCTGGAAACCCTTCAGCTCAGTGAGCTTTGTCTAGAGACCTGGTTTTATTTTTGATACTCTAAGCTTCCTTGAGTGCAAGAGACAGTTCTGTCTGCACAGAGCCCCACAAAATCCCTGAGGTTCCACGTCCACAGACACCCACCTACAGCCCTGGCACTACCAGGATTTAAATGATTTACCTTGCCCTCAATTTTTCTTGGGCTGGCTGTCTGAGACACGCAGCAAGGTCACTGATGGGCTCTACCTCCACACATCATCAGTGTCAAAAAGGGATTTAAATCAGGAGAATAGATGGATTTTGGCCAGAAACACCAGAGCAGAGGTGCTCTGACAAGTTCTTCCTTGATTATTTTATGCATTTATGACCCACTGGAAAGTGCACTGGATAGAACTCTCCAGCCTGGCACTATTAGCGCTGCACACTGAACAAAACATTTACTCCTCCTCTGCTGTGCCCCAGTTTCTCCATCTGCAGCACAAGGACAGGATGATACCAGCTCCCTCTCTGGAAGGCACTCACCCTGCTGGATGAATCCCACGGGAAGAGCAAACACGTGGCTGATACTCTCAGCTGGGCAGTAAGGCACCACCACATTCCCGAGGAACAGCTTCCCCTGCAATCTTAGAGCCAGCAAGGTACTGAATTTGACAGCTCTCATTGGGACAAATGGGACTAGAAGAAGAGCAGCACGATAGAGAGGATTTAAGCAAGATGCTGTTTAGTAAATATGCATTAGATACCAGAGTAGCAGGCATGACAAATCTGTGTATAATGGCTAGGAGACAAATAACCAAAACAGCCATCTATCCTGAAACAGTTCCCTCACTCCAGCTGAGGTCTCTGATGGAACCTCACAAATGTCCTTCCAGTACCTGAAGGGAGCCTGTAAGACAGATGGAGAGAGACTATTTACAAGGGTGTGGAATGACAGGACAAGGGGGCATGGCTTTAAACTGATAAGAGAGCAGGGTTAGATGGGATATTGGGAAGAAGTTCTTCCCTGTGAGGGTGGTGAGGCCCTGGCACAGGGTGCCCAGAGCAGCTGTGGCTGCCCCTTGATCCCTGGAAGTGTCCAAGGCCAGGCTGGACGGGGCTTGGAGCACCCTGGGATAGTGGAAGGTGTCCCTGCCTATGTGGCAAGGGGTGGAACGAGATGTTCTTTAAGGTCCCTTCCAATCCAAACCATTCTGTGATTCAATGAAATTAAATGCAAAGCTGTGTGCAAAAACCCCTATGTGTTGACATCCCATGAACTATTTTAACTCCTAAAAGTAGTAATACACAGATGTCTCTGACAAGACATGAACAAAGATTTAGCACGAAGTCTGGGATGTATTTCACACTGGCTCTGTGTTGGTGTGTTCATACCACATTCGCTCTGCTCTTTATCTACAGCTTCTTTTCAAAGGAACTAAAGATTAGCAGAAACATTTTCACTATTAAGTCATTATCATATTGAATGAAATTGAGAAAATGAAACCGTAAAGCTTCCAATACGTAGAAGTCATCAGGAGTCAGAAATTACTTACCTGGCTAAAAGTTCACTCACTGTATGTTTACTCTTTCCTCTGAAGCCTCTGATACAGGTGTCAGAGACAGGGAAATGGAACAAAAGCAGCACTGGCGCAACATCATAGAATTTAATACTGATGGGGACCTGATTACTGAGGTGAGAGTGACTCAGGTTTAGTAACTCCTATACACAGTATTTTGGGTATCTAATTCTAATCAGAAGTTCATAAAATGCTTGCCAACACCAAATACCCCACAAATCAAGAAATTATAATAGATCACAATCACATTTTGACTGTCTTGCTTTGAGTAAGTCTTAGATTCATGTTTATACTCATTAAAGAGAATCCTGCTGTTCCAGCACCAAGAACTCAGGGTTTGCATTTGCTTTTCCCAGTTCTCTCATGACACATTACTGAGCTACTCACACCACCATCAATTTGTCTCTGAGGCACTGCTTTGGGACTGCTCCTGCATGAGGGAATGGCTCCCTCTTCTCACGAGCTGTCCCAGTGTTCCAGCCACTCTGGAACCTTACAGCAGATCTGCAGAGTCAGGCAGTGAGAAACACAGGCCAGTTTACCCTTGGCTGTCTCGTGCATCTCCAGCAAGCAATGCTTTGGTTAAATGTTTAGCTGCTGTATTATTTGACCTTAGAACATTTCAGCTCCTTATCCCTTTTCCACAATGAAAGCAAAATGTTTTCCTGCCTGAAAAGAAAATGAAAGACAGATTAGCAGTTTGCTGCTGGCTGTGTTCTTGTACGAGGTCTCCCTCTGGCTTAATATATGGCTCGGGCCCACTTTGTGTTTTGTTACACATAAACCCCACGCTTTTTTAACCTGAAAAAAAATGCTTTTATTTTGCCCTTTGCAGATCTCCTTTGAGCAGGCTTTTCTCAGTGTTTCAGAATTAAAACAGCATCATCTTATACACTGGAATTATTAATCAGGTGCTTGACATGCTCTATCACACTGTACACATCATAGAAAAACCACTTCTTTTACAGAGCATGACAAAGACATTCAGTAAAGGCAAATTTTGCACAGCAGCAACTAACAGTCTCTTGTACCAGCTCAGGCAGACAAGCAGAAGGTTTTCTTTTGGATCTGCATTTTGTCCTTAAGTACCAAATTGAACTAAAAATGGGGAACTGAATGAGGCAAAGATAAGTATTACCCATGTAAGGATGTATGTTTCAGTATTAATGCTCAATTAAAGCAAAAACTGAATAAAACTAATCAAAATATTACAAGTTAGAAGCATGGATTCAGTCTTCTGTATTCCATTTATCTGTTGTTGTAGAAACCATAACCCAGCTCTGTTCTGTCAGAGCGTGTAGGTTATGCCAAAACAGTATCATCTGTTTACATCTGGCTGTCATCTGCTCCCATTTTTGTTACCTAACAGTCTCACTTACAAAAACTAACACAAAGAAAGGGAAAAAGATCATCTCCTTTCAGCTGGGTTATTTCATACATCTGTGGTCTGGTTCCTCTGCTTTTCCCACAGATGTGAATCCCTCCCCCCACACGTTTGTTCCCGTGAGAAAGGAAAAAAAAACAAACTAAAGGTGAAGTTACAAACCAGGGCAATTTCAATCCTTTCCAATCTTACAATTTCCAAAGGAACATCGAGTTGATGGACTCAGCATATACACCTGGGGAAAGACAGCAGAAGTATATCCGGAATGAAAACCATTCCAGCTGGGAAGCAAGAAAGGGATCAGGTGCCTTTCCCACAGCTCTCTTCTCACTCTGTGGATTTGGAGGCCATCTCCTGTGAACAGCAGCCTGAGAGACAAGAACATAAGGAAAAGGGCAAAAGGAGTCCTTGACATGCTCCTTGACATGTTCCTTGACATGTTCCTTGACTTGGAGAAAAGATAAAATTAGAAAATACACCAAAGAACTCTCACTCCAGCCACTTCTATCAGGCCCTGCAGAGACCCTACAGCCTTTCAATATCTAAAGGCAAGAAAGACCCTGACTGACAGAAGTCAAAGATAAACAGTGGAGCTAACAGAGCCAGGCTTGGAATCTGTGCTGTGGACAGAGGTGAGTTCAAACAGGGGAGAGAATGGCTTTTCCAAGAAGGATCCGAACCAAGAATCCCTTGTGACCCACTGGAAAGTGCACTGGATAGAACTCTCCAGCCTGGCAGTCTGTGCCTCCCACCATGCAGAGCGTGGAGTCAGCTTTCGAGTTAATAAAGCAACTTATCTGAAAACGTTTGCCACAAAAAGAGCTTTCAAAAGGAACAAAAATCAAAAAACCACCAGCTCATTAATTCTGTGTTTCTTTTCACACTATTGAGCACAAAGCGTTTCTCAAACTCAGCAATCTGGAAATAAGAAAAAGGAGAGGGTTACACAAATCTACTTTATTCCTTCTGTCTTTGTAAATACATTTGAAATGAATGGTTCCATTAAGGAGAAAAGGCGAAGGAGCCCCAGGCTCACACTCTGACAAGCATTTCACCACCTGACCCCACAGCATTTCCCCCAGGGCTGTGTGATCAGTAAGGCTCCACAGCATTACAAAGGCACGGGGAGTAGGGGAGCAACACCACACAAAGAGCTAAGGAAATACAAGGCTTTGCATGCTGTTCATTCGTTCTGCATTTTCAGTTTCTCTTCCATGGAGGTGCTCCTTAAGAGCCAATCTGCCTGATGACTGCTTTCAGTGAGTTTAAATTTACCACTGCTTTAAGTATAGAGACAACAGAAAAAAACAATCTGATAAACTACCAGGGAGAGAAAAACCACATCATTTAACAGAACGATCTCTGAGACCAGACATAAATCTCTTCAATGAACTGTATTTCCCTGCTAGTCTCTGGATTTCTTTTGCACCAGCAGACAACAGTACCTTTACACACTTCATTTCAGGGGTTCATTGAAAAATGCCACTACAATTCCAGCTGATCTCAGCTCCATTCCAAAAGACAGTCAAATTCCACGCTGCAAAACCTAGCTGTGGAGTTTCAGTGAAGGTTTTTAAATGAGAAATTAAAACTTCAGACACAGGCCATCTTTTAAATCATTTATTTCAGTAGGAAAGATTTTTGAAACCTGTTCTTAAATTCATTTCAACTAGCTTATGCAAACACACAATTTTCACACGCACACACAGAATAAAGTATTAAAAAAGGTGAAGGAAGAGGCTCGAGGACAGCCAAACTGCACATCACTCAGCGAGATCATAGTGCAATCCCTCCATCCCTGGAACGCCTCACGCCAGCAGGGAACATTAAAAATGGCTCGTGTTTACTGCATGACACCTTGATCCCCCTTCCAGTGATGGTTGGTCCCTACAGGATTATTATAGAACACATCTATGTTTCCTGGTGCTTTTCCCACTCCAGTGAGTAGTGTTTGAATGGATACACTCCTGCACACAAGGAGCCAGAAGTGCCAGTAAAGAGGGCACCCCAGAACCCTTTATTTCAACATTTAATCCATTCACGCTGCTTGTCTGCTTTGCAGTTTCAGCTGTGAACCGCTTTGGAATGGTAAGAAATTCCTTCAGCAAACACACCCGAAGGCCAGAACCCACCCGAATAAAGAGAAATAATAATAATCAAGCACACAAAGGAAATTGAGTATTTACGGTGTTTTTCGTCACTCAGGAGTGAGACCAGGCCACCAGCCAGAGCCATGCCATGATCTGCAGGAACTTGCATTTCATTACATTTCATACACCTTCTTTTCCTTAGCAACGTAGCTTGGAGAAAACTTGTCAGCTCAGTTCTGCAACAGCCAGAGCTACACCAAGTCGTTTGTATTTTCTCCTTTGACCTTTCTGCTCTCTTTGAATATTCTTAGAAAGCACAAGATTAATTTTCAAATTATCCTTCCAACATCAGAATTTATAAAAAGACTATAGCAAAACTGCTGTGTTTTTATAAGGATGCATTCCAGGAAAACAAATATTTACTTGCTTAAGAACGACACATTCTTTCTTTCATTTCCCCTTCCAAAGCTTCTGAAGCCTTTGCTGCTAAAAGTCTCTAGCAGTTGTTTCACTGAAGGACAGTGCTCCCTACACAGTTTTGGCGCTAGAAATACAACATACAAAACCGAGCTTTTGGGATATTAAGACTAAGATTTATCCAAGCCTTCTCTTTCCCCAAACAGTTTTTTCCTGTGGCATTTATTTTACATTAACAAAAAGCCTGCAAGATAAATCGCCGCCTAAGAATGCTCCTCAGTGTTTACATCAAAGTGGGACAGACAAAAGCAAGCTCCTTTCTAATAATGTGAGATCCTGAGCTCACCATGTGATCTAGACCATGACTTGGACTATGCCCTTCATTTCCCCCCCCTCCCCATACTAAATCTACTCAAGAGACATACCAAAATAAAAATAAGTTAATTTTTAAGAGGTCTGACCTACTTCTGATAAAAGCTGAACAAGCCCAAGCTACCAAAAACCTCTGCATTTTTCCTAAAACGAGGCTATTCAAACACAGAAAAAAAAAATACTACAGCAACTCAAGCCACAGCTATTTTACACTGACCAAACCGACTGACTGCTGCAGAAATGCAATGGCTGTCAGGAATGTCACCCCTTGGTACACTAGGGACACAGCCTGCGAGTATGCCACGGTGGGACTCGCCACTGAGATAAAGGAATTGGTCTTCAAGTTAATAATAAGGCACTGACAAAAGTCCTCCTCAAATCCAAGCACTCACCCTCTTCATGCACTGCAAATTAGAATGATGGTTTTTAAAAGAAGGGATAACCCCTAGGAAAGAATTTCATGTCCACTCGTACAGATCCTTTTAATGACAACTTTCCCAAGCCAAGCCACCTTATGCACAAGCTGCTTTTAGAGAAAAATTAAAGAAAAAAGGCTAATAATAAAGAAAAATAACAAAACTTTCACAGCTGTCTCCTTGTAGGAAGAACAGACGATTCACTGATGGGATTTAGTACTGCTCCTGGGGTCTTGATGCTGCGACAGGCAGCACAAAGAGCTGGCCACGAATAAGGTTGGAACTACTAGTGCTGGCGAGTTAGAATACCAAAAAATTGCAAAGGACACGTAATGAAGAAAAAGGCCATTGACAGAGCCAGAAGAAAAAGTATCCCAAGCTTTATCTTGATTTGGACAAGATTTGTTACAGTTAATCAAAACCATAAGATCAACTTGCCTTTTGTCCAAAGGGACCTCTGCCTCTGTGCCTCAGCAGCACAAAAACCTGCAACTGCTTCTGCTGGGAGGAGAGGATTTGCTGTCACCCCGTGTTATGTCTGACACTAACAGAGGAGGACTAGTGCTGAAAATATATAAATGCAAATACATATTGCAAGAAACATTAAATTAGATGAATTTACTTCTAGTGCGGGGTAGATAACTAATAAAACCCTGCTGTCTTTTTTTTGTGTTTCCTTTTGCTCCCAGTGTGTTTTCCAGTGAATACTTCTCTAAACACAATTTTAAAGCTGGGTGCTAAAGCTTGTTCATGAAGTATTTATGTGACTTCATTTGGTATTTTTAGTTTTAATGCCTATAACTTGCACCTAAATACTTAATGAATCATAATAGCTTGACTAATACTCCTCTGGCATGAAACAGACATTTGAAAATGAAAGTGTCTGGGATGAGCTATGTTTATTCAAAATACTGGAATTAAAAAAAAAAAAAAAAGTTTTAAAAATTATCTGCTTTCTAAGGACACTGGAATAGAAGTCAGGTTTGTAAATACTAGCCAAAAGTAGCACAGATTAAATTAGATAGAAGTTAGCACTAAGCAGTGCAATGTTATATATTTTTAATGCAATGCACCAATTTCATAAACCAGACATTCTCTGCTGCTTAATCTTTCCCAAAACTTTTAGTTTAGCTAAAAAGATGGTTATCAGTCAGCAGATAATTAATATTCATATTGGAAGTCTTGCTAGAAGAGCTACTCTAAATCCTTTTTGCTCAAATGCAGCCAAAACAAGGAATTGCAAGGGCCATCTTTAGTTTCAAAATCAAAACATTAAGGGATAAAGTGACAAATACTCGCTGAAGTGTTTCAGCAGTTATTAGCAAGATAAACAATTAGAGCAACACACAAAAAATGAAAATCAAAGAGAAACTGCCAACTGTCTGAAGCAGTCCGGATGCCAGTCTTACCTGAACACCATGAGCTCGCTGCTCTCCTTGTTTTCCCAGCAATAGTTTCAGTTAGTTAACTTTTTTAACTCCTTTTTTTTTTTTTTTAAAAAAAAAAGAGCATTAGTACATTCTTTACAGTGTATTTGACTTGTCTGAGTCTTTCCAAGGCTTAGCCGAGGCAGCTCTCCCTGAGGGAACAAACCCCCACCTCTCTGTGAGCACCATTTATTTATCTGCAGCTCTGGAAGTGGCAGTGTTTGTGCGCTGCCCTGGAGGGCCTAAACAACGGGCAAGTGCTGAACTACTCACTGCAGCAAGTGCCAAAACTACTGCCTGTCCTGTCATTACTCACTCCCGTTATTCTGGCCACACGTTTTCAGAAACTCCTCCCACAATATTCCATCTCTCCCACAAAAACCCAGCATATCTGAGGGCAGAAAATAAGGAGGAGTAGGAGGCCCAAGGACAGTGAAAGCTGGTAACAGCAACAATTCATTAAAGGATGATTTGTGAATTGTTTTCCCCACCATCCTCCTACCATAAAAACCTAACTCAAAACAGCTGGAAAAATGCAAAAATCCAGTAATAAATGACATGTCCTGACCTGGCTCTGTTCTTAGTGAAGCTGTGGGCTGTCAGACTGTGGCTCCCAGTTGCATGTTTCCTTTCACTAACAAAACAACAGATACAGTTATGCTGCAAGGAACCTAGAATAGCTTATTTAAAAATTCAAAATTCACAGGCTAGTATCCACAATGCTTAAAAAAAGGACACACATTGTTAAAAAAAAAAAACCCAAACAAACACTTAGTGATTGAGAAGAAACACACATTTAAGTAAGTTTTAAAACGGAAAAAAACCAAACTCAAGTTGTGCAAAGTCTACTAAGTAACACTGCTGGCTGGGAGGATGTTGTCTTTACTCTACACCCAACGTGGGTAAACTCAGGAGATGTGTCAATTGCAGAGGGATTCAGCACAAACAACCCCTTCCCAAATTTCATGACTTCAGAACAGACTATTCGTTCCCCATATAAAAAACAGCAACAAAAGAATTGCAAGGGGAGCCAAATTCTCATAGTCCTTGTGGTGTAATCCCGACAGAAGCATCCTTCTACTGTTTTCCTTCTACCAAGAGCCAATTCAGAACAATTCTTGGAAACATAAACCAGCCTATTACCCTTTACACCACAAAGTGGTTGGGGTTTTTGTGTTTTGGTTTGGTTTTTTTACCGTGAGACTGGATTATCCTTCTTTTTGCCCGCCAGAAATAAAAAATTAATCATTTCCATTATGCAATTAATTTGACTCTGGGAAAAACCAAAAAACCTCAAAAGTGAATTTACAGGCTTCTACTCAGATGCAATAAACAAACTATACATTTCCAAAATAACAACTACTAGTAGAAACCTTTATTAGATAGTCAGAGAACTCTGAAACAGACTGGTAGGTAGCTTGTTTCTGTTTAAAAATAATTCATGGTGGAATCTGCAAGCGTATTTACGGCCACTAAACCACAATGTCAATGGAACAGTTACTACTTTTTCACAGACTTCAAAGTTCCAATATCAGAGTCATATTTTGGACAATGTTTCCTTGCTTTACAAAAATCATATTTTTGAAGATTAAAGAAAAACTAATCATCCAGGAAACTAGGTGACGTCAAGGAAACCCCAATAAAGCAAGAATCAAAGCCTTAAGCATCAAACACACACATAAAGCACAGCTCCCTTTTTACAACCATTATGTTTTTCTCTGTGAGTAATTTCAGTAACCAAGAATGATTCCTGTCAAGGATGGAATTTTGATGGCCCCACACCTTTTCTCTCCTTAGGTTATCCTACCTTCTAATAAATTAGTTAATTGCCTGAAGATCAAAAGAGCTTCTGTATGTAAGGTCTGCTTTAGGCCACGTTATCAACACCACACAACGTCAACTACTTTGACCAAGACAGATACTAAAATCAATTATTGCCAAATGAGAACATGAAAGCTTGAAATTGTGCCTCTATCTTTTTAAAATGTCCATCTGAAGTGCTATAATGAAACACCACACACTAACAGTGGTCCCTAACTGATAATTAGCAGATACCCAAAGCCAAACGTCTCAGTGAGCTGTACCCAGGTGTTGGTGCTTTGTCATTCAGCTTTTCTGTGTAGGAGAGTCACAGGTGTGGAAACAAACAGCATGAAAACACTCAGTTCTGACCCAGCAGTGCTTTCAGTTTTGTCTCATACACACCCCCCCCCCCCCCCCCCACCTCCGCCCCCCA
>VXBT01000185.1:529853-638211 GCA_013400235.1 Oriolus oriolus | reverse complement strand
AAACATGTGTTTTTAACCAGGAATTAGGTCAAAACGTACCAAACTGATTTTTGGCTCAGCCTCTGTGCCACTGTCGGAGTCTGGCTCCCATACAGGTCCAAGGTTTGCAAGCTCAGTGCTGCTCTGAACTGGCAGTTGTGTTCCATTTCTCATACTTGCAGGTCTGAGAGAAATAACACTGCTCCAGGCTAAGCGTGCCTGGGACAAGCTCCCCTCCTGGTACAGTCTAAACAACATCTCCAGAACATGTAGTACCTTTCACCCGGTTCATACACAGCTTTTGATACAACTCTTAAATACCAGTTCACCTGTTTTCTTAAGAATGCCTAAAAAGGTGAGTTATTTTCAAAATTAGTATAAAGTTAAAAGAAACTCAAAACTAGCTACAATCTATTTAACTCAAGCACAGCACCGCCAGAAGTTTCACACACACTATTTGGTGTTTCATGTTGTTTTTCCTTTCACTCTTTAAGGCAGTGGTTTCCACAGGTCAGTTCTGAGAACATAATGAAGCATGGTCCATGGCAATTCGTGTTGCAAATCCATTTTTAATTTGGGGGACTCCACTCCCCAACCATTAGTGGTTTTGTTCAGGGCTCCAGAGTTCAGAGATCGAGTTGACAGGTTCTGTTCTGGCACAGAATACAGCTGGCACGTTTTTCATCAGGACCTTGTTCTCAATTATGAGATGGTTCAAACTGTCCTTTTATAATTGTTTTGAATTTGCCTGTTATTCAAAGGTCATCAAGTTGGCAGGAACCTGAACACAAAAATATAAATGATAGAAGAATTTACTTCAGGTAGTAGCTCCTTGCATTCAACTATTTCACAGACCAGACACCTGCTGAAATGCACATCATTCTGTCTTCAGAAAAGGGGACAAGGAATGCATCTATCATCTACCAGTAAAAACATACTTAGAGCTGTAGAAAACCCAGGTATAACCAAAATATTAAACTGCTGTGAGGTTTATAATTTTATTACATGACTGCAGAACTTCCTAATTTTGAGGACTTAAGATTTAAATTGTCAGCAAAACAACCTTAATGTGATAAATCTCAGCTCTGCTAGACAAGGAGAACCCTCTCACCTGAGCCGCAGCTAAAAAATTCTTGGCACACAGATCAGTGATAGATGTAGGCCCCTTAGTCTTTTTAAGAGTAATTTTAAAAAAATGAGGCATAAACACTTGTTTGGGCTTTTCCCCTAGGAAACCTGAATGCCTGCTGCAGATATCACTCCCTTTCATGAAGATTAAAGCTCGTTTGCAATACATTAGTTTATATTCCCATTTTCTCTCCATCAGGAATCTGTCTGACAGCAGCATCTCTTGTTTAGCCGGGTTATTAAAGAGCCACCACATTCCTGATGACTGTCAATAAACAGTCAGTTTGGTCAGATATGAATCAATCATTTCTTGCTTTGCATTTACCATTTACCTGTAGAAGCAAGAATGCTCAGCTGGGCTAAAGTCGCACCATTAAAATCAAAAATAGTATCTATTAAAATAGTTCTTAGTATTATTCAGCTGACTAGGTGTATATACTCTATTGAAAACACATTTAAACATCCAATTTTTCTAAGGCAGTTACACTATAAACAGTAATAACCAGCATTGTTAATCCTTATTGAACTAAAGCTGTTTTCAGAGGAGTTTTTCACCACTTACTTGCAAACTCTTTGCCACTATTTGCTACTCTCCCCACTTTCTCCAGCCAGGAACACAATTTCTCTCCTTTGCACTGTCTCAAATACCTTCACAGGAGCTTCTGCAACCCTCCTTACTTCTTAAGATCTCTCTCAGAGGCAGAATTGAACAAGAAAGCACAGAAGGATCTGGAAAAGCCTTTTTGTTTCCCCTTGAAATTCAGTAGGATTTCTGCTCTGGGAACTCCATAAACAAACGTGCAAAGAGAAGGAAGAGTTCAGGGAGACAAAGTAACTTAAAAAGGATTTTGCTGATGAAAAAGGTCAGTAAGAATTTATACGAGAACAGCATTTAATAGGGTTGGAGCAGTCTTCTCTTCCTTTTTGATTCATGGAAAATGCTACTTCTGCTTTCAAACCCTGGAAAATGTACCAAGGGCTAAACTACTTTGTATGTATTTTAGGAATACAAAATATATCAACAGCAGAAAATATGCATGTCCATGACCTGAAAAAATGCACTTCAAGAGAGTTATCTGGAATTGATACTGAATGCTGCAGCTTCCAGCTTTTTATATAACTGTACAATAGCTTTTTTCAAATGGGCAACACAAAACCACTACCACTCGGACAGGTATTTTAGAGCAGTCCTTGCATTTCCCCAACTGCTTTAAATTAGCCTCAAGGTAGCCCCAAATCTTTCTTTGTTACCTCAGAAACTCTGAGGACTTGTTTGCAAAGGGAGAAACAGAAAAGCCGAGGCAAATCACTGAGCACATGAGATGGGTGCAGAGGCTGCCCAGGGAGCACACAAAGCCCTCAGGGACAGCTCGAGCAGCTCGCAGATCCATCAGTTCTGAGCACCTAAAAGCTCTTTCCTTCCCACTGCCTTGCTCTCACCTGTTGTCTGTTGCTTTGGCAGGCAGCACTCAGGTGTTTAAACCAGAGCATTGCGTTCATTCTGTTTCCAGCTTGGAATTTGTATGAATTTCCTAAGAAAGAGGAAAAAAACTGATGAAGAAACATAAACAATGCTGTACACTTAAATCCTACCCATATTCAAGCACTTCTAAATTTATAATAGAAGGTTCATATAACTTTACACTTTGTCTGGAATAGGTGCAATTGCTCGACCTGTTGAAGAGAAGTTTCAGCTTGCCTGCCTTCCTTTCCAGCATTCTAGATGTCAACTAATGCCTGCATCAACTGGGAAAGAACAAAACGCCTCTCAAAACAAAAATGTTTTTGTTCAATGCCATTACTGCAATTTGTTTATAGTATCAGGATTTTGTAATGAAGTGCAAGATACCAACTGAAATGCACCCTGGAAAGCTACATTTGAAAATATCTGAGTATCACTCCTAAATGTATTGATACATTTCAGACCAGTATTTTCAGTGGCTGGAGTTACACAGTGCTTGTCTGGGTTCAGGAAGGTCAAGTGTTACAAAAACATTTCAGATTGCTGTTGCAGAGTTTAAGCTGACAAACACTCACAATTTATACCTCACATCAGCAGTGCTAGAAGAGATGTTTGGAAATAAAATGTACTAAGACTTGAAGCAGACAAAGCATTAAATAATTTTAAGCTCCTTTATCAGAACTTCTAATAATGATCTTTCTGCACAATCTGAAGTGCTATGGAAAGTAACATTTTCTTCAGCGTTTTAGCTGAAAGTAGGCACTGTGTTGGAGTAATGGAAATCCACAGGCTTCTCCACAGAACAGTCAAGATCTCTGAGGGGTTTTTCCTGGTAATAGCACTACCTTTGAACAGATGGTTTGGGTTTTGGTTTTCATTTGGAGAGAAGGGACTGCTCAAGCACCCAGTGTTAGCTCAGTGTTTTTTTCTTTATTGTTACTTACATTTTCACACATGTGAAAATGCCACAAAGCGTTCTAAATATAGTTAAAATGAAGGCAGATGAATACTTCCAACTAAAATCACCTCTGGGGTTGTTAAGAGTTTGGAGAGTCCTTAGAACTCAACGAAGACCAAGGATTCTCCACGGGTCATTATTCCCATAGCGTTCTGAAGGCGAAGATGACACGTTGGAGAGCAGCTGAAACTGCGAGGACATCACCTTTCACTGGCTCATTCAGCTGCTGACAAATGACCTCAGCAAAGCAAATGCTTATTTTGGCAATCAGTGCACTGCTTACCTTTCTCAGAATCAGTCAGTAAGAAGAGATCTGGATGCTCAGGGTCATCTGCCATCATCACCATCCAGCCCACCACTGAGACGCTCTTACTCGGCGTGGATTTGAACTGGAGATACAAACGGAGGTGGAGACGGAGTTAGAACAAGAGGCCAGGTCTGCACAGAACAAGCACCCAGAAGGGCAGCTCCTCTCAGGGACACTGTTAAAGACTGGGCAACTCCAAATGAAGCAGAGCACTTCACGAGATTAAGAAAATTAACAAAGTTCGGATGAAATCAGCGAAAACAGAACGTAATACAATGAATGATATTCAAAACAAATTAAAAGGAGTACCACCATCTGCAAAAGCTCGTTAGACATCTAATCTGCACTGCATGATTACAGCAGCATTCCTCACCACATTAGTGCACATTTGAATGTACAGTATAGTTCAAAAGTGTACTAATAAATGCAAAACTATTCCCTCCACTGTTCACAAACAGAAGAATTGAACTTGCCTGTGCTGTAACTATTCACAGTTAGCATGCACTAATTATTATAGTAGTCTGTAATTACACATAACACAAGTCCCGGGGACAAGATAACACAACTGTGTAATTAGATATTATGACCTGATGAAATAAATGGATCAAGTGAGGGTGTAAATTCAATAAACAAGTGCCCAGAAATGGGCAGTCGTGCTCATTTATTGACAAGATGTTCAAAATGATGGGGTTTCCCTGTTCCAGGTGTTATTCATGCACTGACAGGTAACTTAGGCCTAAGCACAACACTTGTCTTTGCTACACTAGTCCCTCTCCTGACACCTCTTTGATCCCACTGTTTTTCATTCACTTGGTCGCAGTATTATTTTCTCCTTCTCAGGCTTCTCTCAGTTCCATGCTCTACTCACCCATGAAATCCAACTTATTTCCAAACCAAAAGCTTCCTTCTCCCTGGCCTCCTTTTTTACCTATTAGTAGACCCTCCCAATTCCTTCTCCTTACTTGCTCAGGCAGCTCCATCCACGCCCCAACCCCTAATTCATTCAGTTTCTCTCATGTCTTCAGCTGCCAGATCTCCTCTTCCCACATTCTTGGGTCCAACAGAGACTTTTCCAGCAATCCTGCACTCCCACGCTCTGCAGTGCTTTCCCTCACTTCTCTGCCCAGAAGGGCTAACTCTGGGTATATGCTCATCCTCACCAGATCTTCCTCCTATCTTGTGAATCTTGTGAATCCCCATTCCAACCTCCTCATTAGCACAGTAATTTTGATCTCTTTAATTACATTATTAGAAACAATAAAACGTCCTTGAGATTGTTTTGCCTTGAATCATTAATACTAACCTAGAGTTCTAAAATACTTTTATTCTTCATGCTAATGCCACAAGGCAGATGCACAACGTTAAGCATCAAGGTGCTTTTGTTTCACTGCAGAACTATTGCTTTAGTATTACAAACCTGGCACTCTGGTTCACCCGAGGAAAGAGTTACTGGTAATAAGTTGGAAGGTATCATGAGCAAAGTAAGGGTTTATAAGAATGTTCTCTGCATGGGAACACAGTTACTTTGTAAATAAAATTCCATTGCAAGTCCAGTGTCAGTTATTCTCATCTATGCCACAGATTAACTGAAGACCTGAACGGTCACAGAATCATCACAGAGCCACAGAATGGTTTGGGTTGGAAGGGACATTAGAGATCATTTCATTCAATCCCTCTGCCACAGGCAGGGACCTCTTCCTCTATCCCAGGTTGCTCCAAGCCCCATCCAGTCTGGCCTTGGACACTTCCAGGGATGGGGCAGCCACAGCTTCTCTGGGCAACCTCTGCCACGGCTTTACCATTCTCACAGGGAGGAATTTCTCCCTAATATCCAGTCTATATCAGTCTGTATCAGTCTAGCCCTGCCTTTTTGTCAGTTTGAAGCCATTGTCCAGGTAAGTTTATCTGTCTGGGACTTGCACAACCGACTCCATTTTAAACCCTAGTAGTTTAAAATCCATTAAAACTTGGAATGAATGAATGTTAAAAAAAGAAAAATCATTTTAAACAAGTTCAAAGTAGTTTCAGAGTCCAGGTTCTTTGTATACCCACACTAAAGTCGAGTAACTCACAGCCTTTGAGAGGTGGACAGATGTGGTAATGCCTCAAAAGAGGAGGAGGTAAATGTTAAAGCTCTATCAGACAAGGTTTCATTACAGTGAGGGCTGTAACTCCTTTTCAAACAGAAACTGGAAGTTCTTTGAGGAGGCAGTACGTAATGTCGGTCTGTAGTGAGCATTAAGGCATTTTATCTGAAAGAAGGAATAAAGACAAGGAAAGGGAATAAAGTGAAGGATATAGCTCACTTCTTTTAAAAAAAGGAAGTGTATATAAAGGATTTGTTGTGGACTCAGTAACGACACTGCCTCAAAAAGTAAGATGACACAAGGTAACACTTAAAAGGGACCAGCAAAATGCAAACTTCCAAGTAGTCCTGAAGCATTAACAGGTCCTTTTCACAGAGATGGAAATTTGAGTCACAAAGCATTTTTAATGGATTACAGATCAAAAAGTACTTCTTGAATGACACTTATTTCTAGAGTTTCATGGAAACAACACACTGGGCTTTCCTATCTCAGTCATATATCCCAACAGGTATCCAGTTTGTGACACTGCTATGCACTCCAAACTGCTAGAGCTCCTCGCTTTCCACTTCACTCAAAACTATCAGTTAATCACGGTGCTTTTCCATCAAATGAAAAGCTCCACACAAGGAAAGTGTTTCCTGCCAGCATCAATCCGTCATCGCTTGAAACACATGTCAGCTTTCCATCTCTGTGCTCGGCTGCATTTGTATTCCATGTTTACACAGTCCCCCAGGGCAGTTCATTCTCTGCTGATGCACAGAGCCTTGCTAACAGCAGCTCTGCTTTGTTAACATGAAGGGAATGAAAGCTTCATTGTAATTTAATGTTCCTGGTTCCTATTTGCTTTCTGTAATATAGGCCACTGGAATGACTCTCATTATACACAGGGAAAACTGCACAGCTCTGACACTAGGCTTCACATAATTGATTTTTGCTGTTGTTGTTGTTCTGAGCTCAAAGGCTTTTGTAAGTAAATCTTCGAATCAAAAACTCTGAATTAATCTGTGAACAGACTTTTCACGCCAACATTTTAGCACCTACAAATCTCCTCCTCCATATCTCCTGTTGAGATTCTACAGCGCTCTAATACTCAAATCATTTTCTTGGTGGCTGAACAGCCTTACCAGAACGACAGCATTCTTCATCGGGGTATTTCAGTGAAAATGCCTGAGCCACAACTACCAAGTTTTCTAGACTGCAAATAAATGGATCTAATTTTGATTATAGCATGCAATGGACGGCTTGGAACAAACAAGGGTTTGTGCTCAAGCATGAAGCCTTAAAAAGTCTCTGTTGCTTTCCAAGTACCTACAAACATGGAAAAATCTCTCATGCATGCTATGTTGTCACAGAAATTGGCAAGACTCTCAGTCCAATCACTATAAACAGTTATTTTACAGGTGTATTCACATTTTTCAAAGTGCTTATTTAAAGTCTAAGTTCAAGTGCCTATTCTTACTAGTGCCCTTTTCCAAAGGTGCACCCTTAGTGTTACAGGTTTTCACAGAGGCTTCCCTATGAGTACCACTTCAGCATCCGAGAGAAAACCACTGTCCACACACTCCTCTCAGACTGTGCTGTACTGCATCTCTGGGCTCTGAAGTTCACATGCTCATTTACAGACAATTCTCTACTACTGTAGTAATAACTGAAACCTGTTCATTATTTAAAATCAATGCTAATTGTACGCTGTTACTCTTAGGAGATGCAGCACACAATACTGGATGCACTCCTTGGCCTTTGACCACAGGCAGGAAAAGAGCTGGCTTGTCCAGGTCTGAAAGGGAGAGGATTTCTCACCCCCTTTGCTGAAATTACACTGGGATTTTTATGAGGTAATTTTCCAAAGAGGTTGGCTATTCTAAGCCTGGAAGAGCTTTGAGTGTCGGTGCATTCCAAGCTGCCTGGAGCAATTGCAGCAGCAGAATGGTCAAAAGCATGCCTGTAATCAAGACACGTTTACCAAGAGAGCTCCAGCCAGGAAACTTTATATAGCAGACTGACTCGTTTGTTGCCAGCGTTCCTTTCCATGTCACAGAGGCCTTGAGAAAGGAAGCAGAAAAGACAGATGTTTAAATGGCTCCAGAAGATGCTTGGAATATTTTGCTGAGGTAAATCTCCAATGTATCAATCTTTGAAAAAGAAACCTGCTTCAAAGCAGACAGCATCATCCATTTTATCCGGGAAGTAAAAAACCCCAAAGCCTAAATCTAGCTTGGATCTCTTAATTTTGCAGAGGGAACCTCTTAGGAATATCATTGGGCAGTATTTGGAGAATTTACTCATGCTCTAGCTATCTAGGGATGACTGACCATCTGCAGTTCATTCTCTCCTGATTAACTTTGCCTGAAAATCCAACCAAACGTGAACTGAAGCGTGACCCTCGACAAGTCATCTCCACAGACTCCAGAACCAAAGCTGAGGCTTCGTACAGTAACTCTGCAGTGAAATGGATGGAAACCTAAGCCATCACTGGCCAGGCTCAAAGTACAACACAGGCAGAGCAGCTGAACAAGTTACTGAGCCCCTATTATCGGCCTGTTCAATAAACTGGAGCTTCTTCCCCAACCCCTCAACCTCAGCAGCAGTTACCAGGTGATTTTCCACCTTGATTTCAACATAAAGGTCATGCTCTGAGTTATAACAACCTCTGCAGCAGAGGTTCGCTGTGAACACTTGTTGCAACCATTTGTTTCAATACAAGACAACCCAAACTGTAGCAAAGAGTTATTACAGTATGTTAACCTCAACTGCACCAGGGAAACCAAATCAGAGACTGAGCTCCACAACAGGCTTCGCATCCACAAACAGAACAGAGCACGTTTGCTGCCCTAAAAAGCTCAAAGCAGGACATGAGCTGTGCACAGCCAAACCCAAGGCTGTGCTGGACAGTTCAGTCCAACTCCATAGAGCCAACTGTTAAAAAGAAATGAATGTTCTCCAGCAGTCATTGCTTTTCACTGCCACTCCTCTTCCTCCCTTTCCTGGGAACTGCCTTGCTCAAACTCCTCTTGGTATTTGCAAGCCACGAGGCTGTAGGCTCCTAATGGGAAATCCTGCTCACCCTGGACTCAAATGTGTCCTTGCCCCTCTCTGCAAACTTCCTTATTGCTCTGCTGAACACCCCTGGACAAAGAAACATGAGCACACGCGCGTGTGAGACAGATTTCGGCTTCCTACGCCTCTGTTCAGCAGCAGTTTAGATGTTGTAGCTGTCACAACATATCAGTGACCTGGGGAATATCGGAAGTCAGTTCAAGAGGTTTAGAAAATAATCTCTGAAAGAGCATTCTAAGTGGATGTGACTGTATTGCAAGGCAAAGGAAAGGCTTTTGCAGGAACAGAGAGTCAGAAGGATCAGGTACCAGACTTTTCACCTTTTTCCTTTATTTACTTTTTCTAAAGAAAGGGCAAGACCATTTCAATGATTGAAATTGTTATTCTGAGGGAATGTGTAAGTAATGAGAATTCAATGTACTTGATTTCCAAACAGTATAATTCCTTGCTCAGCAATTTTTTCAAGTTCTCTAAACCTGCATGCTATTTAGATTATTTTAAAATGCTAATACACAAGAGTGAAAAAGCTTCTGAATGAACAGATAACAAGTCTGGTAAAGTCCTCCGTAATTTTGTAAAGAACAGTGAACCAGAGCAACTTACAAATACATATTCCATTTCTAAAAGAAAACAAAATGCAATTTTGGCACAAAGCCTGAAGGAATCACAGCAGTAACAGGAACACAAAGTCTGACATTACCACAAAAATTTCTTTTCCATTTCTCAATGCTTCCAGAAAAAACAAGCAACTAGCTGTGAGTGACATAATGCCAACACAAGTTCTCTCCCGGTTCCTTCTTTTTTTTTTTAATACTTTGCATTTCTACTCATAATAGCTTACAAGTCTTCTCTTTACTTTTAATGAGGTGGAATCCTTCCCTAAAGTTTCCACTGAAGCCAGGGACAAATGCATCCAAACACACACACTTTTCCCAAGACACCCAGAAGACAGGAGGATGGGCTAATGAACCTTTATCCCAGGCTAGACAAACTGAGTTTTGATCTTACCTACCCAAAGCTAGGAAGAGTGGATGGCCAAGAAACCATGCAAATATTTCTAAAAGTAATTACCTTTTATTAAGCTACTTTGAGTATTAGAATACTGTTTCCTAAGGAACTTTCAGTAAAAGTGGGAAATAATCTCTTAGATTAAGAGAACTTTACACACAGACTTTCCACACAGCAACTTCAGTATCCAGGAGCCTGCTAACCAGAAATATTAAGCTTCAAATCTCTACCCTCTGCACATAAAAGTGTCAGGATAAGAAAACACTAATTTGTACCAAAGAGAAAGAAAGTCCCCTTTATAAGGATTCCACAAGCACAACTCAGTTTGCAATTCCGTAAGCTTTATGCAAAGCAAATGCTCTACAGTGACAGTGGTCATAAATTAACCTGAAACACTGGCCAAGACAACTAAGTAATGATTCTGAGTAGTGAATGAACTCAGATTCAAGTATGTCAAATTTTACCCAGTTCCTTAAGAGAATCATTATAATTAACAGGAACAATGCACATCTAAACATCCGTGGGACAGGTACAGAAAATCCTCCTGCTCCCTCCCCACATAAGCAAAGCATTCTTAGCTTCTTTCCAATCAAGCTGCAGCAAATAAAAGGAACGCCAGCATCATCTGACAGCGTAGCTGTCTGCTGAGCAGATGAAGTGTTTTGTTCTCCACTGCAGTTAATGGATTACAGGATTATACAGAAACATCAAATGGTCTTATTTTACCCCATATAGGAAAGTAGTACATGTTTAATTGCTGTATCTTGTGACCCATTTTTCCTCATCAGCGCTTGTTTGGATTTCAAACTGCAAACTGCTACAAGACTCCAATCATCAGAAGACAGAAACTCTGCCTTTGAAAATGGATAGACCAATGACACAGCTCCTTTCCTAAAAGACCAGCAAAGTCAGAGACACATGGCAGATGCAAAGCAGATGTTCTTGGGGTAGCATGTAAATGTAAATGATACCTCCCTGGGGAATATCCATATGAGGTGACTGGCTGACTGGGAGACAGGACAGCGCTGACTACAAATCAGGCAAGGCCAGAGCTACTCTCGGTGTTTACATCAGGAAATCCCATTTTAGTTTTGGCAGGTGGTACTGGAACATGCCTGGTGTACATACATGTTTTCTCTCTGTAGCCTTCAGGGATTTTGCAGCGTAGTAGAAGAGCTGGGTTCCACACAGTGCCACCCAGTATTTCGTCCAAGATGCTACCTGGAGAAAAAAATTTAAAAAAAACAAACCCAGAAGTGCAGTGATAAGTGAAATGTCTCATATCACTGAGCTGTAAAAGAGGAGGCACCATCCTGCAAGAACATGAGAGCACTGACTGTCCAGCCAAGCACCAGCCACGTTTCCAAAGCTGCTGTTTGTTACTCATGCAGGCCTACGAACGCAGGAGAACTCCAGAAAGCAGGAAGAGCATGTGCCTTTCCTCTCTAACCTGAGAAAAATGTTCTGCATCTTACTCTAGGCTTCCTGCAATCCCTACTGAACGCTTCGTGGAGTAGAATACATCAGTTCCTCTCCTTTCCCGTCCTGGGTGCTGCCATAAGGTATCCCCCATTGTCATGAATGTGTCTTTTATAAGATTTATAATTTGTAATCAACTACTTGCAATGCAAATGCTAAGAGTTATTATCTATTGATAAATTGCTGGGATTTACCTACTGTTAAGGAAGACAAAACATGATTCTCTCTATTTTAAAGTCATCAGTAATTGTAGAAAATTTTATGCAGCATTCTCTTCTCTTCTACTTCCTGGGTTATGTGTATAGCCTTACAAACTGAATAAATGCAAACAGAAGAAGGAAAACTCTGGCAGTGACCCTAAAGCTTAATCAGCAAGGCAGAGGAGATCTCAGACACTTGAACTAGTTGCCCAATGGCCATCTTACTGTATTTATAACTGGGCAAATGAAGAAGGTGAGAAAATTAATTTATTAAAAAAAATATCTTACTGTAGGTTTTTTGCCTTCTTTCAACAAAGTCTTCCTCCTGAGAACACCTTGAATAGTAACTGCTCCTGGATACAAATGAACAGCCAAATCTTCAGATTCTAGGGAGCTGAAAGGAGCATGTGAAGAGTTGTGTGAAAAAATACTTTTCCTAAAGTAATTTTCCATCCATTACCAAAAACTAATGCAAATACCTTTATTGTAATTTGAAAATGTCAACTTTCTATTTATTTGACTTCATTGTGGAAAAAGACTTTAGCTGTTACAAGGAATTGCTGTTGTGGAATTAACACTCACAAGCAAAAGTGATCAGAAAAATTAATTAGCCAAGCAGGTAATCCTTAATTAAAAAATTAAAACTCAAAACACGACTGAAAGACAAGAGCAATTAATTTTAAAAAGCAAACGTTTGAAGTCCATTGGTACAGTTGCTGTACGTGTTAAACCTCTCCTTCAGCCCTTGCAGGAAAGATTTGACTCCTTTTTTGGTTAGAAACACCAGAACCGTTAGCACGTCAAAAACAAAGCACAGCTCAAACATGCACAGTCTTTAAAATATCTGAAAGCAAGGAGAGTGGGCAGGAGCAGGAATAAAGAGTAGAAACCCAAACCACAGCCTTAAGGTGTTTTAATGCAACTGGTGCTCTACTGATGGTCTGCCCTACGAAGGGTCGGAGAGCAACGGGCTGAAACAAAGGCCAGGTACAGCACTGAGGAAAGAAAACTGAGCTTGATTAAAATTACAAAGCTGACTGGCTTCAAAAGCATTTTCAATCAGAGAAAAGTTACACCAGGAATCATTTCAGTAAACGTCAATCAGGGCACATAACTAAAGTGCTGAACCCAGCAGCTTTCTAGAAAAGCCAAGAGATCGAACAGCACCCGAAAATCATTTTGAAGTGAGCCAGGATTTGCTGTTTCATCCATCCTAACAGTCATGAACGTCCAAAGTAAACTGGAAATGCGGCAAACACTTTCATTGCAGCACCTACTGAGGATGACGATATGGAGACAATTTTGGACGCTGACGGATGCGGACATGGGTTTAACTCAGTGAGACAGTGTTTGCTTCTTAACGTGACAGAGGTTGCACAGTTAATGGCCATTTTTTTCCCAACTACAGTGACACAGCTGGAGACAGAATCTGTATCCATGCAGAATCGGAATAATCAGTTATGTTACTCTGTCAGCTTGCAGATATTACATATATTAAATTGGGGGCAATTTGAATGCGTTATTCATTTTAGGCATCTCTCTGATTTCAGGGAAGAGGCACAAAGAAATTCAGTACAGAACTGCCAGCAAAGAACACATCTGGAATGCCATCCATTAGCACCAGAAGCAGCTTCGTTTTCCCCACGAGAACTACCAGCACTGCTCCACAGTGGCAGGCAGTTCAAAAGCTACCCTGGCAAAATATCTTTAAGCCTTGACAGACCCAATGGTTCAGAATTTGGATTTGCAGACTGGAATGAACAGTCCTTACGCTGACATAGAGTAAGTCATTGAAGGGAAAAGTTTGAAGTCTGAAGAAAAAGGTCTCTACCTTTATTTTGACATGTAAGTTAGAAAGGCAACATCAGAAAACACCCACTTAATTATTAAACCAAACCAAATCACCAACAGCAGAGGGAAGGTTTGACACCTCTGTGTGCAGTGGGAGTGTACCTGCTGGCCTTCATGTGGCCTCGATGGCCATTTCGTGACACTCTTGTCCCCGGACCGAGAGAATGGTACAACCTGTTCCTGTTGGATTCCATTATAAATTGTATGTATTACATATACTTTCATTCACACAAACAGCACGACTGCTAAAACAGCACAGAACTTTTTTGGTGTGCATATCACAAAGCCACTTCTTCCATGTAAGAAAAAGCAAATCATTTTATTTAGAAAAATGCATGCAGAAGTAAATAATATGGTTTTTAATTTTCATCAAATGTTCTCTTTGTCAGAACTCACAATACTGAAGTGTTTTACTAGCACTGAAGAATAACACATTTTGAGAGCAAATTCTGCATTTAGCTTAGACTAAATAAATGTAAAGGAACCATATTGATAAAACATCTTGAAATCTGACTTTAAATGTTACTACAAAAATGGTTTCAACTTCTACGAGAATGAACATACACAAGCTGTGGGGCTGAAAGGAACTGCAAGCTCTGTCAAAGTACACCTGACACTGTTTAAAATCCTGTTGTGCTAAGTAACATTGAAATCAGCTCAGTAATATTTCCATTTTCCAGTTCATCTAAGCTGTACACTCTACCTGTAAGCTTCATATTTTAAAATCATCTACCTGATCCCTACTGTTATCCCTATTCAGGAATTGTGCCTCAGACCTGCCTTTTGAACACTGCTTTGCTTCACTGAACCTTGTTATTCTGGATCAGATCCCTTAATTGACTGAATTCCATTTAAGTCAACATAAGCACTCTTGAGGCACTTTGTCCTCACCTCCTATTTTTTTATCCATTTCTCTGGTTGCTTGTATCCTGTTGAAAGACTGAAAATCAGCAGTTTTGTGGAAGCAGGCAGTTATGCACAAGCCTGTGGGAATTCTACAGGCAAAGTCTCCAGCACAGTACAAATCTTACTGTCTGTCACTTGTGAGAGGGCTTTACCTGAGCTGGGAAGCTGCTTGCGCATGGGCACGGCAGCACTTCAGAATGGGAGACCTAAACCAGCAGCACTGCCATGCCTCACCCTCAACTCAGGAGAGCAGGCAAAACATGCTCAAAGAAGGGCTACAGCAAAGGGCAGCAGCATTAAACAAAGAGAATGAGATTTTTTTGTCATTGTGGTTTTTTAAACCAGCCCGAACTATTGCTCTTGCTGTAAGAAGAATTATCAAAAATATATTAATGAATCACCATCTACTAATCTGTTCCAGAATTTGCCATCATTTCTTTCTCAACATAACAGGTATCTTCGAACTTACTGATTTGTTTTTTAGAACACACTCAAGATACAGGCAAATAAAACATTAAAGAAAAAAAAAAGGTAGTATGAGCTGTTTGTTTTTGTATACATATATTTGGCATGCAAATTAAGTATGTTTTCTTCTTACCTTTAAGCTTGTTTTTTTTGCATTACAAGGAGGCTATCACTCTTGGAATCCTGCTATTTCAGGGAAATCTATTCAGAGACACTCAGGATGACAACCAGTGAGACTGAAGTGTCACTTAATACACTGCCCTTAACAGGATGTAACTATCAGGAATTTCAGTCCTTCCAGTAATTTTGATTGGCCTGAAGGGACACCCCGATGCTGGAAACTCTTTCTCAAGTTTCAAACTAAGATTCTGTTGCACTTAAAAAACAATCAGTGTCTCTAGTTCTCATCCCTTCTGCATTCCCCAGGTACAAGCAGAAAGGCCAGGAAAAACAAGAACACGTTTTACAATTCCTGCTGTTACTTTGGGAATGTGTGTGTGGAGGAACTGTTTTCTTCCTCTTAAGGCATATGAGGCAGATTTAAGCCTTCCTACCCGAAGATACTGTTCCTAAATCATTGAGAAATACTGAATTCCTACTTGCACTGCATAGAAAATCGTAATTAACACTGGATGTATCCCAATTTTGCCAGAGTTGATAATTCCAGGCCACTAATGTCTCTCCCCCACTTCAATGTCTTTATAAAGAATGGAAACCACTGTACTTCACTGTACAGACCAAAACCAGAGTGAGACCCCCTCTAGTTATCTTAAATTTTGTCACTTGCATGTCAGTGTACTACCTATTAAAATTTAAAACATGCCCCATCATCTTCTAAACCAAGGAGCAGACTTGAGGTGGTGCAGATCTCTAGGAATTTCACACCTGGTGTCTGGAATGTCTGGAGGGAACCCTATCCCTCTCCCTGGAAGCAGGTAAGAGAACTCACCCTGAAACACATGAAACCTCCAGCAGGGTTCTCAGAGAGCTCTCTCGGGAGAGAGGGAAGTACAGAAGGCAAGTGGAATTTGGAGGAGGAATCTTCTGTTTGACACATGGAGCAAACCTTTTAATGGGGGAGCCCGGGGCTGCCAGTTCTCATTAGCACAGGAATGAAAAACCCCTGCTTTGTCTCAGAAGTCCACACAACAATTCTGTAGAGTGTTCCATAAGTTTAAACCTGGGGCTTACTAAAATTTTTAAGTTTCTTATGTTGCTCTGGGCAAAAGCACTCAGCTCACCATTTTGTCTAACTTATGGCTTTTTATCTGTGAGCAATAACTTGATACCAATACACAACTCCAAAAGGCAGCAGGGAAGGAAAAGAAAGCAAACCTTCTGAATGTTGTATGTGCTCTGTGGTGAGGCCTGCAAGCCAAGAGATTTCCTTTCTGACCCCATTTGCGTTCTCTGCTCACGTGGAATGTTACCTAATGAAATCGTCAAGGGCCTTTCCTCATGTATGGATTCATATTTAAGGCATGAAGCATCCAGGAGTTCACCTTTGGCACAGAGAGATTTTCAAAGACTTCTTCCAAAATTAACACAGAACTGTAACTGCTTCAATGAGTTCAAGCAGAAGTTATACGTTTGTGGTAACAGCTCCCAACTATAAAGACAAGGTTTTTGACAAAAATTCCAACAAAAAATGTAAAAGCATGGTAGAAAAAGTCATCCATGGCAGCTCTGAAGCTGATGGATTACCTGAAATTGTGTTACAAAAGCAAGCAACGCACTGTACTGTGCATCTTCCTCAGCTGTGGGAAGGTGAATATCCCACCTTTTTCTGTGTTAAACTACAGCTGTTTGTCTTTCTCCACATTCTCAAATGCTACATGAGAACAGGCTGAAGTGGGCAATGTCACCTGAGCACCTGCAGGTGCTGGATGAGGAACAGCTTGTTCATTCTGCACCACCAAGTCAGACAGCAGCAAGGGGCACTGCTGTGTCTTCCCATGTCACACAGGGGCAGGCAACAGAGAAAGGAAAAGACAATGAGAGACCAAAAGAGGTGCCAGTGTCAATGGCAAGGGAGCACAGGGACCACCAACAGATGAAGGGTCTCAGGGAAAGTGAAAATGAAAGTCAGACAGGTCACAAACAGCAATATGACATCCACATTTATAAAACCTCTGGGGTCTGAGGTCTCTGGCTGAGCTCCTTTAAAGAATGTGTGCACTGAGCAAGCACCAATTAGACAAAAGCCCTATTAACTATTAGTGAGCAGAAGGTGTTTCTCTGCTGCTTTAACAGAACCAGTGAACTTACTACAGCTTTTTAGTATTCTTACATACAGAAGATCCCCAGTTCAGTAAAAACAAGCATCATTTTCAGGACCCGGTGAGACACTGTAAGTAACAATGTGAATAGAGAAACACAGGTTTTTCTTACCTTTCAAATGCTGGCCAGGAAGTCTCTTCACTGAGTTCAGAACCATCACTGCTACCTAGAGAAATATAAGAACAAATGATACTTTATTTCATCACCTACAAACCATCTCTGTCAATTGTAGCTGAAAGAATCAGAATATTTAAGATTCTGAATATCAGAATATTTTAGATGATATGAGCAAAAATACTTCAGTAAAATACTGCAAGGAAAACACTTTGTGATTTGCTTCAGGAATTTCACATAAACTGAGATGGAGATTGAAGGGACAGGGTCTAGCTCCACATTAAGAAGTTGGAAGAAAAGCAGCACTAATAAATGGGAACCGTATTTTCAAAATATAGAGAAACACCCTAAACACAGATATGTCTGCATTTAGAAAAACTGGTCACTTATTTAAATAATTTCTTATCAAGTCATACACAGTCATGACACAGAGGTGCAAATTCACTGCTGAATCTCCAATACATGATTTGAGAAGCCTTACACAACTTTTAAAAGCTGTCTCCCATTTACTCTATCAGATCACAACAGTATTATTTCCTTCTGTGCTTTGTAAACTAATCCAACGCTACCACAATTATTTTATTTATGAAAATAGAGGAAAATCCCAAAACCCAGGTGTCTGATGCATCCACTCATGGCAGTCCCATAAATAAGACAGTAACTTTACAATTCCAGTAAATCCTATCAGTCTGAAAATGAGTATTTAAATACAGATACAAGGTGGATGTTGTCGGTAATGGTAAAAATCAGTAAATAATTATCAGCATAGAGATGCTGTCAACAGAACTCAGTAGCTTCTATACACAATTCCAAGCTGTTGCCTTGCTGCTCTTCACCTTCCAGCCAGCCCAGCCCAGCTGCCCACATGAGCTATTATCCTTGTTCAACACTTCAAACCAACATTTTTGGCTCCAGATCATCCCAATGCCTGCATTTCATGCAATCCAACATCAGTCAATGCTTGAAGCCACCTTTTGGCACACTAACTTGCCGCCTTGTTTGCTCTGCTGCCTGAACACCCACGAAGAATTTATTCACAATTATTTAGAAACAAACCAGAAAACAAACCAACAAAAAATCTGAATCAGTGCTCCTTACTTAAGAGTTCCCTCAGAGAAACGGCGGCTGAAAATGGGAACCAGTTCCCTGTAATTTTACACAGGAAATCAGCAGGGAAAAGTGGTGCCCTGAAAAATAATGTGTATGAAGCAAGTCTGCATATTCACTGAGTAAACATGGAGTAAAGATGGAGGCAATAAAGATTTACACACAGCAGGGGTAATTCCAGCCAAGAGCCATGAAAATCTCAGCATGGGCTGAAGTTCCCTCTGTGCAAAATTTAAGAGAAAATACATGCCTTTATCTGCCAGCCAATTCAGCTGAGATGCCTCTTCTGCAAACATCAGTTCAACGTCCACATATTAACGTGATCTCTACTGGTATAGATAATGTGGTCTCAGCTTGTTCTGAACTTTTCCTAAAAGAAAGTCCTAACCTGGTTCACACCAGCACTACAGTAAGAGCCATTTGTAAAGTGGAAGGAGCTGAGAGACACACAAGTGATGTTCCAGTGGAGGCATAAAGGGCTGCAAGCAGGGACGTGAAATATTCATCGGGTAACTCTCACTACTTTCTAGAAGTGCCTTTAAGTTTTCAGTACTTCCATTTGCAGACCATTGATCCTTAAGCACCCAGCTGCTGGAAGGGTTACAGCAGAGGCAGCGCTGCCCACAGAGGAGAGCACAGCTCCTCCTTCTCCTGGGGCTCACACTTCCTCTGCGCCTGTGAGGATAAGTGGCCAAGGAGACCCGGCTGAGTAAGTGCTCGCACTTCCAGTCACTCTCTCAGACAATCTATCAGCAAACATTCAGGTGCCACAGGGCAGGTGAGCAAAGAAGTGACTATAAAAATAATCTGAAGTTCTGCTCAGCACAGTTTACACGTGACCTGCAATGTGGAAAAGAGACTGTGTGGATTGAAATCCACGTCATTCCAGGCATTTCTATACAGAAAGACTACCAGATAAATAATGAATTATTCCAGGGAAAAAAGGAGTAACCAGTTGGAGTAACCTATCCAGGTGGAGCCTGCTGTTACAGCAGAAGTGTCTGCAAAGTCCCAGAACAAAGCTTATCATTTCCTGGAAGAAGCAACTGTCACTCAGTACTTTCAGGAAATTCTACAGTCCACATCACAGTGAAAAGCTCAATGATTTATTTCATCCTAACGAAACCACAGCTGCATTCTCTGTAAGGCAATACATGAAGTCTTCAAATAAATAAGTAACACGGTTTGGGGATGAGGAGACAGAATCAGGTGTAACAATTCAGAGAGAACTTCAAGCAGGCATTTTGGGTAAGACCTGCCAGCTGACTGGCTTTGAAGAAGGCTGTTAGTGGTACAATCTCTTACAGTAGGACCTTAAGGTGCTGAAAGCCTTTCAGCAGGTGGAATGACAATGGGGATGGTAGGTTTCAACCCCAACATGAAAAAAGCTTTCCTTACATGTAATTGAAGTTTTCCTTCTGGCTAGCTGGAGGAATCTGTCCTGCAAAATGGTGCAGCAATTCCTGTCAAGTCACTCAGCCAGCATTGAAAGCATTAGGGACACGCAGAATCTTATTTATTTTCTTTCTGCTGCTTAGATTAAGCTTTATATTAACCAGAACTGCAGATTTCACATGACTAGAGCTCTGCTTAATTGAGGCCCATATGATAAATCCACACAACTATACAGTATTATGAAGTAATTCTTTATATTTAAAGTAGGTTGACACATTAAAATTCTACCTAAAACGACATTTTGATGGCAGCTCTATCAGCTTTGCTAATAAAGTTATAATTCAATTGCTGTACTAAGTACTCTACAGAAAGATTTAAAAGCTAGTGTCGCTTTGTAAAAATGCAAAACAACCTAGAGCCAAGAGCTGAAATGTCACCTGTCACAAAGAGACAACCCTTGGTACAGTATCAGTACAGTGAGAAAACCTACAGGAATTTGGGGGGCTTTGTAAACAAAAAGTTTCATTTAAAAAGTTAAATCTATACAGAAATTGCCAATTATACTTAAAAGAAACATCAATTTGTAAACAACTTGGGCAAAACATCACTGATTTAATATTTACACTGATGCCTACAGGGGTTGTAAAAATTGTAACAAAAACCTGGAAAAGGTTGAATTTTAGCATCTGACCATTCCTCTAACATCCATATAAAAAACATCTCCAACAGGATTTTTTAGATTCTAAAAGCCTCTAGGAGATATTCTGCACGACACAGTTTCTGATACTAAAAACATCCCTTTCCTGAAAAGCAAAAGAAAATACCTTACATCTCTCCTTCCAAAACAAAACAGAGGTAAAAGGGACTGTTTTTAACTTAATAAATGTTAGATGTCTAGCCAAGTTCTGTTTAAACATTAAGTGCACTATTTGAGTGTCACCTCAACTGGAAATATTTCATTCATTCAGTACTCTAAAAATATATCACCTTCTTAAATTCTTCTCAAGTATGTACTCAATATTTGAGTTTTTCCAACAACCTCAAGCAAGCCTTCAGGTTAAACTTAATACCAAATCGTAGGTAGTATAAGCCCTTTCTGTTAGTTAATGTTCTAAACCAATTTTGGCTTTATGTAAGAAGCCACCTAACACAAGAAACTATCTTCCTAGTTTTCTTCATTGCTAATGAATTTCTTGCGCAGGACTGAAAAAAATTAAAATCTTTATGAAGGTTTTTTTTCCTATCTTAGGAAATCACAGCAATTGGTAAGATGGCTTTTCTGCCGACTGTGCCGGCGGTTATTGAGAAGGCTCGGGATTGTCTCACAGTCCCAGCACTGCAGCTCCACTCAGATGTGACCTTTGTGCTCCCAGCTGCGGATGTGCACACGCAGATGTCAGTGAGATGTCTGTGCCCCAGCCACACAATTGCGGGGGGTTCCCAGTTCTGGGCCAGGGAACGCCCGCTGTTCCCCTGGTCACGGCACCCACTCACTGCCCCTCGTCTGGGGATACTGAACACTTAACACAGGCTTCCTTTATCCAGAACTTAGTCCCCAAAGTTAAACAGGTGTTAATATAAACAAACCAACCCCAAAGAGTTTAAAAAGTCTTCAGACTAAAAATTCTTTCCCCTTCCCAAATCTGTCATCGACACTCTCCTGGCTCCGGTTACACCGTGTTTCCAGAGCTGGTGACGGACCCGACAGAGCTGGAAATTCTACTGTGGAAACACACAGAACTGGTCAAGAGGCCTGAACATCAATGCCTGCAGCACAGCACAGCCCAGACATCACCACAGAGATGGGCTCCACACCCTGAAAGCTCTGCTCTGCTTTGGAGAGTTCACAGCCATACCGAAAATCCTCATATATAGTTCATGCCCATTCATAAAGTTTAAACTATTGTGAAGTTTAAGCAGCTCAGCTCCGGCTCCCCAGTTAACCAAACACAGATGGCAGGAACTCTGGCAGAGGCCTCGAGCAGTATCATGCCAGAGAACTGATACAAACTTTTAATACCATCACGGAGTTTCGTTGTGAAAAATCAGCAAAAGTAAATAACCAAAAGGATAAAGGTGGGGCACAAACAGGGGGTTTGTACAACTACATTGACTGCAGCATACCCAGAGCACCAGCCTTGGACCAAACAGTGCCAATAAGGATTGGGGAAGAACTGGAGCGCTAGAATGTATCTTCTCCTCTCAAATCCAGGCACCCACATGTGCATTTTTAACCTCTACTATAAGACAGATATTTTATTTAGCCTATCACTAAAGAAATAGTAGTTCACAATAGCAAAGCAGGGTATCCACACTTACAGCAAGAGACAGGCATCTATATACTGATATAAAGGAAATCTATAAATCAACCCGACGTATTTCTTCTGCCCGAAACTCTACCTGAAATCTGATCTGATGACCCAGAGCCCTACATACCTGAACAGCACAGTGCAGGTTAAAGAATCAAACAAACACTGGCTGTGTAAAGGTCTTCCCTACAGTACAGGCTGCCAAGACCCCTGAAAGTAAATGCATACACTGTATACCTACACCTATACTTCATTTATTTAAAGAGAAATATAATCCCTTGTAGAATTCAGTAACTTCGAGGTGGTGACTTAATAGAGGAATTCATTAAAATGCTGATATTCTCATATGCATTTCATGCCAGTTTAGGTTTGGAAATGTACTGTTCTTACAAAGGCACCTTCTTACATTAATTCACACTGATTTAAAATACCTTTCTTTAACTCTGCAGCATTAATTCCTCCAACTGCATTAGAACAAAGGCTGAAGTTATTCTCCACTGATTGCAACACACAAACAAAGGCAAATGTTCAAGAGTTCTAGTTTTTCCAAAGCTTTCATCCATATCAGTGTAGATTAGGAAAAAATAAGTGGAAAAGCAGCTTCAGAAAGAATTTTCATCCAACACTGCTAGAAACACAATCCATAATTGTTTCCTTTGAATTTTTAAACACCTCAAGTTACAATCTCAGTTTCAGCAGTGTTCCTGTGTTCATACCGTGACATCTGTTTTTAAGTGGTATACACGAGACAGCACTCTCAAAGAATAACTTCCTTAGCAAAATGATTTTACATCCTGTAGGTTAGGTGCTCTAAGAGGAGAAAAGCCACACAGAAGCAAAATATGAAAAGAGGGGCCTATTTTACACTGTCCCTTTACTTCTTAAGAATTATCTGAACATTTTGCCATTGTAAACAAACTCAGCTTAAGAAATTCAGTAATGTAGCAGAGCCAAATTGTAAGAAATGGTGGAAATCCAAAGCTTCTGAGAACATTAATGAAACAAGCTGAACTTTGCTGCAAAGATACTTAACAGCACACTTCAGCAATAAATACTTTAAAAGTATAAGAAAATTGGGAATTAATAAGAGAACCATGTATTCTTTAGAGAAATATCTTATGAATTAAAGGAAGTTTCATGCTATTTCTGAGTGGAACCAGGACCTAGTAAAATCATCTTAATTTATCCTACCTTTAGGTGAGGAGGTGACAGGAGGCAAATACAGGCATGAGAGCAGGTGGTATGAGTGTGCAGGTGGTTCCTTGAACCCAGCCAAGAGCAATGCTCACACCTCAGGAGGGCAGAGTGTACACAGTGACCTCACCAAAACAGTGACCTCATCCAAACACAGCCCTCGAAGAACAAAACCACCTTGTAGCTTCAGGCCTGGCTGATAGCAGTGACTGGGGGTTCTCAATGAACCTCCACTGCAAAGTAAAAGCATCTGTCCCAATTTACTAAAAGCAGATATTCTGGATTGTCTGCACCAAACAGACATTTTCAGCACTATTCATCTGTCTGTATTTTCATGTGTTGTCTCTCAAAGGTCTCTGCAATCAACAGAAATAAAGTGGTGTTTTAAGGACTCGAGTCACATAACCTGTTTTCAGCCACCCACCTAAGAATGAGATGAATCACATCCTTGAGGATTTTAATTCTCTATGTGATTATAAAGAGCTCAATTGTAACCAGCTCAAATGCAGCCACCTACATTATGAATGTCTAAAACTTACAAGAGACTATTTCCTCTTGTTACATTCCTGAATTCAAGAGAACATTTCCCATCTGACACTGTATATGGGACTGGACAAGTGTTTCCTCCTTCCTATTAGGATAGCCCTGGCACTGCTGGCAAAAGATTTCTCACTTTCTAAAATCTTCCGTCCCAATAACAAGCACCTGTTTACAATATAGGAGGATGGTAGCAGGACCAGATGTACAGCTCCCTGATGCCAGCACAACACACGACCATCAGCTATGGAACACCGTCCCACAGTGCTAGGAACAAGAACTGTTTTGACCCAAGCACAAGAAATTAATATAAAAGGGGCTGTATCTTTCCTATTTTTGAGTTTGTTTGTTTGTTTTCAGAATGAACTGAATGTACACAGTCAGCCTCCAATCCCTAAATTCAAGAAAATAATCTCATAAAGGTCTGTGACCATGGCTTCATGTCCCAGATCGGCCTGTTTTGAGCAAAGCCCATACTTGTCTCACTGTCCACACTGCTGCTGCTTTAGGAATCATTCACTGCAATGAAAAACACCCAGTTAGTATATTCCTCATATGTGAAAGGTTAATCACTTTGATGTAAAAATCGTGGCATGCTCTGCAGCATTCCCAGAACGGACTGGCAGCCTTTCCCAGCACGACATAACCAGAACGTCCATCATCACTTCAGTGTGTGTTTTAGGTTAGAGGCTCGCTGATGGATTCCTATGGACAGTGCTGTTCCACTGGTGGTGTTTTGATATTTAACAGAGGCACATCCTATCAGATCCTCCAATATGAAAGGACTGGAAAGGTCTAAACACCTCTGAGCCCTCAAGACACAGCAGTGATTTAAAGCAGCGTTACAGTTGTCTTTAAAGGCACATTCAAGGCGCTGACATAGCAGAAACTCTGTCCATGTTTTGAAGAAGGATCATTTACCCGAAAAGTTAAGTCCTACATAGGCTTATATGTAAAAAAGGTAGTCCTGTTTCTAGAGCAACAGGTTTAAATCCACGTTTATGGGCAAGGCGAGGAATAACACTCCTTTCAGTACACACATTCAGGAGACATTTTCCTGACCGTCTTTTGAAGCTGTGTTGTAGAATACCATAAACCTCCTCTCTGCTGCAGTGACTGTACTAATTCCAAGTCCTGAGTAAACAGACTACTTCAAACATGATGGAGGAACTCAGCAGCTTCAATCAACTTCCTTAAATCCTGCTGAGGCAGCAGCACAGGATGCCAGACAACTTACATTTCCAAGAATTCTGCAGTAATAGATACTGCAAACCTCCAGAACTCACCCTCTTCTTCCGTACATACTTCTAGCACTTCTATCAACCTTTTGTGTCATTGAAATTTTCATCATCAAGAACCAGCAAAAATAACAACACTGCTGGACTGTCAAAACCAGTGATAAAAGAGATTCACCTGAGTATGGGCAGGCTGAAGGTGAAAGAGAATGGGAAAGGGGAATTTCTAACCACAAATGCTGATCTTGCACAAAATGCCTAAGGTTGCTGTTTTACAAGTCATTTATACAAGTCTTCTAAAGTGACAATTTTGTTCCAGCTTGTCAGGTCACGCTTGAGCTAGAGAACAGAACTGAGAAATTCAGAGAGGAGACAAAGTAGGAAAATCCTATATTCTCCAAAATATCTAAATGCTGACTGGTTCTCAACTGTAGCTCATGAAAACCTGCCTGCCAGCGCTGGCAAACCTTCCCTGCTAGGCTCTAACAGAGGTACAGGAATAATTTACCCTGGAACAAAAGGATTGACTGCAGAGAATATCTTAGGTATTTAGATAGAAAACATTTGTAAAATACTGCCCTGAGAAAAGGGCAATGCTACATCTCAGCAACGGTGACACAAACTCGGTTCTCCTGCACCGTGCAAGCCCTGGGAATGGGAGCTGCCTGGATGCTGAGGAGAAGCACCATTCCTGATGGATAACTTTGAAATGGCAAACTCTGCCACAGCAGAGAAGCTGCAGGAAACAGAGACAGGCAACGCACATTAAATAGTGGAAGCTGTCTGATGTGAACAGGTTCACTCAGACCAACTGCCTTGGTCTAATTCCATATGCCTTCTCCTCAAGGAAATACACATACAGCTCCTGAACACGGCATAATCTGACAGTCTGAGGCCTTGCTTCCCTCCACAAAGGCTAAAAACCAAAACTGCTTTCAAAATTCAGTTATACAAAGAAATGTGAAGCACTACAAGGATCTTTCATTACCGTCAATGCATAAAAACTGAACACCATTGAATTCTATCAGACAATTCTGAGAAAAAGGACTGTAGTGAGAAGTTCCATTTGTCAGCCCTGGCTGCAAACAGGTGGATTTGAGAGGAACTTGCGCCCTGTCCTCCCTCCGCTTAAAGGATCTGGGTGCAACAGGAAAAAAGAAACTCGGGAAGCAGAAGTTCTCAAAAAAAAGAGTATCACCCTAAATATATGAAGATAAATAATTTATCAAAATTAAGTAGATTCTGTCATTTTGAGATATCTGAAAGTTAGATTTCCATCTTCTGTCAAAGTCAGAAGTATTCAGAAATTATGCTCTTGAAACTGTCAGCAATTTACACTGTCAAGCCAATATGGCATTTTAAATAGAAATCCCACTATAAAGCTTTTTAAACTTGAATTGATTTAGGGAGGAAAAAAAAGATAATAGAAAATCATGCCCTGTACTTCCTTCCACCTCCATCAAGGAACAGGGGTATCAGAAGCTGTATCACTAACAGGGATAGAAAAAAAAAAATCTTTTTCATCATTTCTCAGTCCATGCTGTATCAATTAAGTCACCCTCCTTCCCCTACATTTCTCAGACTTGTCCTAAACAGAAGCAGTGCTTTAGAACAGCACCGCTGCAGGCACAGCCAAGCACCCAATCGTGCTGAAGCCTTTACAAAAGGCCGGGCAGTGGCCGGGTGTGCACAGGCCGTACCTATTGAGATGCCACTGGAAAGGGTGGAGCTCTCGGCCTGGCCCCGGGACGGCACGTGGGGCTCCATGACGCTGTCATCCAGCAGGTGCCGCGGGCCCGCGTTGGGGAACGTCGCGCTCTTGAACTCGGCCGTGTTCATCTTGTGTATGAAACTGGAAACCAACAAGGCCACAGCTGTTACAGCCCTGCCTCCGATACCTCTCAGGAGCTGCTTTAACATCCTGAAGGATTGCTCCTAAAGCCAAACCAAATCACGGCCAAGCCGTAAGCCACTGTGCACAAATAAATTATCTGTAGGGACTGCCAGTTTGAAAACTGCATAGAACTCCAAGAACAGAGTAACAAAGAGGAAGTCAGGAGTACATTAATAATTACTTTCAATATCTTACGCTATTTTTGTCTGCTGTAACACATAACAGAACTGCAGAATTGCATTCTAGCTCATTAAAAGTAAACTTACACAATGGAAGTTATTAATTACTGGGTAGCTACAAACTTGCATTTTGAAGAGATGACAAGATAAATGATCAGATAATGATCAAGATATTATTAGAACAACACTTCTACGGAAAAAGCTTGAAGCCATTACTAAACACAGTTACACGGAAGTCTACAAAGAAGGTCTCTCTGAAAAAATACCAGTAAAGCAGTTATATAATTTTGAATTTGAAATAATTACACTGGCACTGAGTTACTAAAAAGCAATAGTTTTGTCATTCAGAAAGAGCCATTCTGGTTAACTCAGTGACTAGTCTTATCATCATAATTTCAGCCTTCCTATTTTGATTAATTCTCTCGGCTTGGGATACCACCATTATAGATCTGAGCTTGCTCCCTTGCCACAAATTCCTCTGTAAGTGAAGTACTGCGTACAAGTCACGGTACTTTTTACAAGCAAAGCTTTTGTACTGAAAGATGATACATCACTTAAAAAAAAAAAAGCTTAGGATTTTTAGGTAAAGCAAAATGCTGACTTGTATCCCAGACTGTGACATTTCCTATGTCCATGGGGTATCAGGTTCCGAGGTGAAGGGGGTGTTGGTGGTAGCAAGGCTCCTTCAGCTGCCACATTTTTGCGTCCACTCTGTGGAGATGCTCCGACTTCAGAGCCTGGGAAGAAAAAAGACATTACTCCCAAGTCACTTCAGAATTACTGTCAGGGTCACTTCTCAGAAAATCATGGAAAAGTTGCACAAAACTTCCTGAACTCCCTTTATAAGAGATAGCTGCAATAAAACTCATTGATCTATTGATAATTAAACCCCCTGCACTTCAGGGTTTTTGCACAGGATTAAAACCAAACACAGTTCAAACAGTCCATCCAGTTAAAGTATTTTTCAAGTCCTAAAGGTGGCTGCATTCACTACACCAGCACTGGACACATCCCACTGATTCTACATTTTCAAACTCCTGCCTTCAACCACTTTTGGCATTGACCAAGAAGAATGTTCATTTTTGGAAGAATATCATGCCATGAAAAGTTTAGATGAAGGCCCTTCTGTCTAGACACAACAAAGAATGAATACTTAATAGCTCTTCACCCCAAATGACATCAACAACGTAGTGCCACAATGCATACAAGAACCTAAAAAAAATGACTCAATTCCTTCTTTACCGATCACCTTTAGACTTTTTATTACAAACACGCAGTGTTTAAACTTCACACTTCTTTATAGCCTCAGGCAAATATTTTCCACGTTTGCAATTCTAAAATAATGCACATGACAACCTCAAGTCTTCTCACAGTTATTAAGCATTTACCTACTAAGTCTTCTCTGGAAGCAGCAGAGTGGGGGGTGCTGGTCCCTGGTTCTATCTTTAATGAAAGTCTGCATTAAAGAAACATTAAAAATTACTTAAAGAAACATTAAAAATTACTTTATCAGGAAATAAAAGCGTATGTTTGTGAAGAGGCATTTTTAAAATTTGTGATGGCAAGCTGCCTGATTCTATGATTGCAAGAAATACTATGAAGGTAATACAAACAGTGCAGAGTTATCTTTAGCACGCGCTACTTCCAAACTTGATTTTTCCTGCCTATTGCTTTGGTTCATACAGACCACCAGGACCTCCAGTGCCCTGGGATGGCCGGCACATGCGTGAAGCTGCTACTCCAGCTAAAACCTGGGAAAAATAAAAATTAAAAAACCATAAAACTTCTCCCCCCACCCTGGATAAAATATTTATTCTTGGTAGACTTAATATTTTAAATTTTTATATAAAGTGCACTAGTGTGCCAAGTTCCAAGCCTTTTGTCTTTACTGGTCCAAAAGCCAAAAATCTTCTTTTGTGTTTTGGAAAATACATTATCAACTTGATTTCAGCCATAATTCAAGCTTTTTCTGTAACTTTTTAATGCCATTTCCAGCAGTCCCACAAAGAAGGCAGACTACAGGAGCAGGTAACTCCAGGGAGATAAAGTGTATCTTGTCCACAGAGTTTGCAGAACTAAAGTCTAGTTAGAAAATACTAACACTGAAAAAGCATCTATTTCATTTTGGGGAGAAAAAGTTTTAAGTTTGACAGCTTCTCTCCTCCCATTCCCAGACAGTTTAGCAACGATTTGTTACAATTTTATAATTTAACTTTTTCAAATAAAATCTTTTAGGAAGAAAAAACATGTATTCAAGTCACAGTGGCTATTCTCTCAACCTGTTTGCTGACAGACACCTTAGTAAGGGGATGAAAAGTAGAAGAGCCACTTTAAGTAAGAACAATTCTTCAAATGCACTCCTCAGCCATAAAAGCATTCAGTTTGGAGATGTACAAAACCCATCAGTGCAAAAACAGACACTGTGAATAGTGTCAGCCAGGCTTCCGATTTATGTGCCATTGTCTCCAGCCACTGCTCTGCTATCAAAACATGGATTGCACAGGATGAGGAGACTGCAGCTCCTCCATCAGTAACATTCCCACAGGCAGTGAGCCCTACCCAGGGAAGGTGGAGGAAGGTGGAGCGTGGAATTAATGAATACAATGCTACTGAGGAGACACTGCAGGTTAGAAACTTGGGTTTGGGTTGGCTTATTTATTTCCTTCCTTCAAATGTCTGACCACAGAGCTTTACTCCCAGTGATAGACAAGTGACACTTCCCAAATCAGGCTGTAGAACTTCCCAGGAAAAAGGTAAAGCTGGATGTTTCCATCTGGACATGCAGAGAACAACTCACAAACCCCAGAAGAGCAGCCCAGGGTGTGAGTCCTCGTTAACTGATCTCTGACATAAACTGAAGGGTCCCCATTTGCTGCCTTTCAGTAAATCCAAGTTAGGGCTATTAAATGGCAAAGCACAGCTGTTCCTGAAGTGTGCATCCCCCTCCTGCCATTCCAAGGGAGCTGCACAAGCAACCAATTCAAGCCCTCTGAGGTGACAAACTTCCCGGGCGGGCAGGATGGGAATGGGTGGGGAACCTCCTCGAGCACATCAGCCAATGAACAAAAACTTCCTTCATAGGCAACAGATTTGCCGTAGGGTGTTTCCTACCCTCAGTTCCTGTCTCTTGCCAGAGATTTCCCTCCCCCAGTTTTGCTGGATGTCATATCACCCAATATAGTAATAACCTTTTAATTAAGGACATAGAAACCTTGGGTGGGAGGCTGGGAGGAATAGGCAGAGACAGAGAGGAACAGGAATTTGCCTCTCAAAAATCAAGTGCTCACATTTTACTCACACTTTATAACTTAACCAAAGAGAAAAGCATAGAATGAAAGCTTTAAGTCACCCTCAGTAAGAACTTGGGACTGGATGCACAGATGGTTTTGTTCTGATGAAGAATGACTTAAGCCATCTGCAATCACAGGATTCCTCTTACTGACTGAACAGTGTTGCAGGTGAGCCACGTGTACAAAGTCCTTCTCAGCAGACCAAACCAACCTGCAGGGAGGGCTTGGTGCAGTCTGGCACAGAAAAGGGAGCAGATATGCCATCCAGCATGTGGGAAAGTGCCCTGAGCACAGGATCCTGCTGGAACCACAGCTGCTGGCAGCTGGTGTGCCTGAGGCACAGAATCACAGAATGGTGTGGGTCACAAGGAACCCTAAATCTCATCTAGTTCCACCCCCCTGCCATGGGCAGGGACACCCACATAATATAATACATCTCCCCAACACAAGTGCAACCTCACAAGTGACAGGCTTTGTGTTATAGAAGTTATTTTGTAATAAGTTATGGTCAGTTTACAGCATTTTGTACTTACTTGTAATTGTCATCTTCTACAAACTTTTGTAGTTCTTCTATGTACTGAACTGAGTTTAGGTATTTCTGGACATGAGGCAACATAGGAATATCTGGAAAACAGACAGCATTCATTATCACTGTGGCACTCATAGGCAAGCAAAGCTACTTTCCAGAAACTATTTGAGGAGATTCAGATCTCTTGCCTGCTTATGTGAGATGGAGCACAAACTACAGGCCCTAAGGATACTGAAATTTTAGAACTTCATAGCAATTCTCATGCATTGACCTGACACACTCCCCACACACACAAACCCTAGAGCTGCTCATCAGAGCACACGTAAGGGAAAGTAAGACAACATCCTTGGCCAAACTGAAGGCCCAGACCTGGAGCATGGAGGGCTGTTTGAGGACTCCCTCACAGCCCATGTTCTCTTCACACTGAGCTTTCAGGGAAGCCACAATCCTGTGCTAAGTCACATTCCAGCACCACAAACGCAGCCTTATGACTTTACTAGAATGGGAAGAGGACTGTGAGGGAAACCACCTTTGAAGAAAAAATACATTATCTGATCTATGGACAGCACTATAAACGTCCGAAAGACAGACTGAATGTATTTTATTCTCTCCAGTAAAAGTACTACTCCAAAAGCAATCCTATTTTTAGAATTCAGTCATAAAACTATGAAACACAGGGATACAAGCTTATAAATACCAGTAAAACTACTGTTGAGTATGATGTACTGCTACACATTTATCATCAGAAAATACATCCTGTAGTTTGCTCAATGTAACAGAAAGGCAATTTTATTCTGTCTCCTCACCCTGATGCTCTGTCTTAACCAACAATACCAGAATAAACCTAGACTTCTGGGCTGAGAAGATGAGGGAGGGTGTTAATTGTATTCACATGCGTCCAGCCTTACTTAAATTGCATCACAGCAGACAAATATAGCTTCTAAAGCTCTTTTCTTTACCACTGTGATATTAACACACTAGCTTACCATATTCACACGACTGCTGCAAATCTGAGATGATTCGAAGAATGTTGTTCATTAAATTTGTTCTTTGCTCACTTTCCAGAATGCTTGCTGTTGAGGGGTATGCAGAGTCAATATACGTCAAGTCTGACAGATAAATACCTGAAATGAGATTAGAATGAAAAGTTTCTTTGTTTAGTGTCTTTCATTTAGCAGAATAAAACCCTCACCAAGAATATTGCGAAGAATTTTTGCTTTCACTAACATTAAAGCAGGTTGACAAAAGCATTGTCTCAGAACAGAATTTTAGATTTACCCGGGAAATCATTTCAGAAATCCAAAAGTAATTACAAGGACATGCACAACTACTCATAAACCTCATCTTCTCCACAGCACCAATTTACTACTCCCTTGACAAATATGAAGCATACTAAGCACATAGTGCTAAAATACACAACCAAAATTAATTGTTTAAGAAGTCTACTACTTCATTCCTCCAATTCAGCAATTAAAACACAATAGAAGGATAAACCATACCCATAACTCTTCAAGATAAATAAAAACTCAAACTCAACTTGCAGCAACATGGGAAAGATGAACTGGGGAAAACGGGCACCCAGACTGAAATGAATGAATGCTGCAGTTTGTAATGATCACAGCTCTGGAGATCCAACAGCCTTCCAGACAAGTCACTTCAAATGCCCCACCTGCCTTCTTCCCCCACACTGCTTGCGCCCTTACCACTCCTTCAACCCCCTGATCATGCAGAGAGGAAAATCCTCCTCCTTATACACTAAAGCTGTAGATAAAACGTTCATTTCATTTCTAAACACAACTCCATTTCTTGAACTTCACCCATTTGTCTCAACTAAGTGAAAGCAGATCCTGACCAGCTCTGCTGTTCAAAGGAATTGGTCTGCATCCCTTGCACCCTTCACAGATATCCCAATTAAAACATGACACAAACTTAAATAATATTATTTAAGTAACTTGTTTCAGTAACAGGGAAATTTTTAAATTATATTTTACTTCACCTCTCAGCCTTGTATAACCAAAATCATAACAAGGACTTTGGCTTTACAGGTGGAAGACTATTAATACAACCTCACAAGAACAGCAGTTGTGTTTGTATAGCACCTAACCAGTACAGTCCTCAAATGTGAGCTGGGAAACTCTGGGCATCCCTCCAAAACCAACACACACACACACACACACACACACACACATGTGCGCGCACACACAGAAACAAATTAAAATACTTGTGGTTGAAAGGTGACATATAAAAAAGTGAATAAAAAGATATTGCACATGACCTGATATACTACTAAATCTCTCAATTTTCAGTTCTGCTAGAAACAGTTTGCTAGAAACCAGAAAGGATAATCAGAAACATCAGGTAGTCGCATTTAATTGCCATGCAACCTAGAGTGCATAAGCTGTCCCGAACCTGAATTTACTAACTCATGTCCAAACAAGCCTTAAAAATCCCAAACCTGCTCAGTCTTCCACAGAAGGAAGTAAATCATGCTTATTAACTGTATTTAAGGAAATTCCCTGTAACAGGCACCTGCAGTATTACACAGGATTTTATAAACCACTGCATTTGTAGAATTACCTCTGAAAGACTTGCACTGATCTCTTCTTTCAGCTAAATCAACAAGTATTCTGTAAAGAGCAATTCTCCAAACCTACTGGATGCATTTCTATGAAATCTAAAATAATTGTGAAAGCATACAAGGACAATTCCTTTTCGAATGTAATGGCACTGTCTTTGAGAAGAAACCAGAAAGATCAACAGCAATAAACTGAATGCACTCAAGTGCTGGCTGAATATGGACAGAGCCAAAGCCAGATCCCGTACTTCTTGTAGAGCGTAATCTCTGTGGCTTTTTGCTACTTCTAACACCAGTCAGATGTTATCAAATATTCTGATACCTACCCAAAACCATCACACACAGAGCTTTAACTTTTTCCACATGTATTGGAGAATTCATGCCTTTAACAACTGGAACTGTTTCTTATTAAGTGAACGTCAAGAATTGAATGCGACATTCTGTTGAACATTCTTCTACACTACAAATGGTTCATTTTTCCTGTTGTATCCAGCCAGGCTGCCCCTTTTATTCCCAGCAACACAAATCGAGTTTTATCAGCCTGAAAGAATCTTTCTTCTAAATGAAGCCCAGTACTGTAATAACTTGAAAGGCATCTTTAGGCAGTGTAGTAAAAATGTTTGATTTGTAATTGCCTGCTGAACTCTTGCACAGTCCGTTGCCATACGGTACCTCCCTTCTACTGGCAAACAATCTTTCCTTGTTCCTAACTTCTCAGCCTCCCTGCCCCCTCCCTTTCTGGAGGCTATGGATAGGAAATCCGAAGGAGGAGTTTCTTCTGCTCTCCGAGTGCTCGCGGTGACATCATAGGTGGGCTGAACGGCTGAGCCCAGTGTGTGTTTGTTTAAAAAAACACTGTCCAAAAGTGATGTATATGGAATCTGGGTCAGCTGTAGCTGGTTAGAGCACTTCTGCATGTGAGAATTAAACAGTGCCGTTTCAAAAAACATCTCTCTCTCTCTCCTGGAATAACGCATACTGGAGCATTACTTTTCTTCTTTTTTTCAACTGATTAGTTAGCTTGGTTATCGTATGGAGAAACCCAATTCCTCAATACAGCTTGGATCTAACAGAGAAAGACAAAAGCAGTTTCAGCTCCAGCTGCAGATTAACACTCCACACCATCGGGTAATATAGGAAGCAAAAACAACTTGGCCTCTGGATTTTCCATCTGCCACAGAAGCAAACCAGCTGGAAGACTTTATTTCTTGGTAAGTTTTAAAGTTATTCTTACTTACAAGTTTAATTTTGAGCTATTTCTGAATGCTACAGACATCTCCCTCAACATACAATTGTGAAGAAACAAATCCCTCTCAGCCTGAGAAAAATTTGACAACTAACATTAAGACTCATTTTTGTGGCATTTGGTAGAATTTGGAAAGAATTAAAAAAGGCACTGCATAAGAGCACAGACTAACTTGTTCCAGTTGTAGGGATGAACAAGTTTCAGTTGTTTAGCTGTATTGTTATCTACAGTTACAGAAAATTAGCACTACCAGATTCTTTGCTAAGCATGTAATTTGGGTACTGTGAACATACTCATGTGAAATTCTGATCCCACCAGAAGGCAAAAGCCAAAAATCCTATCGATTTCAGGGAAGCTGGATTTCACCCAACACCAGAGCATAGACCTAGCATTACTAGAACTAGAAAATGGATACCTCAATAAAACCACTGTGAACAGTCCCAGGCAAATCAATGCACATCTGTAAGTAGCAATCATTGTGCATCGTTTCAAGAACATTTTTATTTCTGAGGAGTAGAAGTTGACTCAGTCCTAGAGCCAACCAAGAAACCAGAGTCACACAGTGATTCAGAACATAATCGAGTTTGTAGCACAATCAATTGTGCAGCTGAAAATTCAAAGACATTGCTGCAACAGGCACTAATCCCTTCCTTCAGCAATTTCTGGGAAGTTAATTGTACTTCAAACGAACTGCAGTTTGTTTCTGAATAAAGATGCATTTCATAAACATGAAATGCAGTGTACAAAGCAACACTACATTAAGTGGAAAACTGAGGGGTTTGTTACAGTTCATTAGGAAGGAAGACAGAAGAATGCTGCTGCAAGTCAATGATTAAAACAAGAAAGTTGTTTATAAACAGAAGACAAAAGTAGAGATGAAAACCAAAAAACACAGGAAAAGCGTAGAAAACTTTCTTCATGCTGAATTGGAAATTAAAATACAGTACATAACCCAGAACAAGGCAAATAAATTTAAGTGATGTATTTGCATTAACAAACTCAGAGATGCCTGACATAGTAAGAGAGAATGAAGGGGCTGATGCTAAAAGGAGAGACAAAGTGTTACAGAAGGCAAACTTAATTAAGATTTAGTAGCTACCAGAGGAAAAAAGTCCGAAGCAGCCTTGATAAACAAGAAAGATGGATCCTTTCCAAGTTCTGGAGCCCTTTTCCTTACTATCCTTTTGTGCTGATAAGAAGGAGGATCATCCAAACAACAACAACACAGCCCCCACTTGAAGCACATAATGTGCTTGGGACACCAGGCTCCATTCATTCATCATCGGCCAAGGGTTTGATTTACACTGCTTAGAACAATTCCTAAACCTTCCACAAATGAAAACAGCTGAGTCAATAATTTTAAAGCAATAAACTGGCTGTATACAAGGTTTTAACTTTCTCTCCTTTGCTGCCTTCCAACTTCAGAGTTCAAATTTTGAAATGTTTATTTAAAAACAAATAATGCAATACTAATATTATGCTGCTGCCAAAAGAACGATCTGAAGTAAAGTGAAAAAAAGGATACTATTTGAAGTTTCAAAGGAACTTACTAAAAAGAATGGAAATTCTGAACCTTTAAACTCTTGCAGTAACTACATGGCTCTATGAGGTCTTGATTATTGTTTTATTGGGATTGGTTTTCTGTAACGTGCCCTATTGCTTTGGTCCTTCCAATTTATACACCAGTGAATGAAGTAGAATTTCCTACAGCAAGCATAACCAGATGCTTAATATCTCCAGTATCTGTTCTGAGCAGAACTCTGGCAGCCCAAAATCACACATTTGCAAACACAAAATGCACCACTGCATTGTACCTGCCTGCCCAAACAGTGCAAACACACACAGCAGCTGCCAACACATGCAAAGGAACCCCCATGCCAAAAAAAACTTCACCAAAAAATCTGGAAATGCCATGAAATTTTGCTGTGCTTTCAGAATATCTACTATGGCAAAATGAACAAACCTCTTCTGCGCAGAACTTCTAAGAATTTATCATTTTTAAAAGGGACACGTTTTCGAAGACAACCTCAAAACTCCCTGAAGATTTTTAGATTGCCTTTCCTAAAAGGAATCAGATTCATGGAAATCTCTGAGAAGCAGAATTCTGTGACTCAATACATCACGTATCTGGCGAACAAAACCCAAGAGCATATTATTCCTGGATCCCAGTCAACACAATTGCAAGTAATCCTGTTATTTCAGCAGAGGCAGAGGGACTTGCCGGAAAAGCACTTGTTTATACAGGGAGAAGTAACTTACTTAAATACAGAGATATACTGAAATCCATTTGAACACTTCTATAGGAAGAGTGTTTTTCCCCACATTAGTATTACTTCTAATGTCATGGACCCAGTTTTAAGCTAAAAAAATCCACAAAAATCCTCACTTAGCTTGTGCAGACATAGGGGAACATAACCTGGGTTTATTGATTTCAGCTGCTTAGGCAAAGCTCAGCAGAAAATGAAGTACGTGTAACATCAGTAACAGAGCTCCCTGATGAGCTGGTAGCATGTTCAGAGCATCTTTAGCCTCAGTATTGTTATTTAGTTTCTTAAAGAACCCAGTCTGTTTCTCTTCCTGTTACATCTAAGAGGGCACTGCTGGCATTTACCTCTTGACCATATTCTTTTAATAAATATTTGGAATAGAGGTAAGTCCTGATACTGCATTTTCCAGACAAAGGGAATCCTATATTCACATTTACCTGCAACAGCTTCGTTACTTTCACCCATATCACCCTACACTGCCCAGGGACAGTGAGCCTTCGTCAGCTCTGGAAGAACAGATTCCAATTTGTGTTGTGGGTTTCCAAATTTTACATCCTGCTGAACATGAGTCACAGCAGTAGAACAAAGAACAAATAATTTGTTGTGCAGAAAGCTAAAAAATGCCAAATATATACCAGCTTCCCCACATCCTGATCCATGCAACTTTGTATTTGTGATTANGGGGCAGGTAACACAGTCTGTGTTGCAGCAGTTAAAAATAGTACTTACTGGCTTGTGTTGCTCTGTTAGATTGGAATTTTGTACCTTAAAACACTTTTTAAAGTAATAAATCAAAAACTAATTTTGAAAGCAAGTTGGGTTTTTTTTTGCACAGGGATCACTCTGGAAAAAGAAAGAAACCAGAAGAAATGGCATTAAAAATAAAATGGTATCGAAGCCCTGTCCACAGCTCTGAGTGTTTCTGACAAGCTGATGAAGAAGCTTGTGCTGCTGTGACTAACTGCACATTTTCTTCTGCAGAAGCTATAAAACATCAGCAGGCCAGAACACACGTAATGAAACTTCTGCAGAAATCTGAGACCCAAAACTGGGTGGCACAGAAACACGACAGAAGCAGCTGGAGTGACAGTTTATTCTAATCTAAAAAGCATGACATCCAATGAAGAGTTAAATAACGCATTCCAAAGCAATGGGATCTGTACTCACAAACCTCCTTGCCTCATTTCCCAGGTCTGCACCAGGCAGCCCCACTCAGTACAGGCGACCCCAGACGTGCAGGGAGGCTTGGAGGCCGTGGTTCTGAACCGATCCCTGAGCCTCAGCTATCTCCTAACAGTTCTGCCACTACCTAAACATCCAAACCTGGGAATCCGGGACAAAACGTGTCTGATCTAAAAACCCTAAAACTATTTCCCAACTCGAATTTTAATTTGTCATTTAGCTCTTACATATTAGGCTATCATTCTGTGATACTTTGGATAAACAGTTTCTATTTTTTTAAGCTGCTTGCCCAGAACATCAGGAAATTTCTGAAACAGTATTTTCATTTCCTTCTAAGCTGATTAAAACTCCAGGTAAATATCTTGCTCAGAACCTATTCTTGTATAACAAGTTAGGCATTAAGCTGCTCAAGCTTCACAAGCAACATTTTAAGACAATTTAATTTTTTCACCATCAGCATTTCCATGGAAGCATAGACATTCCCTGCCAGGTAGGTTCTCAGAAGGAACTCATCCCTGCTTATCTGAATGTCTCCGATTCCTACAAGGCATTTGAATCATTTCAAATTCTAGGACACAATCTTATGCAGCTGCTGGATTTAGCTATGCTGTATTTGACCCTTCAATTCATTTAATGGTCTGACAGCACATGTATAGACACAGATCTTGAAACTTTAACACCTAAGGGTAAAAGTTCAAAATGAACACATTTAATATTAAAAGAAATGCAGAAAGACTGCAGCAGAATACACAGCTAGAATGTGGTCTGTGTTGCAAAGTGCTTGGTTTTGAAAGATCCATTTAAATTCTATGTGTTTTGGGGGAAAATGTGCTGCTCTGGGGAAAAACCCCCAGCCATTCATTATTTCAGTAACTCTTCAGGGTCTTTAAAAGCTACCAAGAACTAAAATGTTATTCACTTTCTTGGACTATGAAGTACCTATTATTCACAGTGAAAACAGTAAAATACTGGACTTGTACTGTGGCTTCATCCTCAACCATATGCCATGAAGTCCCTTTCCCTCAATCTGCAAATAGTAAATGCAAAAGTATTGAAAACTAATTTGGGAGATGCAAAGAGGTTTTAAACTTCAGACACTTAATTCAGCTCATCATTGTCAAGTTAGAAACCACACACACACACCGGTTTCCCATGCGCTTCCCATGATTCATGTGAATATTTAACCCAATGAACTACCAAATCTGAGCACTGTCCAAGTGATTAATATTTTAAATGTCTGAAATTACCAAAGAAAAACACACCACCAGCTCTGGAGAAAAGTGACACCTTTTCCTAGTTTTTTTTTTCTTTAAACAGAAGTTACAGTTTCAGCAGAGAAATATTAACAAAACTTTTAACTTTTGTTTTTGATAAAAACATTCACTAGTAGACACAAAAATACCTATTGCTACAAACGAAGAGAAGTAAGTTTTTTAAAATAAACTTCCTCAAACTTATGTGCTCCCTCCATTCATGCAGGGTAAGAAAGCATTTTTAGTATGTGTTAAATGTGTTGTCTTCCCCTCCCAGAAGCAGGGCTTGCAATACAACCATCAGACAAACAAAAAGTTATCAAATATTTGACCAGAATTTTCAGCTCTAACTCCTGATTGCAGGTACATCATGGTTTGAAGCTTGTAACCACTGCTCTTAGTAAAGCCAAAAAACAAAGACTTGACAGGTTTCCTGAGGCTGAGCAGACACCGTTTGTTGCAATAATATTAAATCCAGTAACAGACCTGGGAAAAGTGACCTGACCCAAAAGTCACCTTATCATTTGTAATGTGAATGTGAAGGCAGCAGCACAGCTCTGCTTCTCCTTTGGGATCACTGTGTCAGGACTGCCAAATGCACTTAAACTTGGACTCAGCAGGAACAGCAGGGTAATTAACTTGCCCTGCTCTTACTGTATTTCTCTTCGTAATTATCCAAAGGCCACTGTACAAAGGCTATCCAAAGGCATGCAGAAGGAGGCTGGAAAGGAAAGCCAGATCAACAGCTGAGATAAGAAGAGTGAGCTGCTTCACAAAGCAAACACACCATAAAAAATGAAGGGTTTTTTTCCTTATTTGAATGCTACCTTTGTTTATCATCTCAAATATTTAAAGCTAAAAATCAGGTCTCAAAAACATTCCCAGAGATTTATCACTGCACTTTAATTCTTTAGAGTGAAAGGAAATTCCTAATTTTCTTTAAAAGATGAAAGAAACACTCCAGTATGGTATTTATAATAACACACCTGATACTTCAGCATTATTTGGGTAAAGATGTTCTCAGATACAAAAACAGTGTGACAACAATTCTATGTGTTCATCTCAAGGCAACTAAATATGGACACATATGTAAGAGCAAACAGTGTTCTAAGCCTTCCTAACAAATTCCAAGTCACTTGAATAAGTAATTTTCAGTGTTCTTCAAGAAACAGTATCTAATCTCCTGCCTAACACTCATGTCCAAAAATAGTCTTAAAGATGCATTTTTCAAGTCTACGAAAACTGTGTATATATAAACTTGAAAAATGGGTGTATATATGACTAAGTATGTATATACTATTTAACAAATTATACATCTATATATAAAGCTACAAGAGGACCAGAAAGGCTTAAACAATCCAAAATCCAGCATTCATATAAATAACTTCATCTCCCTAATTCCCTTCCAGGAAGGCGTTCTGCAAGCACTCCGTGTTCTATAACCTCGTGCAGGTAATTGCAGTGAGCACAGATCTGAGCAGTCAAACTGATAATGGAGGTGTAACACACAATCTAAGCACAACGTTGTTTCTGAAAGCTTACCCACTGCAACAACTTCTCTACTAAATCCCATACCTAAATTTTAGTGTTTGCTGCTCCAAACAGACAGCCAATCTAATGGAATCTAACTCCAAATAAGAGATTCCAAAGGCTTGGCTACGTACATGCAAGCATGGCAAACCCATCAGTTTAGGCAGTTTAACAGTCCACGAGCCTTAGCTGTGCCTCTGATTTAATGACTTTATCTTTTATCTGTTCAACAGGCTCCTGACAGTCGTCACACTTGCTTTGAAATGAAGGTGCTGAAGTGGACTTTGGGTGTCCTGCTGTTCCTGCTGCTGTCTATCGGGCGCTGCACGGAACAATCCACGCCGAGTAAGACGCCCCAGCAGAGGCAGCCTCGTTCAGCAGACGGGGCAGAGGAAGGGAGGAAATGTGGTTACACCTTCCTGGTCCCAGAACAGAAAATCACGGGGCCAATCTGTGTGAACACGAACGGCCCGGGCGCTGGGAGCAGGAAAGACGAAGTCACCAGGATGGACATCGAGAACCTGAAGGATGTGCTGTCCAAGCAGAAGCGGGAGATCGACATCCTGCAGCTGGTAGTGGACGTGGATGGAAACATCGTGAACGAAGTCAAGTTACTGAGGAAAGAAAGCCGGAACATGAACTCTCGTGTGACCCAGCTGTACATGCAGCTCCTGCACGAGATAATTCGAAAGCGCGACAACTCGCTCGAGCTTTCCCAGCTGGAAAACAAAGTCCTCAATGTCACAACAGAAATGCTGAAGATGGCAACGAAATACAAGGAGCTCGAAGCGAAATACGCAGCGCTAACCGACCTGGTGAACAACCAGTCCGCGACCATCTCGCTGCTGGAGGAGCAGTGCCTGAGAATCTTCTCGCGCCAGGACACGCACGGGTCCCCGCCCCTGGTGCAGGTCGTGCCACAGCACATTCCCAACAGCCAGCCCTACACCCCTGTCCTGCTGGGAGGCAACGAGATCCAGCGAGACCCGGGCTACCCCCGCGACAGAGATGTAAGGCCACCGCCCGACCCGGCCACTTCTCCTACCAAGAGCCCTTTCAGAGTGCCACCTCTGGCTCTGATCAACGAGGGTAAGTTACCTGCCACTATTTATCTAACCTGACATTTCTCCATTTCTGAGGGAAACTGTCCCGACCATAGAAACAGAAGGAAGAACTCAAAGTACCTGGTACAGCTCGCTCTTGCCCCAGGTCTTCTCTCCCCCTTCCACATCCCAGGGAAAGCTCTGGTTTGCCAAGTGGCCTAGATCTCCGTAAGATGAATTTGTTGAAATGGCCAATACTCAGAAATTCAATCTGAACGATTTTCGCCTGCAAGTCACAAAGTATTGGGGGTTCTCTCTGCTGCTGGGTTTGAGTTATGAAATTATGAAAATTCAGTATTAGCATAAGCTTTCTAATATTTACCCATTTCTGTGATGATGCCTGCTAGCTACATGTTACAGTAGCTGGCAAGGGTGAATAAGACAAGCTAATTCACTGTAAACAAATTAAGTCATTTCAAGTTTTTGCCCTTTATACTTACATGTACACATTTGCCAGAAGAAAATTCTTCTAGAAGAATTTTCATCCTTCTATTCTGAACTGCTTTAAAATGAGCATCTAAATCCACTAACACAGTTATGCAATGAGTCTCTAAGTGTTTAGTTGAAATATTCAAGGGTGGTAAGTTTGAAAGGATAATTGAATCAAGGCTGGATCCAACTGGAGGCACTCAGCTTTGAAAATTTAAAATCAGTAACTACATTCCCAGTAAGCTGATGCCAGTAGGGGATGGCAAGTTAAACTAAAACCATAAATATTATGAAAATACATTCAGGAGACTGTATCCCATCTTCATGTATTTCACTCTTCAGGCCATTAGATAAATGCATGCATCACTAAGGAATCAGAATTAGTGACAATTACCTGCCTCCGAGCTGCCCTGAACTCTTATCATGTTTCTCACTTCACTGAAATTTTGACAGAATTGCAATTTTAAAAAATTCAGGGATTCAGAAAACCAAGTTTTCCTCAGACATCCCTTTGAGTGCTTGCCCTTGGCTTCTGTTAGCACAGCAAAAGGGCTTGGTGGGGGGTTTTGCGTTTAGGTGGCTGTTTTGTTTGTATTTCTTTCAAATTGCCTTTAGTCACAGTTAAAAGTTCAACTTGGGCCCTAAGATGAAGCCAAACATTTAGTTGTGACTGTTCTGCAGTGTTACAACCAACAAGCTGCTGATGTAAAGAACAACTATTTTTATTCAGGGTCTGAAGAAAATTCAGGCACGAGCCCAAGCAAAATGCCAGATGTCATGCGAATTTCGGTGGCACATCATGACAGAAAGGAAACAGTTCCTATCAAAGCACTGTGCTGATGTCTGGTCAGACAGCACAAGTATAATTCTAAAAAAAGCTACAACTTCCTGCTTCCCAGCAAACCCTCGCTTCCAGGTTCTGTTCTAAATGCCTCTTTTTCTCAATACACACCCGCTGCACACACAAAATGAGGCAATAGCACTAAGTACTATCCTCTAAATTATCTACCCGGGTGCTCACTAACCCCTCCGCCCCTGTCTTGGGGTGACAGAACCAGAACAGCCCCTAAAAGTTCAGAGCTGGAATCCACTTTTGGAAGGGAACACAGAAATCTTAGGAAGCTTATGGTAACATTATTCACCTTCCTTCAATCCTGGATTCTTGAGCTGGAAATTTAAGTGTTTCTTGCAGTGCTTGGCAAAAGGAGGGTTGAGAATTCCTACAGCTGGCAGAGCATCAGCCAGCACAACCAAAACTTGTACATTCCAACACAAAGCCCAGTTACTATCCTTGGTTTTTAAAATGAAGTTAAACACATTTAATGGTGCACAGAATCAAAACTATGTCACAGAACAAACAATGTTATGGTTAAAAGATAATTTGTAATATATAAAGATGTCAAAAAAGGCCAATGAAAACCAGACAGTCCCAATGAGAAACAGGCCTGTTAAAGGTTTATGTCAGAACACACACCTGGAGCTCCTAACAAATACCTGCATGCAGCAGATGGGTCAGAAGGGTCAATGTGCATCTCAATATCGCGGGTGGAGAGTAAAATGCAAAATATATGGGGAACAAAAGGATGAAGTTCTATTTTCTGAGTATGGTGGCTAATTTGTACAGAAATTGCTCTAAGAATTGAGGAAGATAAATGTATCTGTGAATTGTAGTTGTCCCAATTACCTTAATATTTGGAATAATAACCAGTGACCCCCAAAATTACTGCCACGATTTTTGCAAAAAGTAGTTTCAAGTTAATAAAGTACTTGAAAATTAGACACACCCTGCCCCGTTTCTGATACCACTTGGTTAACAATATAGCTTCTTTTTTTTAATATATGTCCAATTTTATTTTGGACTTTTCCTCTACTAATGATCCACAAAATCCTCTCTATGAACCTCAAGCACAACTTCTGTATCATCTGTTCAGGATAACATTTGGCATCTCAAAATGGGATTCAGCCATCAAGTTATCAAGCTTTTAACTTAAAATATTTAATCCCTTTCCTTCTCTACTTCATTCAATTCAGCACAGAATATGATCTGCACTAAATCATACATCTAAGCCACAATTTTAGAAGTGAAATATTTAACAGATCGTTTCAGAGTATTTCTGACTTGTAACTGTCTCAGTGACTTGGTGTACACAGACTGTTACAAAAGACTAGATGTGCACGAGATACTTATTTCTTACATAAACTATAAAATCTGTAAGATTTTAAACAGAAAATCATGCTTTTTTCATCAGTCAGACCTCCACCCACACCAGCACCATGGAGCATCTCTCAGTTTCACAAACCTCAGTATTTCCACTGAACAAGATCAGTTCTTATAATGTGAACTTGAAATCATTATACATAACAAAGAATTTACTTCACTAAAATGATTCAAGGCTATACACCAAAAATTCTGGGATATGTTGGATTTCCTTACGTTCAGAGCAGAAGTCTATTACCTCGACCACAACATTAATGCACACAGACAAAGCTGAGCATCAAAGCAGACAGGTTCCATGCTGTGAACTCAGAGCCAGCTGAACTCCAGAAGCGATCCAAGTATTATATAAACAGACTGGTACAATTCTGTCTGCCTTAAAAACTAACTAAAATGCCCCCAAGCATCTGCTTGGGTCTCTCATGGAAAAACGAGTGCTCAATTCCTCCTCCAGTGACAGTCACGTGGGATAATACCCAGATAATAGCAGATCTAATTAAGCTATTCCTAATGTTCAATTAACATTACAAAAGATAAGGCTTCTTTGCTTATACTTTTCCTAAAGCAATAGTTGTTTCACAAAAAGACTTCTGGAACAACATCCCTGTCAGTTATAGAGAGCCCAAATTTACTGCAGACAGTGAAGGAATGGGAATGAGACCCAGCTTTGCCCAGTAAATGATCTAATCCCTGGACAAACTCTGCAATATTCACAATCTACATGGAAATTTTAACTGTGAACAAGAGGGCAAAAAAGCACTTGCATACCAAAACTCCAGGACTTATTTCCCAAGGTGCCACTGCTTGCACTGGAAGAACGACAAAGCCACCCCAACCCCGACAGTGCAGCAGTATTACAGCAGTGGCTCAGCGTCTGCGATGCTCCTGTCGCAGCCAGAAGCTCCTCATTAGATACACAAGCTTCATGGACTCTAATTAATACGAAATCCTTTATGGATTTCTTGCTAATTACATACTTGTCCAACCGGCAACTGCTACCTGAAAATCTAAGAGAAGTGCGATTTTCAGCTTGCTTTTGTCACGCAAGCTTAATCTGCTGTGAAGGTCCCTTTCCCTCAGCCTCTACTTTTGACTGCAGAATAACACCTACAAATGGCTTCTACACTGCTTTGCACATGAGCTGTTTCTGTGACTGATGAGTTCTCCCTGAACTTCCAAGGAGATTTGAGAAAATAAGCCCTCTGGAAGGAGAGGAAAGCTGTATCTAATTTATTTTCAGATGTACTGAGTTTTCAAATACATTTAGGGCATCCACCACTAACTAGTCATTAGAACACACTTTGCTTTTCATTAGTAAATTACAGTTTCTCTAAACCAACTGAAGGAATGACACACAAGCAAATTTTTTTTCTAAAAAGCAGAAAATAAAAACATTACCAAAAACTGAAAGGCAAACTAGGCGAGGTTTTCAGAGCCATGTAAGCTGCATCCTTCTCAGAGAATGACCAGATGGTCTTCTCTAAGTATTATTTGCAAAATCACTATTCGCATGGACTAAAATAGAGCTTTCAAGCAGCACTCACAACAGCAACAGCAATTTTGTGCAACCACAGCCCTGAAAACAAACATGTGAGTCCTTCCAGCTCAAAAATCCTTCTCCATTGCTTGCTGATTTCCTTCACCCTTCATCCTTCCATCCATCTACACACATCACACCAGGATGACACACTAAACTATCCACAGTTAGCAGCCTAATCCTCAAACTGGGTGAGTATGTAACAGCGGAAAAAATGTAGTGTAAGAATTCTCTTGGACTAAATTCCATGCCTATAGACTCTGGCGGTAAGTATTTCTTACAGCAGCTCTCAAACTACTCCTATATTCAGAAATAGGGAGGGTTGGTTGGGTATCCTGAGTTTGTTCTGGTTTTGACTTCCACCAGTTTCAAACTGGTGCACCAGAAATTGAAGTAAATTGATGTCTGCCTTTTGTAGAAAAGAAGAAAATAATTAATGAAAAAAACCCATAATGCTCTTCAGTATCAAGAGCCAGAGTATAAATCTTTGCCACAGCAGACAAAAAAAAACCTGGGCGTTGGTAACCAAAGTCTATTATTTGTTTAGCAAAGTGAAGTTTTTGTTCAAAAATATAAGAAAGAGGACACGGACATGTTTATTTATAGATACAATTAATCTCAGACAGTAACTTTTGCACTGTTTTCCATGCTAGGTTTGTACCTTAATTGAATCACTGACTTTCCATTACAAAACATTCCTGGACAATGGGCACTGCACAGCCAAGCTTGAAGGTTTACAGTATTTCTTTTCCAAAAGGTCCATTCAAAGACTGCCAACAAGCCAGGGAAGCTGGGCATGCCAACAGCGGGATTTACATGATCAAACCTGAAAACAGCAACGAGCCAATGCAACTCTGGTGTGAGAACAGCCTGGACCCTGGAGGATGGGCAGTTATCCAGAAGAGGACAGACGGATCTGTCAACTTTTTCAGGAATTGGGACAGTTACAAGGTAAATTCTAGAATGCAGAAAATCAGTGGTAAAGAAAGGTAACTGAAAAGAGTGCTCATCACCACAGGCAAACACACTTCAGTGGCAATGTCTTATCTCCCTCAGTGCACAGTTAGCTTTGTATGAACCTCCCTGAAACAGCCTGGATTTGTAATGCACAACACAACTGGGACCGTGTGATTCTAGACAGTGGCTGGGAAGTCATTTATTACAAACTTCTAACAGAACACATGACTTTTATTAAGGCACTGAGAACTACAGTGAGTACTTGTAAAGCTTCATTGTCTCCCTCCCGAATGAACAAACTCAGCCAGTGGAATTATTCATTTAAACACACAAATAGATTTGCTGGACTGGGGGCTCGGCTCAAAAATAGTCCAAATAATTAATTAAAGGAAATAATTTCCACCTGGTAATTTAGGCTAGAAATCTAAAGATGTCAGGCTGCTGAGGGGAAACACATTGTTGTGTGTTACTGTGATATTATGCACTATCAGGCAGAATGTCTAGGATCACAAGAGGATGCTGCTTTGGAGTAATTGCATGCTAAACAGGAAAACTGAAGATCATTTGGTTGAGGTAATAATAACAACAATAACAACAACAACATCACACTGCACACAAATTAACATGAAGATTTTAGCTTCTTGCATTCTTGGAATTTAGTGATTCAAATGTTAATCCCTAAATCAGTAACAACTAAAATAACTATTCAATAAACAAACAAACAAACAAAAATAAATAAATATGCAAAGTCTTTACCTCTCAGAGCAGTACATGGTTGGTTTTGGAGCTGTTAAATGTCACAAAATGTTTTAAGGCAGTTATGGAGTGCCGTAACAGCAACCACAAACATTTTGAAAATAATGCAACACCAAACAACATTGGTTTACTTGGAGACAGGAGACAGCAGATAGGAAATATAACTTCATAGCTACTGTGCTGGTAGTCTGTGATTTGAAAGAAAAGATGTCTTTATATTTCAATTCTAATAAATCCTGTAAAGAACACAGAGGAATTGTCTGATAAATTCACAGTAAAAGCCAACACTAGTTGCAATACAAAAGCAACAGGAAGTTATCTGCCTTGAACATTGAGACTGGTGATCCATAAATACCTTTTTCAGCCTGGAAATACAACCTAAAATTCCATTATTCACCCACTATTACAAATCCCCTTAGCTTTGTCAAGAAATACGTTGTTTCCGTTTCACTATTCTCCCTCCCTTTAGCTTAAAAACAGGAGGACAGCAAGAACACGGATGTTTTGTCACCATCACCAGTTCTGGCAGCATCTCATGCACCTTAGCAGTCCCAGTGCAGCAAAATAAAGCACTTAAATGCATGGGTTGAAGTCATTCAGAAGTGTAGAGGCTTTCAGTACCCAAGTTCCACTGGTTTATAACACTCCTGCTGATGAGTATTTTAACAAACACAGAAAACCAAGCTAACAGCGCCTGCCGATCTTCTTTTGCACAGAAGGGATTTGGGAACATCGACGGAGAGTACTGGCTGGGACTAGAAAACATCTACATGCTCACCAACCAGGATAATTACAGACTGCTGATTGAGCTGGAGGACTGGAGCAACAAGAAGGTGTACGCGGAGTACAGCAGCTTCCGCCTGGAGCCCGAGAGCGAGTTCTACCGGCTGCGCCTGGGCACGTACCAGGGCAACGCGGGCGACTCCATGATATGGCACAACGGCAAGCAGTTCACGACGCTGGACAGGGACAGGGACGTGTACTCAGGTAAGGAAAGCAGCACGGCTGCCAAAAGCCAGTCACGGATATTCCCTCGGTTACACCACCTCAGAAAGTACGGCATGGCACAAAAAAGTACATAAATACTGATAAAATAACACTCTTGGAAGATGCTTCAAATCAATGATGATAAAACCCATGCTGGCAGGGCCCCCTTCGAGCCCCTGCACCTGTCAGAAACTCAAAATCTATTGCCCTCACTGACAACACACTGCAGCAATGTTCTGTTTAGCTCATCACTTGCACGTGACTCTGCAGTCAGAATATCTGCCCAGGTGCTCTCTGAGTAGTGCTGCTGCCACATAACCTCCAGGAACTAAAGCCTCTGAGGAGCATGAAAGGAGCTGCAAGGTGCAGAGGTTTAGTTATGTACCAGTACTTAAGAAAAGGGCACATCCCTTGGTTTGTGTACTCCGTAAAGCTCAGGGATTTTTTTTCATCTCCTCCAGTTTTTCCCTCCCAGTAAAAGAAAGGCTGGGGAGTGCAAAATACTTCAACTGCTTTTCCTCAGCTGTCAATAACCGTAAAGCTGGACAAATCCTGCAAACTCTTAGACAAGCCTGTAACAGTACAAACACAAGTTACAAGCAACTCTTTGTGGAACCGTGGCCCCGCGTGCTGCTTGGGGCTGTATCAACTCACATTGCTTCCACTCAAGTATTTCTAAACAGCACATAACCCGAGTTCCTCGGGTGTTAGCTCATGGAGAAGCAGCGCTGGTAGGCTGAGAAGAGTTCTCTCCTCCATTTTCAGCTGCCACATTAAAGGCCATGTCCATAACCACCCCCTCCTCAGCAATGGCTGCTGTTAGAGCAGAATTTATAACTTAGGAAGGACAGCACACAGCAGGCTATGAAGCACTTCCAGGCTGCCTCTGAGAATAAGCCCCAGTATGAACACATTTAGTAATCTCCATTTCTCCTGCCTAAAGCTGAAGTTCACCCCTGTCCTTCTGCTCCCCAGGAAACTGTGCTCACTTCCACAAGGGCGGCTGGTGGTACAACGCTTGTGCCCACTCCAACCTCAACGGGGTCTGGTACCGAGGAGGCCACTACAGGAGCAAGTACCAGGACGGGATATTTTGGGCTGAGTACCGGGGAGGTTCCTACTCCTTGAAAGCAGTTCAGATGATGATCAGACCTATAGACTGAGGAGGAAAATCCCACAGCACTCCCATAAAAACTTCTCAGTGTTTGAGTTCAAGAAAAATAAAATATTACTTTTTAATCATTATTTTGCACAATCTGCCCCTGCAATAAGCAGGTCTACAGTTTTCCTGTCTTCTTTCCCCTGTCATGTTCCCCTCTCCGTTTTTAGGACCCTTCTCTGCTGTGACAGACGGTGTTTGTTTTAAACACACATTCACAAAAGCAGATGTTTTGTGCTTGCAAAGCATATTTATCTTTTGTTCAAGATCAACACACTTTATGCAAACAGTCAAAGCTGGTTAAAAATTCCAGATCTTTGACAAGATGTAAGCTTTTCCAGTTCAAAAAGCTTATGCTTTTTCAGGTTAGCTCAACCCTTAAATGTAAATATGTGAAATGACCTTGTCTTCTTTAATGTGAAAATTGATTAGTTATTTAACAATTTATTTAAAAATGTTGCTATTATTTTCAATGAAAAATCTGACTTCACATTACTGTTTGATATTTACTCCAAGAACCTACATAAAAAATTGGAGACACTTTAGCTTTGCCAGCAGAGAAAGATTTTTGCAACAAATAATTATTTCAAAATGAAGAGGCAAATTAAACTCAAAATACAGAAATTCTTAAGGAATTCTCTACACTGCTAAGATCTGCAAGTCCTAACTTCTGTAAAAATTAGGCAGAATGTTCCTTGCCTAAGAAAATTAATTGTATCAAATTATTGATAAACTTGAGACAATCAAATTACTTGGTACTTTTTTTACTTTCAACCTCCATATTCAAGCTTTCTAATTGAACTTTGAACTTAAATGGCAAAACTAAAAGTCCTGATATTGAAATCATGACTTGCCACTTCCCTACTCCAATTAGGAGTGATGAGGGCTGACCAGGCATTCACACACAGTAATTGAGAGAAGTCTCTGAATATTAGAAGTTTTCCTCCACCACAGCTTTCTGCTCCCACAGTAAAACCAAGGTTAGAAACCAGCTCTGAGTGCGTTCTCCCTGACATCCCAAACTTGGGCTGCCATTATGACACACACATTTCCCTTCCCTTACACCTACACAACTTCTGATACTGCCTATACTAAATTTTATCTTCTAGATATCAGATTTCCACTGGAATTAATATGTAATTTAAGAAATTAATTAGAAAATACTTTCCCAACATTTATCAAAACCTGTACCACACACACTGATTCAAAATAAGATCCCTCCAAAATCAGATACAACAAAACATTTGCTTTAGGTACCAGAATCTCAAAACTAAAGCTTTCTTCCTGTTACATAAAATTATTTAGTAACTGCACTTACAGGCACACAGGATGCCTAATTTAATTTTGTATTACATAAAACTGAATATGCTGCTCTGAATTGTAAACAATGCGTTTGTTTTGCACCTCATATGTGCCTTCAGGCTTTCAAGGAACTTTGTCCCTATTTAAAAGAAGAAACCATAATAGCTAAAAGAATAATCTAGTATTATTGTTATGTTAAATTAGTCAGTATCAATTACTATGCAAAGCCTCGTGTGTAATTCAGAGGAGAAAAACCAGCATTCTGCTTTCAGAAGATACTCTCTGGAGTAGATAAAGCTTCATTGACAATGTATGGCTACAAGGCTTGTAGTTAAATCTTTGGTCAGAGATCAAAGCCAACCAGTTTCACCAATATTTTATTGGAGTTGGCAGTGGTGGGGAATCAGTCCTAGCATATTCCATTCCCAAATTCCAAGAATTTTAACTGACATAAATGTTTACAATTACAATTCTGACATTGTTCTTCATATAAGGAATATTTGTTTGTTACAAATATCATACAGGCCTCATTGATTGAGTGTCCTGCAAAATGTTTTTTAATTGCAAATGCTTAAAATTCAGACTCTCTATAGTCTGTTCTTCTTTCTTTATGGTAGCTGGATAGAAGAGCAGTTCAGGTAAACTTAAAAAGGGAAAATGCCTTTCAAAACATTCCTTTAATGATCACTTCTGACAGCTTTTAGTTCATTGAACCGGCAGATTTCCTCTCCTTGGCAGAGAGCGTATTTTACCCTGAGAATCTCTTGCCTGCTACAAAAACAGTGTTTGTTTATTCAGTGCACTCAGTGAAAGGTGTACTTTGCAGAAACCCCAAAGTAAAATTAGCTTGCACTCAGCCTTTTAATTAAATCTTATATATTAGACATCCAAAAAGTGAGCTTTCCCCAACTTAAAGCTGCAGGATGACATTAACTAAACATTATTACAAAATACACCCAGAGACCTCGGACTGTACAAATGCTGTGCTCTGAGAGGAAAGACTTAATTAAGTTGCCAATTTAAGATTACGAGGAAGGAAAGCATAGCATGTCTTTTTCAGGCTGGTTCGTACTCTGTACAGTAATTCACTTTCAAATGCTTGTAACTCTATCAGTTTGTAGCTTTGGGGCTGAATTTTCTAAGCAGGGTGAATGACTTTAAAAGTTCAATATTTTCTCTCACACTTTTTCTTCTGAAAGATTTTCAAAAGAGGCTGTAGCATCCCTCAGGCCTCTTGCCCTGGGCATTCAGAAGCAGTCTGTCTGGGAGGGATAAAGCCTTCACCATTCCTCTACCATCAGTCCAAATTTAACCAGGCACACCTCAAGAAAGTTCAGCTTATATGAAACCAGAAACATGGTTTTCACATCTATTTCCAGAATCTGTTGCAAGCACTATCACTGAAGCAGCTGAATATTCTTCAGATGAATAATTAATAGCCTGTTTTCAGCTTTTCTGTTTCTGGATATACCTCCTCAAAGACAGCTGTAAGAAAAGTATCTCACAAGGTAGTACTGCTTAGTTAAATAAAAATCTTACTTCTCAAGATATGGCTCAGGTGTTTCATTGTGCAGTCTCAAATTGATCAGAACTCTGGAATAAGGCTCCCTTGGAGAATGGGGTTTTATTCTAAGGTGAAATATAACATCACATACACAGCTGCCATTTGTTGGCTGCTTCAGTTGCCTGGGTGATGCAGCACGGATGAAATATCCCACGCTGTGCATCAAGGGCCTGGTGCTGAGCATCTTTATTGGTGTTGCACAGCTTTTCACACTCACATTTAAGTGGGTGAGTCCACACTGATGATGTGCTGCTCCCACATGCATTTCTAGAATTCTGGAATCACATCACAATCATTGCTGCAAGAAGCTGACAAACATTTTTATTTTCCCCCCCAGTTAAATGTGGAAGGACATCATTACCTTGTCCACAGAGCTGTGAAAATAAAACAATCTGTACTTCCGTGGCTCCGCTCCTACTGCAAAACTACACCACTGAAGCTTTCCCTTATAATGCCATGATGGCCACGAAGAATATCTACACCCACATCTGGTATTTGGCTGCGTAAGGGCAAAACATTCATCCTCAAAATTACAGCTGAAATTCCTTTATATGCTCATTTTCCCTATGACCTTCCAAACAGGGCTCTCCACAACCAGTGCCAAGGTTTCTCTAGAGGGATTTGCAATGGCAAATTTAATTGTGTGGCAAGTCTGATGCTCGGCACTCTTCCAAAGAGCATTTGGGGGGAGCATGGCAGCTGCTCCATCTCCCCACCAAGAGTGAAGAAACTGCCACTCCTCCACGAGAGGGAATGGTCCTCCTGAGGAATCCCCTTCCTGGCACATGCTACCATCACCATTTCCATCTGCAGGCTCTCAGGTAGGCTCATCTACGTGTTTTAAACCAGGAGCAGCACTACTCCCTGACAGAATCTTGTAGCAGAAGTATTCCTTTCAGGAACTGTAACCTATCGCTGATAACCTTAGGGCACTAAGTCAAACAAGCAATTTAAGTTCCTTCTGTTCCATGTGACTCTCACATTAGTAAAAATGCCTTGGGAAGGAAACTGAAGAAATAACAAATCTATCCAGGTCTTAGCAGAGATTAAAGCTTTCATCAAATGAGAAAACTTGGACTCAGCTATCAGTCCTCCAGAATGGATCCAGATTTATCACAACTGTATGTTCAAGGCAATTTTGTTCTTTTTGACACTTTTTTAAACCGCACAAAACTGATTTTAGAGGGAGTGCACCAGTGGGAGTTTGCTATTCCTTTGGAGAATTAAAAAAGGCTTGAGGACATCCCTCATGTCGCTAATAAGAACTGGTACCATGTGAAACCAGGTTACAACACATGCTTTAAGTAAAGCAGGTCACAGTACAGAGCATTTCTTTCTAAATAGAAAAGAATTGTATATTTCACTTCAAACTATCAAGTCAAGCCTGAAGGTTAATCTAATGCAAAAGTTAGACAAGAAGCTGCTACTTACTGGGGAAAACATCTGTAACTGAACAAAACTTAAAAACTGTTTCCCAATATTTGGCTTGGGATTTTTATAATCAGCAAGAAAACAATTTGATGCTAGCTTCATGTTTCAAGAATCACGGCATACAGGCAAAAAGCATCAGCACAGGAAGCATTTCAGAACTGTATATCCTGTCTCTACATTGTCCATGTACCCAAGGTGGGAGGGCTACGTGGTTAATCACATCACAGAATGCCTGGCTTCTTTGTTGTGCCTTCCAATTCAGGCCCTGAAGGACAAACACTACAGGGCATTAAAATCTGGGCCCCCCACAGTGAAGTATTTTTTTCTATTTCTGTATCAAGCATGTAGAATTAAACCAATTAATCCAGAAGAAGTTAACAGCCCAGCTGAGAAAAGGAAGTATCACACTTCAGGAACAAAGAGATTACAGCTTAATAGGCCTTAATGACCACAAGAGCTGATCTCGAATTCAGGTGTAAAAGCAACTTCTGGTCTGCAAAATCACGAAAACTTGGATACATAGTTCCTTAATTGTATGTGATTACCAACATCTAATGAAACAAAAGCTACATTAAAAATGGCACACTAATCATTTGAATGTCTGTTTAGTTTAAGTAACACTGAATTACCTTGACAACAAAACCAACACATATTAAATGCATTTATCTTGTTTTTAGATACACAGGAATACAATTTACTAAAAGTTATTCCATGAGGCTGAGTCAGTCACGACAACCCAGTTTCTCTTGTCACACTGCTGTGCATATCTCAGCAATGCAGCAATATCTCCAGATTTTACCATGTTCCAAACTCTAAGTTCTATATTTATTTCTCTCAGAGGCCGATGATTTATAGCTTCGCATAAATTAAAAGCCATCATTACTAGAACAGTCATGTATTTAGTATTTAGGAGGGCTAGCAGGCATAACAATTGAAGTACTTCTCCAGAAGTCAGTGTATCAGTATAACACGTGGCAAAATAGTTTCCTAGAAAACTGATACTGTGTGTAAAACCTGCAGTGTTTGTGAGGTTTAAGAGTACTTTCTTTCTGAGGTTCTGTCCTGCCACATACAGAGTGTTGAGAATCACCTCAGGTTGTAGATTCTTCACTGAAGTACTGAATGCTTAAAAGATGGTGTTTAGCTCGTGTAATCACTGCAGAAATAGGCTACAACTTACCTAAATAGGGAATGCAAGGAGTCATCTTTAAGCTGCTGATATAGTCTCTAAGCCTTTTGTAATTATCTTCTTTACTCATAACATATTCCAGCTTGTCGAAGGTGGCTTTATCCTTCCGACTTAGTAACTAGGGAAAGAAAAAAGCAGGCAAAACCAGATGAGTTTAAGTTTGATCATTATGATTTCTCTTTTCCCCTTACAAGCACAGATTTCCACTTCCCCATTGCTGTTATCGGTGTGCGGGTTTTTTCTGGGCTTTTGTTTTGGGCTTTTTTTTTTAACTCAACTGCTTCAAAATTCCATCATTTACTCCTTAAGGAGGAACGCTCGTGAAGTTCACAAAGAAAAGCAGCTATTCTGGCTGTTAAATTTAAAAATACTCCTAAAAATCACACAGGTAAAAACGCTGGTGTCCTGGAGGATCCTTCTGAAACAATGCAAGTTATCAAAAGACTAATCCAGCTAACACAACTTCATGTGCTGTCCACATCAGCAGCACTCATGCCAGTAACCTTTTCACTCTGATCATCCCTAAGTGTGCTGGCTTGGGATGGGATGGAGTCAATTCTCTTCACAGTAGCTAGCATGGCCTGTACCTTGGATTAGTGCTGAGAACAGTGCTGCTAACACAGACACGTTTTTGTTATTGCTGAGCAGTGCCTATACAGAATCAGGGCCCTTTCTGCTCCACACACCACACTGTGCCATATGTTACCATTTCTTTGTCAGATACCCTGAGAAATTTTATACTAATCCGGCTTCACAAAAAAAAAATTCCAAAATATCCTCTTATTCTTGAGTTGAGATCCATCTCAGATAGCAATTTTCCAAACAAACCAATGCCATTAAGATCTGATAAACAGCTTTACCTAAACTACAATTTCAAAAATAATAAATGCAGATATGCACATATCCATGTACTTGAAGGTGTGGAAAAGAGAAAAGACTTTATCTATGGTTTTTTACAGAAGGCTCATGGACTTGCATTCTTCTGCCAACTGGAGATTTTACTGGCTCAATATTACAGAAACATCCACTTTGAGCAGAAAACTTAAAAGTCATGGTTCTCCTTCATTATCCATTCCTCCTGCCTCCAATCTGTTCCTTGGATAGAAGTAACAGCAACCAGGCTCCCTTTGTAAGATGGGGAAAGTAAGTTAAGATTATTTTCGAAACATCTTGCTGAACTGCCGCTGCAAAACTGCCTCCAAGTCTACATTTCAGCTCAGAGTCAGAATTTAACAAAGGGTGTAAGATGTTCCCACCGAACACTCTGGCAGGAGATTCAGTGTTCCGAGTCCCAGTCGCAATTTCTCCCCCACAATGAAGTTACAAGGGCCAGGTCACTAAATTTCTAGGCATATTCCCTTTTCACTTCAGTTCAAGATCAACCTGGGTGAGCCTGACAGAAGTGGAGTCTCCCTTCTGTAAATTCACCTTTGAAATATATTATTTTTACTTACATTTCCTACATCCAACTCTTCATGAGGACAGACAAACTAAACACTGGCTTTGAGGAGAAAGCCAGTTGTTGAAAGTGAATTGTTTCCCAAGACATACTGATCACTGACATTCCAGCAATTAATTGGCATCTTTAATTTAGGCTTGGTTCCAGTACTCAAATGAACAGCATCTCCCATTCATTAGAACTGCAAACTGTTCCAGGAGAAGGAAGCAGCACACTGGCAGGACTTCTTTCCAACCACCTGAACATGACATTTATCTTTTGAACTTCATCTCCTCAAAGCTGGTTCCAGTTTTATCAGCCTGGACTAGGTTGCTTTTAATAGTATCCTAAAATATTCTGCTGTCATTTCATGCCTGGAAGACTTTTGTAGCTTTGCAGAGTGAAGGGTAAGATGAGACTAACAGATATAATAATGGCCTGACTTCAAACGTGAATGAAATGAATTGTATTTTCCTGAAAACATGCTGATCTGCACACTTTTACTCAAGTCTGATGTATCTTTTCAGGCTCTTTGGATCATCTCGTACAAGCTGATCCTGCATGACTTCCCCTGGTGCTCATGGGCCAATTCCTGCCATGCCTCCACTTCCTGCACTAAGGGAGAAAAGTACTGAGAAGCCAAGCACACTAAAAGCGTTTCTGTGAGGGCCAAGAAATGACCCATTTCTTAGTCCTTCAGTTTTGGAGCTGCTCCTTTGTAAAATAATGTTTCTTCTTCTGTATCTTAGATGAAAAGAACAGGAAAGAGCTGTACATATGCAGAGACAATAAAAACTAAGGCTGGCAGTTTCTAGCAGCAGGGAAGGATTTGGAGCCTTCTAAATTGCTCTTGGCTTTCTAGCTGTAGTGTGCCAGCACTGAACACAACCTTTTTGAAATGCCAGCAAGAAGAGATGAGGTCTCAGGATGCTGGCTTACCTCACTTCAGATTATTTAATGATTATTTGCTTACACTGCCCAAATCCTCACTGGTCGTCTAGAATTCCTTTACATTAAATGGAGAAAAGCTGAATATTCTATTCTGTGAACCTTCCTGGAAAGGCTCACAAAATTCTTTTCAAGTTCTGAATGGGGCAAATCACACATTAAAAGCAGCACTTATTATTCTCCAGAGTTCAGAGTGTGTGCAGGCAATGAGAGACAAATTTCAGACAAATTCAGACATACCGTCAGAAGACATGAATTTCATCTTTTTTTAGGAACATTAGATTACCAAGCAAGTATTTAATGGCTCCTTTCAACTCTAGATTCCAACCATATAAGGTGGCTTTTTTTCTTTTAGGGAATAAATATACTTGCAGCTATTTTCCTGACTTTGTAAGTTGAGCTGATGGAGGGTTGCTACAAACCATCTCAGAAGGGGGGAAGAAATCCTTCCTTGCTGAAGGTTTTGGAGGGTTACTATAGAACTTACCCAAATGTCTTTGTGACTCAAAAAAAGGCTTGGTGTGCCTTATCCTGCTTTTAATATACACAAAGCAAAAAGCTTAGAATTACTTCAAGAACTTATAAGCTGAACTTCCAAGAGAAGGACAACTAAATCAGTTTGCAGAGCACATTGCTGGGAGCTACCCTGCAACTTGAATTTACAAAGACTTATGTAACATGATGAAAAGCACACACTCGTTTGGGATTGTATGAGGAATCAAACACCTGCAGAAATGTGGGAGAAGTTACCTGGAACTTCAGAGGTTGGAAGAGAGGTGAAGTTTAAAGATTGATACATATGTCAAGAGCACACAAATAAACCTTGCAAGTGCAAACTAGTGCATAACCAAGCATCAAAAGAAACAGGGGACTCCCAGTTCTGAATGGCATCACCATGGTAGTAATTAATGTGGTTATTATTAATATTTGGTGATAGTTACATTTAATTTGAATCGTGTACGAAAAGAGATTTAAAAATCATTTCGGCCTCACAGTTATATAAAACTGTTGAGGCATCAACTCCTCAACATAAAATCCAAAAACCAGAAGTTCTCCTTGAGACCATTTTGAAGTGTTAATTTCACCGAGATTTCCTCAGAAAGATTTTTGCTATTTGGAAGCAATGTCTAACTTAATTGTGCATTTGCAAAATGTGACCAGAATTCTAGATGAGTATCTTGGCAGGAGTGACTTATGTTCAGTTTTGGTAATATTTATCAACTGAACAGCATTTTCACGCAGTTATCACACAAATAAACACTTTTTGCAACATCCAAGGATGCGCTGATGTGTATTCAGTGAAAATTTTTCAGCTTTTTTTAGTGCTCTATTTATGTGCATCCCTTGCACAGGAACGTTTCAGTCACCTGATTATTTCTGTCACACTGAATGTCGCATTCATCTGAAACAGCTGGAAAACTATGCAATACATGCCTGAATAAGGACTGTTTTCTAAGCTCTGAGGTATCAATGAGCAAAAGTAATTCCTAATATTCTTCTTATCGAGGATACAATGATAAAACAATATTAATGCCAGTCAAAAACCAGATGACAAATAAAAATGATTCCAAAGAATACTGTTCTTTCACAACTGTACAAAGGCAGAACTACAAATACACTGCCTAACGGAGCTGTAACTATGAAACACTAATGAAAAGTGCTAGAGTTAGTTATCAGTCAGAGAAACAACAAATCTCTTTATGGAAACTGAATCAAGAGTTTCTGAACATCTGCTCTCCATAGCAAAAAAAAAAATTCCAACAGTATAAACCGCTAAATGATTAAAGTATGACCCACTCTGGCATTCAGAATTTTCCAGCAACTAAATACAAAATAGCTTCTGGCCAAATGAGAAGCCTCTGCATTTAGCAGAATCTGCAGGGAACTATTTTTCAGAGGAAAATATTTCTACACCAGAATGGAAAAAAAAAAAAAATTCAAGAGGAAACCATAGACTTCAGAGGAACTAGAAGCACTATGGATGCAGCAGAATAAAATTAAAGCTATCTGTAATAACTGCTGCATCCCGGAAAAGAAGCTTCAGAATGTTTATTTACCTAAGGGCTAATTAACCCCACTCCACTGTCCTGCTGCTCACTTACCGCCCACGTCTTGGTCAGCCTGAAGATAGGAGCGCTCTGGAGACCCGACACCACTGCCATGAGAGCATGGAGATTGTTCAGCTCATACAGCTTCTGAGGGGAAAAAGAAAAAATAATAATGATAAACAACATTCCAAGTGCTGCCAATAGTGAATACAGAATAGATAACAACATAAAGATGAAGAAATCTTGCATGGTCTAAAATGAAGTGTTACAGTGATGCTGTGCACTCAGACCGCTTTTACGGCACCTCCTGATTTTTCATTACTGCATCTCTATGGTTTTGGATTTCACTAACTGGCTGTTTCCTAGCCCACAGAGAATCCTTAAAAATATCTATACAGAAACACATCTTGGGGAATATATAGAAGTGCCAGAAATTTTTTGACATTCAAACCCAACAAATTCCTTTCATAGCATTCAATAGTATTTTAAAACAACATGCCAGAAAGGACAACCCAGTGGTGAATGATGTAATCATGTCAGCACTTAAAGTTTATGCAACTACCAAGGCTACATCAAAGCACTCAAAAAATATCTTAGCAGGATGAAATCAAGGAGGTAAACTTCAAAAGCCACATATCTGGAGTACTCCTCACTGAAAGGCCATTTTTGGGGTAAGACAACTAACTAGTGGAAAGCAACAAACCAATCAAAATAGAACAGAGAAAACATTAGGGTAAAAGAATTTTCTCCAAAACTCTCTACAAAACACTGTGTTTAAGTGCATTTTCTTACACATTTGGAATTTCCCTCCCTTTTCTTTTTCCTCTCCCTCTGTCTCCAAAACTATCCACTGCCTTGGCCAAGTAACTACTGGTACCACTGTCATGAAAGCTTAAAAACAGCCTGGAAAAAAATGCTCTTCCTGAATCTCTTCTGCAACTTCAATTGCTCTGATAGCTGTGAGCACCCAGAGGTCCAAACTACATTCATTTTTGGTGCAGTGCAACCAAGTTGAGGTTTTACCCCTAACAGAGAAACTTTGCTAAAGAGAAATGATAATCACAGTATTGCAAATCCTGTTTAATCCATTTGGAATATTCACCAAGGTGGGTTAGGATTCCAGAAAGAAAAAATAAGGAACCCTTCCTATTCAAAAAATGGTGGAAAGCCTTTTTCCTACTTGAAACTCAGCTTGATTCTTGCTTAGGAAGCCTTTCAGGAGGCAAAAGGACAAAAAAATAGACCAAAGTAATACCGACTAAACGCTGAACATCAAAGGAGACCTTCTATTTGGAAGGATGAAAGCTATACTGCAAGGATGGTTTTCTGGCTAACAGTTTTGGAACAGGGCAAATTATTCTCTCTCCATGTAACACACTGCCAGAAAACTTCCAGCCCTTTATGGAACAAAGTCTTCACAGGTATTAGTTAGAAATGCCACTTTTAATGGCACCCCAGTAGCATTTCCAGTCTGGGTGCTCAGATGCCCATGATTCCAGCATGTCTTGCTGACAGTGGGAGGTTGCCCACACCTTCTGATGAGGTGCTGCCTTCTCCTCATCCTCTTCTGGGAGGATTCTTTAGTAACCAAGTGTAAGTGGCAACTAATATTTTGTGGGGCAAGGTGGAAGGGGTTGGATGCTTGTCATGTACCACAGTCCCATTATCCTTCCAAGTAGTCCTGCTGAAGTTCGCCCCTCCACTTACACAATAACCCTTTTTCCTCACACACACATCCCAAACAAGGTAATAAAGTTCACTGTCCCAAAGGACAGTGTAGCTGATTAGAAATGAAAAGAAGGGCTTTCCCAGCTGCTGCCAGCATTGAAACAGAAGTCATCACCAACCAGGACAGCCTGGGAACTTCAGCGGAATGCAACTATTAGGTCTGATTACTTCATGCATTAAGCAGTACAGGTGAGATACCATTTAAGGACTTTGAGCTATACAACAGGTTGCCAGCACAAGGAATTCACTGTGGAGTGAATTTACAGCTTCTCTGAAGAAAAGGGAATTAGTGTGACCTCTGGCACCAGGCTGCTTTGATAATAGCTTTGGTGTAAACAAAACTCCTTCCAACAGCCCCCACTGTAGTAACTGCATGTGAGCAGCCGCATGCAGGCAAAGCCAAGGCAACAAGCACAGAAGTAAATTAACTGATAAAAAAATCACCCCATACAGAGTTTCTTGCTTTTGTAACTGTGATTTTTACAGCTGACAGGCAAGCATAGCTCAATTATCTGATTGTTAGAGCACATAACTGCCTCCAAACCAGCAGCATTCCAGCAGACACTGCAGCCTGCAGTGCACTGGTGAGGTCAGGCACGTTCAGGGTGCTGTGCCCAACGTGAGCCTACAACACCCAGCACTGGCCAGTCCCATCTCAGTACAAACCAAACCTGAGCCCAGCTGGCTGCCCACATCTGTTCTGCACTATGGCCACACAGAGTTCAACCTCCCCTGCCTACGGAGGGACATGGACCATGAAGCCAATCTTTGTATTTCCACCAAAAACACAAGAACTGATTTTTAAAAATACATGAGATGAAGATACATTAACTCACCAGACATCAAAGGACATTTAAGAGAGATCATTAACAGTTTATGACCACAGCATGATTACTGAGCAAAGCCTGTGGAATCCTACAAAATTAGCTCTTGCTTTGCCCAAAGTTGAGAGTCAAATCCGATAAGAGTAAAATATTGCTTCATTAAAAAAGGGCTTGTCAAGACAGGGAACGCATTTGAATACAAAATTAACAAATATTTTACATCTTTTTTGCAGGTAACCCAGGATGGCCACAGCACTCAGCTGCAGTAAAAGGCAGCCACCATCTGACAGCAAAAGCTTGAAAAACATCCCCTTCTTCAAGTTTCACTCTGAAGGGCTGTACATCACTCCAGATTTGCCGCCCCTTTTCCTATGAGCGTCAGTCCAAAAGGCTTAAGGAAAGATTGAGAGGTCCAAAACGTTTTCTGAACTGAAGTCTGTTTTTCAAACCATATTTATTAAGCTGGTATTATTTGAGTAAAAGATCCTTTCCTTCCAATGGTAAAAGCAAACAAACCATTTCTGCTCTGACTGATGCTGTTTAAACTGACTGTACACTTTGTGACATGCAGAAAGCCAAACAGCTACTGATGTCAGCAGACACAACCACAGCTAAGTCAGGTGTCAGACAATTATTTCCCCCTGTGTATTTCTGAACTGACCAAATTAGATATAAACCTTTTGATCACGGTGAATCCCCACACCCTCTTCACAATACAAATTCTTACCTTTGCAGTTTTAATGTAGTGGCTCAAAACCTCAGCTCGTATTTTTAAAGTCTGTGCATGCAGAATCTCTCTAACAACCCAGAAGCTGACCTAAAAAGTAGAAAAAATTCCTCTTAAAAATACGGAGTTTCAACACTATACTTGTAAAAGTTTTATTTATTTTTATGAAAGTATGATCTATGGAAACAGACTTGAGTTCAGGGTAAGCTTGAGGATGAGATCACACACAAAGCAAATGGCAGAACACTCAAACTTTGAACAGTGCCCTCCCAGGAAAATAAAATCGTGAAGAAATGTCATGAAAAGCCTACAAAACGAAGGAATATAAACACTAACACTGAATCATACCCATTGGTTTGCTTTTCCACAACGTCGAAGCTGCGTTACTCAACTATTACATGAACTGAACAGCTTCAACTACAGTTCACTGACAGTTCCAACACCTCGAAAAACAATTAATCCTGATCAAAACTGGAAAAGAAGGTAGGAAGCTCTGCCATAACCCAGCTTATAGTTTGTACTCTTCTTTCTGGCTGTGTCAATCACCTGCTAGTCCAGCACAGTATCCCACTCTTAGCTGAGCTTCCCAGGCCTGACTTCACTGCTGTAAGATCACTGCGATGGTCAGCACAAAGGATGGCTGCTGCATTTCATACTTACCTGAAAGTCTCTAAGGGCTGTACTCTGAAAGGGTTTGGTAATGTGTCGAAACTCTACTGTTCTCTCTTCTCTGCTCCCTCCCACCCTCTGCTCTCACAAAGAATAATAAAAAATAAACACTTCGGTAAGTGCAGTAAAGCAGTAGCAAAGAATTAGCAAAGGCTAACAAATACTGCAGCTTTTATTCCTGTATTCGCTATGCGTTAGGAAAAAAATTATCATCAAGATCCAGCATGACTGGTATTTACAAAACTACTGAAAATGGTGTATGAAGAAACGTGCATTCTCATACACCAAAACCTTTCAACATACCATGTTGCTTTGATTTTTAAGTGATGCTAAACTACTTCTTGTAAACTAACACCGTGTATGTATTCGGGTACCTGCCCAAAATCTCAATTAAGAAATGAAATATCCTGCTCCACTTTATTCAGTATGATAGCTCCTTAGACAGAAGAGCACAAGAAGATCCACACCCCCAAAATGATTACATTTGCAGTGAAGCTACAGAGATCTGATGAAAACTGGGATGTTAAATCATGACAGCTCTTTGGAACTGAGAAATGGAAGAATGACAAGAAAACCCACATAAAAATCCCCACAAACGTCTTGCATAAGAACCACTTTCCTTTGGTCTGTTTGTCTAAGATTGTATTAGCCAGGAAAGAATTAACCATGGAGCTCAGGTTTCTGTTTCCTTTCATTTTTCTTCATTTTCTTTCCTCTTTTTCTTTTTTGTAAAACAAAATATCTGCTGACAAACTGTATTATCCTCACAAACAAAAAATGGTTCCATGTGATTAAAAAAATCTCAGCATGTTGCCATGCTCAAAAATGGCAGATGTTTTGAAACCACTGTTCAAAGTTAAAAGGAGAAAATATGGAAAATTGTCTCATTTTTAAAGGTACATCATCAAATTGTAATAACCTGAAAATAACAGATTGCCATTCCCTTTGTTTAGTTAGAGAATAATTTTCCTTTAACGATGGGGCACCAAGCACTGAGACAATCTCAGCAGTAGTGAGAGAAAAAGAGAATTGAAACTAGCAGCTTCATTATTGTTTAGAAAAGGAAAATATGTAGACTGTTGCCAGGTCTTCTCCAGTATTTTCTTTAATTAAGTATTCTGAAGGTGTCCTTACTGAGTCCTGCCAGGAGCAGGCAGTTGCACTCGAGGATCCTTATGGGCCCCTTCCAACTTCAGATATTCTATGATTCCATCAAATGCAGAACTACTGAATACATAAAATATTTGACAGTACTTCAAGATTTTGTCATAAAAAGCTTGACCTCAGTTTGGTGCTCTGCTGCAGTTACACAGCTTGAGAAAAAGAACTTTTTTCCCCCTGACTGATCAATGAGTTTTTAAGGAGACGATTTCCCACTGAAGATCGAGGGAATTAAAATTTTTAACATAGATTCCTGTATCATAAAGAAACAGGTAAGGACAACACACGCAGCACTACGCCCTAAGATCCCAAATCTCTTTGATTTTAAGTTAACAGAGTGCTGATGTAACAGGAGAATGCCTGTGACAGGCCAGACTGTGACACACTTGCTCGGAACACAGAGCAACGCTCAAGCATTTTCATCAGCATGAAAATCCCCCAATTTCCTCTGCTGGTGCTGACTTCTGTGGAAGTCCACTGGCATCCCAGAGACACCAACAGCTGAAAAATGAGAGATCAGAGTTTAAAAAAAAAAGTGAAGAAGTTACATATTTTGAAACCATTTTTAATATTAGATATGCAGATCTATACTGAGTACCAGGTAACAATGAATTCTCCAAGAACAGAGAGTCCTGGCATGGAAGGATTCAACTGATTTCCTTTCCCTAAACTCGATCTGTTTTTACAGGCACCACATACAATTATCCCATAACTAATGCTGGAACTGCCCTACTTCATCCTCAGTGGAATGTAATCAACTGCACAGAATCATCACTGCTTCCAAAATGCTACCTGCACATCAGTTTGCTGAGAAGCAGCTGAAAGCAATTTAATATTCTCTTTACTTAAAAAGTGAGAGCTGGTCATGGTTTTCCTTTGGCAAGCTGGGGCCAAAAAGGAAAGAGACAGATGTATAATGCTTAACTTAAACCCAGTCAAATTTCAAAGATTAACAATATTTTGATGACATGTATTCCTGCCTGAGAAGGCCAAAAGTCCCCATGACTTTCCCAATTACTTATTTTAGGACTAAGCATTAGAACCCCCCAGGCAAGTGGAGCAGAAACAATCCTTGTCCTTTTCCCTCTCCACTCCTATACACGAGTGAGACTGATGGCTTTCCTTGATGCCAGAACAAAGGCTGATGTAAACCTCATGGAAGTCCTTATTCCCATTACAAGGTCTCCCCTCCTTCCTTCTGGCTACTGAGCATATTTTACCAATTCTTTAGTATATCTGAAGCTGACTTCAGGCAGTTCCTGCAGTTCTGCAGTACAGCACACAACAACAACTGAGAGGTGAGGTCCTTGATGAGTTACACTGCCTAACATGGCTGTTACTACAAAAACATTCCACAGTGTTCAGCAAAACTAAACATTTCTTTGAAGAGCCAACTTCCATGAATAAGCAAGGCAGCAAATGCTGGAATCAGTGGCCTATCAATGAGATTAGCACCAAAACCATTAGTGTTTTTATACTAGCCTATACATTCTAGCAGGAGCAACTTCAAAAGCTACATCAGGAAAATCTCAACCAAATGCAGAACAGCAACAAAAACAAACAAACAAAACCAAAACCCAAAAAACCCAAACAAAAACCAAAACAAAACCACCACAAAAAGAAATCCCAAATTCTTGACCAAACCCCCCAAATCTCAACAGATGACACACTCAGAAAAAGTTTGCAGAGTAACATTTCCTCTTTGGTCCAGTGCAGAATCAGGCAAGTGTCCAAAACCCAAACCCAGACAAGCATTTCAGTCAGTGGGTTAAGAAATATTCTAAATGTTGTTAGTGAAAACTAATAGGATTTGATCATATCCTCAATGAGAGCAATCATGCAAAGTGAGAAAGTACACAAGAACTGATAGAAAAAAAAACCCTGAAAATTGAAGGGGTTTGGTCTGAGTTTCAGATGATTAACAAAGACCTCTGTAAGTCTGAGACTGGGTACAGAGGTTAAGTCTGGAAGACAGCCTGTAAGTCTGAGACATTATTAAACATTTACACGAGGAGAGATGAGAGTAAGAAAATTACTTCATCTGAAAGAGAAAATATGGCATTACTTAAAAGAAGCATCACAATTTTGAGAGATGACTGGGTAACTACACAGCTGGACTCCTCCAGCTTTAATTGTGGAGAAAGGGAGACTTCAGTTCTTCTTTTAACAGTTGATTTTATACAGACAAATTGTTAAGTAAGAGAACCATAAGCCTCAAACCTACTACCTCAAAGTTATGCCAAATAGAGAGTTAAAGAACAAATTTTGTAGAGAAAAATTGTTTGGAATATTTAAAAAGTTTGCCTAGAATCACCTTAAAAAGGTTACCATGCTGACAAGAGGCTTCTATTTCTAGGGACAAAAACATCTATGTGAAGCATAAGACACTCAACTAACACAGAAGGAAATTACATCTAATTACCAGTCCAGAAATCCTGTATGGCAAGCCTCTAACCTGTAATTATGATTCTGTCTTTACATAAAAGACAGCCAGCAGTTATGGGGAAAACATGCACTTTTCATCAATTACTGCTACTTAAAACAGAATCACAGCTACTTCTTCAACACTGGCTTGGTCTTTCTGCGTATCCTGTAGATAGAGTATCTGCTAAAAGGAGCTCCTTAAGTTGTCAGCTAATCAGCTGTGATCCAAACCAGAAGGGATGTGCCAGAACACTTAATCCCAGAGACTTTCTGAAATGTGTACATGTAATAATGCTGGAAAAAAACAACTCACATGATTGAATCTTCTGGTGAAAGCAACAGCATTCGGTGCAGAACTGTATTTCTCTTTTTTATTCCAGCCACAGCTTGCCAGCTCCTGGTAGAACAAGGATGAAAATTCACTTCCTTAATTTAGTGCATAACACATATTCAGAGCCAAAAGCATACAGAGACACAAATCTTGTAAGTTTTAAAATAACTTAACAGAGCAACAACACATTGAAGTAATACAGTTACACTTGTTCTGATTCCTTCTGCAAACTGAGATTCCACAAGTGTCATTTCTGAATTGTGTTGAGTTATTGGATTATCACAATTCATCTTTTGCTGAATTAGGGCTTTCCCGATTTTGTTACCACAGAAAATCCTGCTTCAAATGTGAATCTGAGCCAGAGAGCAAAATGTCCTTTTGTTTTTAATCACTTTCTGAAGATATTTAAAGAGATGGTACACCTTGTTAACTCAATCTAAGACATGTCCCATATTTTTAACTTGGCATGTTGCATTAAAGAAATATCAAAAAAGTGTCATCTTTTGTAGTAACAATAAAAGAAACACTATTTTCAGTTTTCCCTTCCAAAGGAGCCTATTTTGGGAAACCACATCATCTTGTTATCCACTATCACTTAATTTCAACAAAGCAGTTTTCATTAAAATCATAAACAACTAAATGTACCAAAATGAGCTCTTCCATTTGTATACAACAGCATATGAATAGATGCAAAGACAGACAGCATTCAGCACACAACCTGTTCCACAGTGCTACCAAGAAAAATAATCAATACAGACACAGCTTAATTATTCAAGTGGTGCAATAGCAAAGTACAGCCCTTCATTTTTACTGATTCATGTCTTCCTTCCAGATCATTCACTCTGAAGTGCTCTCAGTTTTATCATCACACTGACAACTACTCTCTGAAGCCAGTTTCACACTGCACATCCAGCTCCCACAGAACTTAGGTAAGATGACTCAACATGTAACCAATAATTGCGCCATTTAAGACACAGTTCAAAAGAATTTGGTATTGGATAGTCTAAACTCTAATTTTTTGGACTTTTTTTGATCAGGAACTTTTTAACATCTTTCCAACCAATGTCCCGAAACTACTACAGAATCTCATGCCAGTTAAGAGGGACCCTGAATTCTTCTACTTGGAAGTTTGTGGTGTGCTGGTATTCGTTAGAGAAGACTCAGAGATTTCTGGCCAGGCACTGGGAAGAATGGGGAATTTCTAACTTTGTATTTAGGGCCATTCCTTCAGATTTTACTAGGAAGCTGTGCCACCTAAACCCATCCTGGAAAATCTGGCATGTTCAGCACAGGAATGCACACGCCCACGTCCTTATACCTGCTCTTCAATGACTGTGCATGAGACAACCACACAGCCCTGAATTACTCTTGTTCCAAAGGAGAGCCAGCTCCCGGAGAAGGGAGCCACCCAAGAGACTCTTCATCACCTTCTCTATCCCTCAGCATCTCTAGTTTCCACTGGAACCACGGCTCTGCACTCAGAGGAGCACAAGGGAATTCATCCACTGGCATCTGATAATCCTTCCTTAACAGCAGGAAAAAACTAGTTGCCACCTCAGGTTTAGGGAAAACATGGTAATTTCTTACAAATTCTGGCCCTGTCCTTCAATTTCAATTCTCATCACAGAGTGATAAACTCATAAGGATTCTGGGCAGAAGCTCCCCATTGCCCTGGCCCTGTACATCTAAGGGCCCACAGGGTACAGGCATCAGGGGCAACAGATTTGAGAGTACTGCAAAACAAAAGATCCTGCTCCTGACTGGAAAGACACACATCCAAATCCTTTTCCAGAGGTGCTGAGGCACAGTCACACAGGCACTCAGGACCTGTGCCATCAGTTCCGATTCTTTAGCAGCTGAGGGCAACATCCACACCACCGTTCAGCGACAGACTCGGGAGAGGCACAGAGCTTCCAGAGCTCCAAAGCATCTTCCCCCTTCCTTTAGGAAGTGTAGGAAACATTTCGCCCATCTCACTTGCAAGACCCATCTCCCATGTACAGCCAACTTTCTTTCCTCTCTTTTAGAAATTAAAAGAAAAGTGGTTTCCCTTTGCCTGTCAGGTTTCCCAGCATGACCACCTGACCGCTCTGCCTCAGGGGACCCTGCTCAAAACCCTCCTGCCCCTCTCTGGAACTCGCTCGTGTGAACTCGCTGCCCTTGGCCCTGCCCATCCCACTGCCCTAAGATGCCATCAGCAGAGGAGCAGCCACCAAGGCTTTTGCCTTCCCAGGATTTGGCCTGGAGCAGTCCCACACAGTCCCAGCAAGGACAGATCTGACTGCACTCACAATGGCAATAAAACACACTCATACACCACACTGGAATTCAGAAACCCCTCTTATGCTTCTATAAATATATATCTCACTTCTCTGCTGAACAGGCTGTGTTGTCTATTCCCTTACTCTATTCCTTGATCTTCCTCTAGGAGTCTACTTTTTCCACTAGAAGTTTCTAACCTGAAGTATTCCCCAGGATTATTTTCTCAGTCTGCCAGTCAGCTCAGGCACAGGAGCTACATCACTACAACCTCCAATTTCTCATTTAATGTGGTACATTTAAACTGATGTGAAAAACCAAAAGACTTAGGATCAAGAATACAAAAAACCAATCTTTCTCTGTAACTCATTTTGGTTTTCATTCCCTTTTGAATACATAGAATTTTATTGTCCTTAACAAAATACTGTGGGAACATCTGAATTATAACCTGTACTACATGGCAGAGAGCGAGATTGTGTTTCTCACAAAAACCTTTATCTAGGTCAAAGGGAAAGTTTGGAAAAGAGGAGAGAAGAAGCAAGGAGTAATAGTGGAACCATTCCACAACTTCAGAGTAAGTAGAGATTAAGAATACTCAGTAAGTGAATTTTTTCTTCACTGCCTAGCCTGGTGAAGCAGAGGGGATGAAGAGGTTAAAGACAGTAATACAGTAGAGATTTTCAACACGAATACATATGGGCAAATAATTTCGGATGATGTACTAAAACATTTAAAATAAGTAATCAGATTTTCCAAAAAAAGCAAGCTGATGTGTTCTGCAAGGGGTCATGTGGCTGTTATTTCATGTTAACACAACGACCAGCAGCACAGTCGAGCAAGTCTAAGACTCCTTTCTGCTTTACAGGCACTGCTCTCTAGAAAGCCACAACCACTACAAGAAAGAGAGAACAAAACCCAACACACCACTTGCCATTCCCAGGGAATAGAAGCAAATCTTATGACTGACTGGGGGAACTCCACAATTTTTTTCCCTAAAAATTAAAATGCAAATTGGCTGCTTTCATACAGATAGACGCTTAAGTCAGAGAGGTGTGTTCTTCACAACCTTTCTTTCTTATACTGCAGCGCACTACCTATTAATTAACAAAGAAACAGTAATTCCTTCGCCCTTCTTTTCTCACAAGTCACTTGCAGGCGTTGTTAATGAAGAAGGAAGGTGGCTTCCAGAACTCAGGAGTGAGAGAGCCTGCTTGCAGCTCAGGCAGAGGATCACATCACCATCGAGTACCTAACCATGGGAATGGTTCAAATCCCTGGCTTCTGGCTCACTCCAAATGTAAAGGAATCCACACTTTCCTCAATCCCAAAGTCTGTGGACAACACTAAGCTCCCAGTCTGTTTGCTTACCAAGCATGAGATGGTGAATTGTAATGGGCAGTGTGCAGGAATTTGAGCATGCATATGAACCCACAATACTGCCAAGAAAATTGAATATAAAAAGAAATAATTTTATTTACTTGCTACACATAGAGGCAAAAGGCTGCTGAAGTATGTAAGTGTGCTGTGAACACTTGTTCATTGATTTTGATGCTAAAAGAAAAATTACTACATATTGCTTTGAAAAGTGTTATTCAGCTCTGGTTTTTTTTTAAGACAACCAAGATGAAGTTCTGATGTTGCTTTTTATAAAAAAAAAAAGCCACCTGTAATAATTTAAAAAATATTTTAACACAATGAGGAAGATGCAACACAATAATTGAAAAGACATTTAAAGAATATGGCCCACACAGTCTAAAGATGACGAAAATTCATCTCCAGCAATTTAAAAAATTAAGCATCTCTGAGTACATCTTTCAGAAACCTTATTTGAGAAAATAAATGAACACACATTAAAGGCTAAAAAATTTCATTTCGATACCATTCTGCAGTTTGGGAAGCAAAGCAATATTCACTACCCATATAACAAAGACTTGCTGGTGAATTACAAATTGCAGTAAATACCCTGTTTTTAAATCTCAGCACGCTGGGAAAAATGTTGCTCATCATCTCCCACCGTGCATACAGATGAGAGCTGTGAAATCTGTATCAGTCCCGAGAATGAAAAAACCCCATTCTATCAATGCCTTTCAGTCACTCATTGGAGACTCAGTTTAGGAGCCCTTTTATACAGGTGGAATCTGCTCAGTGGTGTTTTGTTTTCTAATTACCAACTCCACAATGCTTGAGCGTACATGCCAAGGGATGGGTAAAGATTCACAAGTTGAATCAAGACATGGATATGGCACGGTCTGGTAGAAACTTGAAGGGAACTCAGAAACCCACACCACTTCATTAACCTGCTGTCAAGACGTCTCAAGGTAAACTAAGTCTTCCGTGTCTGATATTCCCTTCTGCAAACCGGGAGAAAAGCAATTTAATCGTGTTTAGCCTTTTCTGATGCGAGAGCTGATCTTTACAGCCCTTTTCCTCGGGGGATTAACACAGTTCAGAGACACATCAGACAGCAGCCCTGTGTGTGCAGCAAAGGAGCCCTGATGGACAGGTAATACCTGCAGGCTGTCAGAGCCTTCAGTGCCTGTGTGGGAACACTCCACCGGAGTCAAACAGCCACCCCTCCTCGTGGGTGTTTCCAGGGAAGGCATCACACCAATTTTTCTTATGCAATACACAGAGATTTCTTATAAATAATTACTTTCCAGATATATTCACCTACACTCTCCTATTTTTTCTGAATAGGCTTGGAGTGCTTTGAACTGGCAGAATACGTTCATCCTGATCTTCTAATAGGATCTCTCTTTTTTTAAAGCTCTTCTCCAAAGCTTTAAAGCATTTTACCCTTTTATCTGACTCTTTTAAATGTTTTCCTTATATGTGTGCCTGTGAACTACTTCTGCTAATGTTAAGTACTGCTGTGATGTAGGTTCAAATCAGATCAAATGGAAAGCCCTCTGAAGGATTAAACCAACAAAAAACCCCAAAAACCCAAACCAACAAACTAAAAAATGAACCAAAAACCCACACAGATCCACAAGGGCTGGGAAATACCTTGCTGAAACCATATGAAAGCTGAATCATGACAACATCTTCAAGTACAGATCAAACAGCAGCCTTCAAAAAAATTCCCAGGTAACAGAAATGATGAAATCAATAATCACAGCCAAGAGACTGAGCAGGTTTCTCCACTTGAAGCAAAATATTTTCAGTGTGTCACGAGAGTGACATGACAAACCTGCTGCCAGTGAAATGGTCTGTGATGGACTGAAGTGACTGATGACCTGAAAAAGACTTTCACAGCACTGATAAAATGGACAATAAACTGAAAAATAAACCCTCAGAAGGGCAAAACAATGCCCACAGGAAAATGCTAATGGTACAGAAATAAGGAGAAACAAATGCATCATTTATTATAGTCACTGTGAAGATGCTGAAATGAGCTCAAGTCAGCTAAAATCTGAAAGGAATATGGCATTACATAAAAACAAATGAGAGAACACAAATCATCAATGTACTCTCCCGACGTATCCACAGATCACACACATCTTGAATGCCATTACAACCAATTTCGTTTTCCAAATGAGATGTGAAGCAGTTATGGAAACACGGGACAGGATGAAGTATTAAAACAGGTATCACTAGCTGAAACCTGAAACATTATGATCAGAATAATCAAATCAAGATGTTTGTCATCCAAAACCACTAAATCCCAGATGCTTCATCTCCAGCACAAGCTGAATTAAATACCAATACTAGTCCCCAAACAAACTATTATTTCCACATATTTTTCTGTTAAAAAATCGTCTGCTTCAGAGCTGTATGAATTGGGACAAAAATTAAGATTCATAGACACGTACTTTGCAATTCCAGAATTTATACTCTGGCATCACTTTTTTTCATTTAAACTGGAAAACAAAGCCAACAAAATACTTACCTCTGGCTGAATTGCTTTAAATACAGGCACATCCATTAGTGTTATTTGACCCTGGAATAAAAATTTCAAAAAAACACAAGTTAAGATCAAAATTAACCTTGCATTCCATTTAGGTGCTGTGCTGCTTAAGAACGGCACTTGTTCTGTTTCCTTTTTTTATTTGGCTTTCATTTTGTACCTAATTTCAGAGGTTTCAGCTTCTACCACAGCGCCATCCTGCAAAACCAAAGAATAAAGTGTTCCCAGCTTTACATACACAAATAATAAAGAAATGATGAGAAATTGTTCTCAGGAGCATAATCCTGCCATTAGTTACACAGGCAAGTAAGAGCTTGGACTCAGAAACACGATCTAAGAGCCTCCCCAGGAAGACAAGGAACTGACTGCAGCTGCTCAAGAGTAGCTTCTCTTCAAACTCTGAATGTTAGTCCAGCTACACAATTCTACTGAAACATCCTACAACTTCTCAATCCACACAACTTTTCAATCGATACTTGAACCACATTTGAGAACTAAGCAAAGCAATCACTCAGTTGCTCAGCAACAGTTAAAATTCAACACAGCCATCTCTCTTCCAGCAAGGCAGAGTCAATAAGTGCATTTTCACTCTGCGATGTCTGTTCAGCTTTGAAAAGAGTAAAGTCAAAGACCAGGTTTTGCATTTTGAAATATATTCACAGAGCCTGATTTTAAGTTTATTAATCCTGCACAATCTAGGATTGCTGACAGCCTACATATCCAAAAAAAAGACCATTTCTTTCAAAGGTAGCCCAGAAATACCAGAGCCATCTGAGCTAGGTACCACAAATTTTCTTTTAATAATGAATCCAGGGACCTTGTTCTGATCCCTCAGCTGTCAGCTGCACAGCTTTATTCCCATTTCCTTGAAAACAGCAGTGCCCCATATATACACTCCAAGGTACACACTGACAGGTTTGTGACTCCCACAAATTGCAGCTGCCATTAGATGCCACTGTGGATGGTGGAACAGCCCCTCAGAGAAAGCCAACCTTGCAGGAAAATTTTAACTGGGATGCTCTGGTTGAAAGTCAGCAGGTATAGAGATGTACCTGCTCTAATGAGGCAGGATGTGTTTTGCAAAGACAACCCAATCTATACTTGGTAGCACATCTTGACCTCTAAACGCATTTTTAGATAGGAATTCTGACAATCAATGATAAGCACAAAAAAATTCTATCATTTGTCTGTAACCAGCACGCTGGGCACAATCATCTGGTATTTTGCTGTATACACCAGAGAAGTAAAAAGCCCTTTATGTGCTTCACTTTTACACACTCTCTGTCCTGGGCTCTGCTTTAGTGGGCTGCTCTTTCCCCCAGACAGCACCAAGTGGGGCTGGAACCTCGATGTGCTGGAGGGCAGGAAGTCTCTGCAGAGCCATCTGGACAGGCTGGATCGATGGCCAGTGGCATGAGCTTCAACCAGGCCAAGGGCTGGGTGCTGCCCCTGGATCACAACAACCCCAGGCAGAGCTACAGCCTGTAGGGAGGGTGGCTGGAAAAACACATTAGGGGAAGGGTTAAACTCTTCCTTTTGATTTCCACCGTGAGAAACCCAGTCCTGGAACACCAGCCACAGAACTCCATCTCCAGTCTCCCATCTGTGTGCTTAAGTCTACCAAGCTTTCTCAGAAATGCATCATTTTTGGTGAATATCTGGCTGATTGGGTGTATCATTATGCTTCTCAGTAAAGCAAATTAACAGGAACATTGGTTGGACTTGGGAAGGTGAAACAAAAAGAATGGGCACTTCAATAAAATTCAAATAGAAGGTACATTAAGAGATCCTTATGAAAGACAGGCATTTCAATAGTTACTAACATTTCACTGCAAATCCTCCTCACTAAAACAAGATTACAATACCAGCACAATAAGAATGAGCCAGGAAACTGATTCTTTGTTCACACTGAAGAGAGAAGGCTTAAAAATAAATGTTGTCTTTCTTGCCAGCCCTCCAGAATCCACCTTCATCAGCCTGAACTGCCTTAGCTAAATCTGACTTGCTTCAGTAGTGACTCCTAAACAAATTATTTTAACACAGGATCAATACAAAATATTAAGGAAACACAAAGTATTACTAAAACTTCACGCCAGAACTCAAATATCAACATAAATGCATAGATTTCAAACGGGGATATTTAAAAGGACATTTTAACATTGAAAAAACACACAAGTTCTGAATTAATGTTCACTATTAAAAAAATTTGAAATTGCTATTAAGTATATTTTGCTATTAAGTAATATTTTTAAAAGTCTGACAATTTTAAAACCTCGGGAAGTTTTAACAGAGAAACCTCTTTCTTCTAGCATCCTGTTGATATTAGGCTGATGGAGTTTTTTTCATTCAACGGTTGACACATTTGTGCTTTTATCAAAATGTTAAGTAACACTGTATCACATTAGCACTTCTCCAAGAAACGTCCCTTACTGCAGTTCCTTTCTTTCAGAGCTCGACGTTTCCATCACGAGTTCCAAGGGCTTAGCAAATTGCTCATAATTCAGAGGAATCGAGGCACTGAGAGCTGGGTATCGAAGCTGATTGCTAAAAAGCCATTTGAGTTCGTAGATATGACAGCGTAACTCACATCAGAGTCTAAACCTACATTTAACACAACAGACTTTCTGAAACATTAACTTGTTCATATTTATAAGTCTGTATTTATGAGTCTAACAACTGAATTTTTATTCTTTTAAAATGGGCTCGCTCACTGCTAAGTAAGTAAATAAAGCAGACTGAAAGGCTGGCAGTCTAATTAACAGCACTTGAAATGACAAAGTTTCAAAAATAATTTATGAGTTTCATGTTATGTGCCATTGCTCAACTCTAACAGCAACAAAAAACTTCTGCGTTGACCATCTCAAGGGGAATTTAAACCCCAATAAACAAAGCCCCTAGTTTGGTTTCTGCAAGTGAGAGAGATACAATGCGCTAACTTTTCTCACTCCAGCTCCTTAACCCAGCCAATACAAATTCCTGGAGAGCTTCCCTCTCCCAAATGTGGTTTAATGCTTTAATATTCAAACCAAGAATTATAAGTGTTCAAATCAACTTGTTACATGAAGCACGCCAACCATAACTTCTCTGGTTTTGGAGCTGCCAGCTGCAGGATTTTAAAGAAATAAAAATTATTACATGTGCAATACAAAACTGTGAACTTGTCCTTACTTATCATTTAAATAAGCATTCTGATTATGCAAAGATAGGGAAACTTGGTATTTTCTCTCTTTGCAGAAGTGATTATGTCTACAGAGTTCATTTATATACTAAAGTATTTCATCACTGCACAGGCACAGGGCGAGCCGAATGGAGGTTTTGTTTCTGTTTGCCCTAGATCCTAGATAACAGTTCTAGGATATGGTTAGGAAAGGTACGATTTTAATATATCACAACCATATTTCCCAGTTCTCAACCACCTGAAGAGCTGTACAAGAGAAAAGCACCTTTCAAAAGCAGTGCATGATCATCTTTCAATTAACAGAGAGGAATGGCAGCAGGAAGATACTTCCCCACCCCTACACAGCCATAGGAGTTTTGCACGTATGGAAGACCTTGCCTGGGGAGTCTCCACCAGCCAAGTTTAAAAATATTTTAGCTCTCGTGGGTGTTGAGAAGTTGGACTCATTAACAATTAAGTACTTCAAAATACTAAAATTATTACCACACAGCTTCATATAAAGAGGTTTTACCCCTCTCTCGGGGAGGTCTGCCAGGTCAGAAATTTTACATTCAAACAACTCAGGACTACGTTTCTGTGTGCTGCTTCTTTGAGGAATATGGAGAAGCTTAATGAAATAAAATTTAAAAGTATTTCCTGATTCTTTCTCTTTTCTATGAGGACACATGGATTACCCTCCTTCCATAAAAACCTGTAACTTAAGAACTTCTAGTTCCAGTTAAGACCACTGCATTTAGCTCCTCTGCACATTCCTGCATCAAAGTTCTCACTGGACCTGGGCTATATTCCCACCTTTCCAGTCCCTAGTCCTTCTCAAGCATGAACTCTTTCTATCAGGCCACTTGCTGTTTGTACTGCAAGTTTTCCTGCCATGCACCTAACCCTGAGGACAGGGCACTTCCCACACAGCTCCCTCCCAGACAGAAACCCTCAGTGTAAAAAGAAACTCAGTTTCTGTTTGAGATGAAAAAAGTCAAATGTCTGCATTCTGGTCATTGAAGAATACTGCCATCACCTGATTTTCCTTGAAGCCATGTTGGTTCAAGCAGCACTTCATAAATTGTTCCTTAATCTGAATTTCTATAAGGAATTATATTTAAGCCTTCCAACTTGGCTTAGCACTGCCTCTCTGGGCTGCCAGGATACTTTTCCTCACTGAAAAAATAGCTAAGCCTCTGTTAAGCACAGCATCAGTAGGAGAATAATTCTGCAGTCCAGAAGGAACACCAGGGGATTCAAGTTCCCGTGTTGAACCTCTACTTACTTTCTCACAAAGTCCACTCCAAAACTTTTATCATTAATAATTCCTCCACACGCTATAATTAAGTTGCTTCTTCCTGCTCTCATTGGGAACATATTCACTCTAATATTCTTCTGCAAAGTAAAGCTAACAGGATGTAGATAACCCGATATTCCACTGTCATAAGAATGTCTCTGAGAACTCCTCCTTGTTTCATCAAAACTGTTTATAAATAAACTCTATTTGCACATTGTTTCCAAAGTAAGCAGTATTTCCTTCCAACAACCATTTGACAAAGCTTCACTGGAATTAAAAAGAAAGAAATACGCATGCATCTTAGCATGAGCTTACTCCATAGCACTTCCAGAGACTAGGGCAAAGAATAAAGAATCCTTCTTAGATAACTAGGTGGGGAAAAAAAGCAATGGATTCATACAGCTGCGCTTCCCTTAATTCTACCTCAAATATTTACACCGCAGTGGCTAAGCTGAAGCATAAAATGGAGAAGTGAGTCAAAAAGTAATAAACGGTCTAATAATTAAACAGTAGCTGACTAAGGAATAAGAATTTACTGTAAAGCAAAAAATAAATATTTCTTCAACCTGAGGTTGGCCAGCACCTTAATTTGGAGCTCATGTCCCCAAGCATTCTCCTCCTTTCCTTCAGCCTCACCAGCCTCCCCGTTCCACTGCCACTGCACCACCGACAGATCCCTCCCCCACAAATTGTGCCCTGTGTGCTCAAAACCACACTTCTCCCTTGGATGAAAAGGGGGAGCATTCACTGCGACCACGCCAACCCCAGACACACAACGGCCCCCCCAGCAGGGCCAGACACCACGGGGCAATCCTGGCACCAGCCTGGCTGTGGCTCCCAGCCCGAGAATAAAGAACTGAGCACTGACCAGCCTAAAAGCAGGTCTTTAAATCAGAGATGGTCTCCGTATTGGTTACATCTACAAAGCTGTCCATTGAATCCTTAAACATGTCCTACTTCATACTCATTGAATGGGATTCTTCTTCCCCAAAATCTGTGCAACATGCAGGTATTCAATACATCCCCTGGAAACCTTCTGTAAGCTGCAAGGTGACAAAGCAAACTATACATTTGCAACAGCAGCTGCAGGGCCTGAAGACCTCACCCTTTTCTGTAACTTGGCCCTTTCTAAAGCAGCCTTCAACCTTAAGAAGAATTAAAACCACCCTGATGGTAACAAGGTTGTAACTGACTATTACACCTCTGTTACAACAAGAATTTCCATTACTGTTCAACCTGGCCCCCTTGAAGGGCTGGCAGACTTCTGCTTATGAGACAAAGGACCATTACATGAAACAGCACTCCTCCTGTGCACTCAGGACAGTGTTAGATGACTGCCAAAGGGGAGAATATGGAAATAAAATCACCAAAAATATCTGCACTCGGGTTTCTCTTTGGCTTGGTAGCAGCTTCTTGAAAATACAGGATTACAAGTGATACCTTTTGTTGTCCAACTTGTCTCTTAACCACTGAACGACTAAACAGATGGGGTTTTGAAATAATAATAATGTCTCTGAGACAGTGGGAACTGAAAATACATCTGGGTCTCTCACTGGTACTGAAATCACTAGCATGGATCTTATTTCCAGTATATCTCAAACTTAATTATCTTTCAGATTTGTGTTCTTCTTCCTGCAGCATAAATGTACATCTCCCATCTGTGCACAGAGACCTGTTCTGATCAGAACACACCAGACCACACCAGGTACAGGATGGGCCTCACCATGTTTATGGTGACCTGATCAGTTAACTCTCACCTTTGCACTACCTACGTACTGGAACTCTTTTCCATTGGAGCCAAGGTTTCCTAACCATTATTTAGACAGCTGTCTAACTGCCTCTTGTGCAGCAACTTGCTTTTATTGCTGTTTTACTGGCTTTTTCACATTATCTTTCCTCTCAATCAGTAAGGTGCTTAGGCAGCCCACAAATTATTTCATCAGTTTACCACTTCAAAATCAATTATGTATTTTTAAAACAGTATTCATGCAGCTGTCACAGAGACATGTCTGAAGCCTGCACTGCACCCATTTTACAAGAGCTTTCTCATACTTTGGAAAAGCAACTGGCAGCACATCCATGTCCAACCCAAGAGGTACTACCCACCACCAGGAAACCTCACACACTTTTGCATCCTCAAGAGCTTGGCCCTACTGCATCGCTCTGGTGGTCTTCACATTAACACTGAAACCCAGATGAAGATTTTACACCTCTCTGTTATGGCGGGACTAAACCCAGGAAGAGTAAGGAAGTGGCCAAGAAAATAAAAATAAGCTTAAGGGTCAAAGGTACTTTTCCTCCAGGGTACCTAAGTTTTTGGCAAATTTACTTATTTCTACAACCTCCAGCAAGAATGATCAGGAAAAGACAGCGCTCAAAGCAAGAAAGTGCTACTGGAAAAGCAGATAAGTGTGCCTGCGGAAACAAACATTAACAAAGAAGTGCAGCTGTGTAAAGAAACATTGAAGAAGAAATTAAATTAATTATTTCCTTCCCAAAGGACTGAATACTGATGATTTTGCTCAATTGTTCAGAATTCTACATGCAAGATATTTCATACTGATTTACAGTAAATTAAACCCGGTATGAAGAACTAGATACTTTAAAAGGAAAAAGGTTAAAAGCAAAGATGTTTCTTTTGAGGGACTGAGAACACAGCAAAGTTATGCTTAGTAGTAGAAACCAAAAATACAGGCACAGCTTCATAACTGTAATGTGAAATGCTTAATTAAAAGATTCCTGTCAGTGAGTAGAACTCTGCCCACTTGGAGGCATAACATGAAAAGAGGAAAAACACTGGATTTGAATACAGATTTTTATCTAACCAAGATTTCCTAAGTAGGTAATGTTTAGAACACCCGGAGTCAAAGCTTTCTGCATATGAGAGAAGAAGGATTAGATGGTGGAGCAAAAGGATGATGACATGTGATGCAAGACAAGGCAGCTCTGTATATTCTGCTGTCGAAGTGAGTGACAGCAGCTCCACAGAGACTGACTGACCCATTCTGCTGCCCAGCAGCATCCACCACTGCTAAATAGTAGAGCCATTCAACAAACTCATTCTGGCCTGAATGCATAATTCCACTTGAATTCATGTCCCTAGCCCCAGATTCCCCAAGTACTTAGATTTACTTTATGTACAGGAATCATAAGATAAAACTGGAAAGATAGCCAGCCCCAAAAAACATCTTCCCATGGAAAGTAGGTGATTCACTGCCCAGCTGCTCCTGACAACAGTGCAAGGAACAGGCCCAAACCCCATGACTTGAGTCTCAGTCAGGAATAAATCCCATAATTAATTATGATCCCTAGCCAAGAAGAATTTAATGTGTAAGTACCACTTCATAATCCAGCTGCTTTAAATTTTCAGTGTTCTCATTAAAATCAATTTAGCCATTAATAATTAACTGAAATAGTTATTAACAACTACAAACCAGAACAAGCTAAATGGGAATATTTTGTGACACATATTACTCCATACCAATAATCTCCCCAGGACAACTCCTCATGAATCTCACCACCTGAATTAGAAATGCAGTAAGAGCTTAGCAATCTTTCTAGTAACATACTCAAATCACTTAGAGGGACCATCTGTTGTCCTCACCTCTACTGAGAGTAAAAACAAAACAAAACAATCAGCCAGTGTTTTGGCTAAACATCTCATTATTCTGTGCACCCAAAAGAAGAAAACTAGAAAAGCCTCCTATAGCAAGAATTAACAGAGTTAAGAATTAAAATGCCTCCAGAAAAAAATGAGTACAGATTAAGTATAGTGTTGCAACTAAAACATGCATGTTAGAATTAAGCTGCATCACATAGACTAAAGAATCTTTGGTCTGTGATATATATAAGAGTAGGAAAAATACCTGCACAGCAGAGCCCCAAAAGATCACTTAATTTCAAACAGAATAGAGACAATGAAGAACTAAAGAACAGGATCTCTTTTTAAAACCCATGGATGCCCAAAGTTAGGCAAAACAAGTACAGGAATGGAGAAGCAGAGGAAAAGCTGCAAAGGAGATTAACACACAAAATAATTAGAATTCCTGGACTTGCTTACCGCATATTCCTCTGGTGTAACCTTTAGAACATCAAATACCACTGCATCAAAGCTCTTCTTCAGTTCAGCTGAACCCTTGTCGCTCAAGGACTCAGAGCTGCTACTCTTCTGCAGAAACAAACAAAAACACTGAGGATATTTTGGACCTGCCCCCTTCTTTTTGTCTTCTCTTTTTTACACTCCCAAAAGCAAAATTTCTGTTCAAATATCACTGTTAACAGAATTTTTCTACTGGGTAAACTACCAATTCAAAGTCAGTCACAGAACACACTTTTTCCTGACAGAGACTACAAAAAATCAGACCCTCAAAGTGACTTCTGGATTTCTATGGGTTTCTTTCTAGCTGACGGAGGGCAAGGTTAGATTAGATATTAGGAAGTTCTTCTCTGTGAGGGTGGGCAGGCCCTGGCACAGGGTGCCCAGAGCAGCTGTGGCTGCCCGTGGATCCCTGGCAGTGTCCAAGGCCAGGCTGGACAGGGCTTGGAGCACCCTGGGATAGCAGAAGGTGTCCCTGCCCATGGCAGGGGTGTTGGAACAAGGTGAGCTTTACCATCCCTTCCAATCCAAGTAATTCCATGATTTCAAATGAGTTCTTCAAAACACAACACTTATATTTCAATGCATAATAAAGTCCATTTTTGTTGACAGGAAAGGTAGTAACAACAACAATAGAGTCCCACTGAATTTCAAACAGAAAAAATATCATTATGGTAAGGAAAAAGACAATATCTGTCCTAAAGGAATAGTTATCAATTTTCTTCCTCTTTCTTTTAAAAACATAAAAGCTTACAAAAATTACACTGAGCTATACATGTTCCTGTTGAAAACACTTAGCAGAAGGAATCTTAATGCTGTTTTTAAATTACAGTAATCCACATTTGCAAAAAAACCCAGATCCTAGGACATTATTCTATGAACACTTATCTACAAAGTAAAGATTTTGCTTCCCTGCAAAATACAAACGTGGTTCAAAAAATTAACACTTCATATTGACTTCATATGTTTCATATACGGTTTTCACATTAAATCAATACATTTGTGTTATAAACAATCACTTCCTCCAGCACAGAGATGCAGACCTAGACTCCATTCATTCATTCCTGAGGGAATGGCCTGAAGCTGGGTCAGGGGAGGTTTGGGTTGGGTATTAGGAAAAGGTTCTTCCCCCAGAGGGTGGGTGGGCACTGCCCAGGCTCCCCAGGGAACGGGCACAGCCCCGAGGCTGCCAGAGCTCCAGGAGGGTTTGGCCAACGCTCCCAAGGATGCCCAGGGTGGGATTGTTGGGCTGGCCAGTGGGCCAACACAGCCAAAGCCCTTTCTGACAGTCTGTCATTTCACTGCTAATGTTCAAAGTTTTCAAGACAGTGAACATGGGTCCTTGAGAATTCAGCTAGTTGAAATAAACTCTTGTCCATTTTCAAGCACTTTTGTTATAAGGACGCATTATAAAGAAAATGCTTATCTAATAATGGATGTCCATTTCTAATTAGATTCTGACAGTACAATCTCCCTGAAAATATGCCTCTGAAAACACCAGCAAAAACTCCAAACCAGACAGGCATTTTCAGTAACCAATATGCTTACAAAAACATTTCAGTTACAAGTCCTCTTTCCTACTTCTTAGTCAAGATAGAAAAAAACCCCAAAACACTTGCTTAAAGTAAATTCATGTAATTTTGCCAAAATACATTTTGCTCAATTTTATCAGACATCACATAAACATTCAAGACTATTTTGCTGAGTAAAAAGGTTGCTCTCCTCCAAGAAAATTTTTCAGGTGCACACCAAAAAGTAGTCAATGATACATGAAGCAATTTTAAGGGGAGTACAAGAATCTATATAAAAACAAACAATGGTCTTGGAGACCGATGCCAGCTTTCTTGACAATATTTGTGAAATTCTGCTGGAGATTATTTGGTTCCTTTTGGTAACACAAGACTCAAATTTTCCTTTCACCTTGTTTGTGGTACTCCCCATTGCCATATGCAAGTGCACACCACACACAGCTGCTATCAAAACTTATCTGTAAATATGTAAATAAACAAAACATCCTTGGTACAGTCCAGAGATTCGAGGAAGGAAGCAGCTATAGCCAGGACTTTGTGGTTCTCATCACTATTGACTTTGTAGTGTTCTAATTTCAGCCCAAGCCTCCTCCTTAACAAGGAGATGACAAATGGAAAACTACATTCACTTCAAAATAAGAGCCATCAGCAGATGAGGCCAATCTCCATTGCTTGGCTGATGCATACACTCAACTCACAAGCTGTTTGTTCCTAGAGGGCAGAAGGGACCCCTACCTGTGCCAGAATATAGTCCAAGAGACAGAGGGAACAACTTTATTCCAGTGCTGCAGTGTCAGAATGGCCCTCAGTACACACACACACACACACACACAAGTACCTGTCAAAGAAAAGAACATTTCCCACCGGCCTTGCCAATCCAGCTTAACATGCTAAGAGCATCTATAATTGTTAAAACTTGAAAAGAAAAGTTTCCTTGTCTAGATGTGATGGAAGAGAACATGGAAAAAGGCAGCTTTGGCTATGGCAAGACTGTAAATGCAAGCTCACGCTCTATTTTGGTATGCCAAGTTCAGGACTTTACATTTTATTCACACTACAGTGGGGTGTGTGAAACCAACACACAGAACAAGAATCTGCTGGACGAAACCTGTTAAAAGAAAAACTTACATTTGAGTGCACTTAAAGTAAAAATTGAGTCCTTAGTTACCCAGTAACTGAGGTGTTCAATCCTTACCTCTGAAGCAGTAGCTGCAATATTAACACTGCTGGACTGTCCGTTCATTAGGTCCATACTGCCCACACCACTAATCTTCGGCCCTACATTTACAGCGGCAGGATCATCTCCAAGGCAACCGAATAACCATTCCTACAAAGAGCAAAAAGGCATCAAAAACCACTTTCTTCAGGGGTTTTAATCAAGATTCAGTGCCTAAAATCCTTAACAGAAATAAAGGGCTTCCGAAATGGCTACACCACTCTGAGGTCCAGACTTTAGATTCTAACATGCATTTTGAAATGATCTACTTAAAACCAACATACACAACTGAAGGTTCCATAAGATCCATCAGCTACTGGCAGTATTAACTTACCATATTCTTTTTCCCTACTATTTTCTCTGTACCAGGAATCAATATGTAAATACATGCCGTAGCCCTAAAAAAGTGAGGTCTGCAACATCAGTTCACATATGATGTTTTTCCTTTTATTACCAACTTTAAACAGTATATTCCGGATGTTAACTCTATTAGGTAACTTTAACAAGGTATTATCCAATCACTTCCTATCCTATATGACTCTTCACCAGCTTCCAGTGAAAATTATTACACTGAAAGTACAAGTGGAATTTATACTTTTCTCCACAAATGACCCAAATTATTGCTTAGTAAAAAAACGCCAAACAAACAGAAAAACACACAAAGGAAAACTCCACACGCTAACTTTTAATGCGTCCTTGCAAGAATACTATGACTTTTGATTCCTGCAGAGAAAAGGCTGCAAAGAAATGGAAACCTTTGGCATCCACTATAAAAACAGTTAGACTACCCAACCCCAGTGTGTTACAGAGAGTAAGAACTGGTTTGTGCTTAAATTAATGAGCTGTTAGTGCCCTCTAGTGTGAAAACTATTATAAATCAGCTTCCATGGATCTATGTCTATAGCAGGTGTGACTGCTTCCAAAGTTGCTGCTGTTTATGAAATTCACTTTTGGTTAGTAGTTTAACTCAGAGCTATTGCATGGTCTGCAAACAAATGGAGAAGGGAAGCGACAGGTAACTGGGTAATTCCACATGACAAAATGGTATTACAGCAGCTCATACTTAAGGCCTCTAAGGAATGAAATAAAATAATCCAAAAAGCAGTATCTCCAAGTGACCTAAACCAAGTATGTCAGACAGACAAGCCTGGAAGGCAAGAAACTGCAATATTTAAATACGAAAATATCCTCAGATTCTAAAGTGTCACCACAGGAATGCAATACAGAAAGGAAGGCAATGAAAGAGAGCAATGTGGCAAATGTCAGCCAAACACTACAGCTTCCAGGTATTTCTGAGTATTACCAGTCCCATCTGAGCTGTACTTCTGCAATTCGGGACAGCCACTCACATTCTACCCTTTGTTGTTTTGGAAGAACTGAGGGAACTATCTCATTCACAGGACAGAGGATGCTACATTTCACTTTAATGTTACATTCCCAGCCCATGTGCTTTAATTAACACTGATTCCTCCACTAAAAACGCACTCAGCTGCACTTAAGCTTTAGCTGGTATTACACTAACACATCACACAAAGAGAAAAAATCCTCATCTTTGGCTTCTGAGTGTCACTGCTGTGCTGTCCTTTCCCGTCTCAATTACCCTTCAGACTGTCTTGTGGAATATTGCCAAATGCACAGCTCCCAAGTGCCTCTCTCCTACAGCTTTTTCGTCTACTGAAGGGAAAAGCACAGAAATAAAACTCTAACTGGTGCATTAAAAGTTTCATTTACGTAGTGACAGTAAAGGGCAGAGGTATCACATCCTCAAAACCAGTTTCAGGCCCCCCACATGCTCAAAGTGGTACATTTATCCCAAAGCAATCTCCTCTGCTAAAAAACCCCTACCCTTTAAAAATTTGGGGTTTTTTTTAACCACTGTATTTTTAAGGAAAGTAGACACTTTAGCTTTGTATGATACAGTTACGGGACAGATTGCACAATTTCCTCCTACTATCTTAAATACAGGTTATATATTTGACCCTTGGTTCACACAGGCTTCAATTGTTCCCCTTCCCCTTATTAATGGGAGGCAAAAAGAGAAAGAATTAGAGAAGTCCTTCTGTGCAAGGAAAAACAAAAACTGAGCTCTGAGGGCTTTTTCTGTGGTGGTATTTGGATGGTGCTAATTAAAAGAAATTATGCATATCATAGAAGCCTATGGAGGTGGCACATCAGCCTCACATCAACAAGAGCAAACTTATTTCCTCTATCAGCAAGTGTTAAAGCCCAGTCTCCTCAATGGTTAGTCTCACCTAACTCACAGCCACTTCCTCCCTGTATTTCCTAACAGACTTTCCACCTCAGGGGAGCTGCCTGGAAGGTTCAGCGGTACTGCATTCTGATCCAGGTTTTCCTTTTCTACCTGGTTACTGTGATGGGAATTGAAAAAACTCTGTCTCTTAGTGAGTCGTGGGGCCACCATGATGAGAAGTGACTTCTACGAGAAAAAAAAACCCTCCATGCAAAGGAAACAGAGTTTACAAAATATAACATCTGCCATCAAGCTGTATCCTAACAAAGCTGTCCACACAATGATAATTTTGTTCCCTTTGCTGCATTACAAGAGTTATCTGAATACATTTATACTTTTTCACACTTTGTGAAGATACAGTAAGGAGCTGAGTTAGTACTGAACTGCTATAAATACGTATTTATCAACTTTAAAGTTCCAGAATTGGCAACCTTTACAATATTCTCATGTCTAGCAGCTTTCAAAAGGACATCACCACTCCCACAACAAGGAAAAGCCACAGCAACAGTTTTGGTCACTGTGCCACTTAAGACAAATATTGAAAAAATCCTCACACTGGAATAACTAAATCGTTTGCTTCCTATACCATCCTTCTGCACAACACCAAAATAATCTGCAAACAGCAATATCAGAAAGTGATCAAGAGCAGAGTTCAGAGCAGCACAGCTGGGTCTGTGGAATGACTGTCACCACACTGCAATAGTGAGTCATGGTTTTCACTGTGTACCTTGTATATCCAATTACCAAAACTGAGTTACACTGAGTAATTTGAACTTCCAGTCTATTTCTCCTCTCCAATTTAATAAATGCCTTTGTGCTCAGAAATGCATTACACGTGGGATTGAGAGTGTTTTGTATGATGCACAAAATACCTCAGCATTTATGCCAACCTGAAGCCTCAACACACTGTGTGGCATCTTCCTACCTCTTCATGCCATACAGACTGTACAGCAGAAAGCAAACTAAAAATATTGATACAAATACTCATCGCACCCAAACAATGAAAATATCTAGATTATTGTTGTGGTTTACTCCCAGCCAGCAACTCAGCCCCATGCAGCCACTCGCTCACTCCCCCACAGCGGATGGGGGAGAGAACCAGCAGGACAGAAGTGAAAAATCTCGTGGGATGAGATGGAGACAGCTCCGCAGGGAAAGCAAAAGCTGTGTGCTCAAGCAAAGCAAGGAATTCATTCACTGCTCCCCATGGACAGGCAGGTGTTCAGCCAACCCCAGGAAAGCAGGGCTCCATCCTGTGTAACAGTGACTTGGAAAGGCAGAAGCCACTCCAAATGCCACCCCTTCAACCTTCTTCCTCCAGATTTATACTATTATATATGGCCTAGAATAACCCTGTTGGGGTCCACTGTACCACCTATACCCCCTCCCAATTTGTGGTGCACCCCAGCCTACTCGCTGGTGGGGTGAGGAGCAGAAAAGGCCTTGACTCTGTGTAAGCCCAGCTCAGCAGTAACAAAAATATTCCTGTGGTATCAACACTCGTCTCAGCACAAATCCAAAACACAGCCCCACACTAGATACTGTGGAGAAAATGAACTTTATCCCAGCCAAAGCCAGCACAGCTAAGATGGGTGTGTTGCCTTCGGTGAGTTTTTCTGCAAATTCAGCCAAGGCTGCGCTGATGATCACTCCCTTCCAGCGACTGACCTGCGCATCCCCCCACAAAGGGAAGGCAGCTCGGTGAGGACGAGCAGGAGCAGTAGCAGGGTGTGCCCGAGCACAGCTGCTGCAGAGCCGACCTGATCTCAGCACAAAGGGGACCAGAGAGTGCCCTTTGTTTCAGATACAGAGCTCTGCCAGCGGAGCCGATCAGCTGGCTGCGCCCCAGCTGAGTGAATCAACTGGTGCTGTGAACGCTGGGGCCGAGTTCATTGCTAGCAGTGACTGTCTCCCCGAGCTGGCCGCAGCAGCACGGCGGAGCGCACACGTGGCTCTGCAAAACCACCTAACCACGGCGTTTCAGAGAGCTTGAGCTGCCTCCAACCCACGCACTCCTGCCTGGTGACTGGGGACAGCAGCAGCGTGACAGTGAGCATACTCCGGAGAGCAATAATGGGAATCTCACTGCTGCTGCGTTTCAGCTGTATATTGCAATTGCTGTAGTTTGCTTAGTTGAACTTGCATTTGTACTGCGATTTCAGTGTATTTTGTATCACGCTGCTAAATCAGAAATCCTCTGAACATCAGCTATATTCCAATTGTTAATTTAACACTAAGCATTACACCCTCCATGTGTGAAATATCTGAAAGAACCTGGGCAGAGAGTACGGGACTCTCACAGATGTCTAACAGAACACTTGTGCCTGACTCCCTTCCACAGCAGACGTTCTGGACTCAGTTTGGGTCAAACACTGTCCCAAAAATACCGTACAAACAGCATTTTAAAAGACGGCCCTAAAATTACGTTTGAAACTTCCAGCCCAGAACAATACAAAAGCTTTGGGGAAACAAACACAGTGAAGTTTTAGGAATAGCTCAGGAGTCATGATGACCAATATCCTCTTTGTTCTTACTCATAATGTCAGTACAAAGTGTCATTTGTTTTGATCACAGATCCCCATTAAGAAAACAAAGTGCCTTGCATGGATCATCATTAACTATAAATGCAGAGCCACTACCAAAGACTTTAGGGACCATAAAAGTCTGTTCCAGACACAGTGAACCTGAGCTCCTGATCTTGTGGAAACTAGAGTGGAGGAAAACTTATTGTCTAAAAGGCAAAAGCTGAGACAACGGCTAAGAACCAACACAACCCACAGCCAAAAAAACTGAGAAACCAAACATACTAAAATAAAAGCAAACCACACACTCCACACCAAACCAGAAAGACCCAACAAACACAAACGTCCCACAATGAAGCAGAGAGTCACCAGAGAATAGGCAAAGAACAACAACGAAAAAACAAATTGCACCTTCCAAACTATATCCTTCCGTTTCACATTTGAGCCACCAAAGCAGAAACCCACCCAGGTTACTGCACTGTAAGAATAAAGATAGTATGTACATATCCTTAAGAAGAGAAATGAAAGTCACCTAAAGCCATGCTTTAATTCAGCTTTTGGTAAGCATGATGATATTAAGATAGCAAAACTGATAAAAATAGAAACTTCCACAAAAGACAAAATAAAAGCTCAAGCAACTTAATATTACTCCATTCTCATGCAGGAAATTTATCACTGAAAATAATGAAATCCCAGACCTAAAATCTCACACGCTATGAAATCTCCAAGTGCGTGAACCTTGGCAAAGCACTGCCTAATCTGCCGCTCGTGAAGACTGAGATAAGAGACACAAGAAGACACACATTGGATAGAGACATGACAAAAACAGATAGGGAAGCATAATATTAGAAAAACAGATTACTAAGTTATTAAATATGCAATACTACTACAAATATTAGAACAAAAAACATTTAGAAATACAGCGAAGCAATATAATACAGGACAAATAAAGCTATCTGATGGACAGAAAAAAAAAAACTTAAGTCGATCATTAAAGGACTCTTGTAGCTGATTTCTGTAAAATTTCTGCTGTAAATTTCATAATTTCAGCTGGAAATGATGCCACTAAAGCTGTAAGCATGAAGTAGCCAGATGAGACCCAGATATGTGCATTAGTTAGGGACCAATACCACCTGCAAAACATTGCAGAAGAGGCACTGATGCTGTACTCTACGCAGTTCTGCTCACCTTGCTTCCAAAACATTTTTTCCATGAAATGCATGCACAGAAGGTCTTGCAGGTATTCTACAGGTATTCTGCAGGTATTCTGAACACAGTGAAGCTTCTTTCATAAGTGGAACCCACAAGACCCCAGCTTGCTTATGGTACGAAACTGAGATCTGCATGAGGACACACTTGCCACGTTTAACTATCAGGAAGATGCACCAGCAGTATGAATGAAATGCAAATTTATGCTCAAAATCTGAGTAACAGCAATTGGGTTCTTGACAGTTTTCAGACAACACCACTAATAGCAAATATCCCACAGCTGCTTAAGTTGATGCTGGACTCCCTCCTGCCAGAAACCTTGTCACATGGTGCTGCAGCAGCAGCACAGCTGACCCAGTAACACAGACTCCTGCCTTCCACAGTCCTGCAAAAACTCAAAGCACTTCTGTACTCACATAGCTCACTCATGTCACACATACATTCCTTCCCCATGCATCTGTTGCTCAACAGTCACGGCAGTATCAGCTGGTTAAGCTCCAAGACAAATGAAATTAGAATCCACGGAATAGCAAGAAAGGGAACAAAAAAATCCTTTCATTAGGTTTGACACTGAAGTTTTAGATAAAAAAAGAAGCTTCATTTAAACATGTTCATTTAAATTTAGATTATCTTTTTTTTACCTTAGAAAAGGCTTTACCTGGCAATTAGGTAAAATTATTATTCTTTAAGAAGACACTATTCACAGAGCGCTTTCACTATAATTTGTTCTGAATAAATCTTATTGCTGCTTTTATGCACCTTATTCCCCAACTCTGGGAACAGAAGGAGGCTGGGGGAGAGAGAAAAGAAATAGAGAGAGATAACATTACAGTAATAGCAAGGCTCTGTCTCATTCATATCTTGGTTTCCAGCTATCTAGATCTCTTCTCCATGGTTCTCCAGTACCCCGTGCTCTCCTTTTTAATCTCAAGAATTGGTACAACTTGTAGCTCCCATTCCCTCGGATGAGATAAAGAAAGAAAAACCAAAACTGAAAGCCAGAATATCCTTCTCCAGGGCACAAGTTACCCGTTTACCAAATCCTATTACAAAATTCAAACCATTAGCTCAGTCTGCCATCAACTTGCAACAACAACCAAGAGGTTCAGCTCAAAATGGCAATTTTTCCAGGTTAGTTACACACAAATAGGAAGGAGATCCTTACCGCTCTGACTTCCACCACTCAAATCAGCTTTCCTCAGTGGACTGACTCAGGGCCAAGACTTAACTGGTAGATATTCTAGCACAAGGCAACAAATCTTAGCATGAGAACTGATACACAGCTGCAAGCAGCGGCAGATCCAGGCCCTCACACAGGCATGCATCAAGCAGAAGGAAAAGGATCATTGCAGGCAACAAATGGAGTAAGCCAAAAATGTGAACATGTGTACGTGCTGTTTAGGTTTAGCCTGAGGTCATAAGAGGTTGGCCTTCTGCTAACAAAAGGCCTCTCCAGCAGTGGCCGAGTGTTAAAAGACAAAATGTAGGCGTGCTAAGAAAATAACTGCACAAAACCGGAAGAACTTTCTGCTCACAAACTGCTTACAAATCAGGTCCCTGGCACTTCTTCCTTCAGAGATCACCAACAAGCCTCTGTCTGCAGTTCTTGAGAAAAGTGCACAGAAGAAAGCTTTATTCCTTTGGATCTGGCTATTACTTTGCAATTGCTATCAGAAGAGGGAACCTCTGAATTTATATGACATGGTTTGGTTTCCTTCCCATATGCCAAAAGAGTAAGCAGCAGGGAATCCTTTAGCACAGAAAGTACATCAAAAGTATAAGGTTCTACCCTCCTCATCTCCCTCCCACAGCTAAAGCCAGCCCGAAGTTTAATCTCTTTGAGCAACATTTCTTCTCATCCTGAAGAAGAAATCCAGGTTTGCTCAGTGAGGAACTGGAGGAGAATCCCTCCTCACCCCAAAGACACACAACAGGAGAAAACATAGCCTAGAGACATTTCTGAAGGATAGGAGCCACTGATATTTATTTTCAAGAATAAGAAGTAAAAAGATGGCAAAGAAAAGAAGTAAGACTTAAAGCAGAAGCAAATATTTTTAATTAATTAGGCCATTCAATAAGATGAGAATCTTTCCCCAGTTGGATTTTCCAAGACCACCACCACATGGCCATACAGCTGTCAGGTTTGTTTGCAAACAACAGGAGCAGTAAACGATTAGTATATTCTTGATTAACTGATGCTCAGTTTGCAAAGTGTTATTATGGCTAAGAAGTGCAGGCACAATATCAGTGGAATAATAAAGGAAGAATACATCTGTGTACACCATTCTGAACAAGGAAATCATACTCAAGAGCATGCAACAGTGGAGCATTGAATGCTGCTAACATGGACTTCAGGATCCAAAAATTCTTTTCAGAGGGACTTAGAACCAGTTTTGCTTTGTTTGAGGATAATACAAACAACACACCAATAGGGAAGAATTATTAAGACTGTGCATCAGCAAAAACACTACATCTCACTGTGAAAAGTCTCTAGAACTGCCTTCTATATTCCTAGCTTTTTTAAATCATTATTTTCAATAAGGCAACACAAAAAATTTCAGCAGAAGGCAGACTTGAAGAAAACCATTGTAATGATCTGCAAATGGATCCATGCAGGTGGCATGCCTTCTCTCAGAGCAGAAAGTGTTTCACAGGAAAAAGACCTGGGAAAAATACTTGAATATCATTTCATATACAACTGCACACTTGTGAGACAGGGGTGACAACTGACAGCTTTGCTGCTGCAGACAGGCTACAGGAACTCTGACACCAGCAATCACCACAACTCACGTGCCAAAAGCACATGTATGAAAAAAACAGTGACAAAACCTGAGCCTGAGGATCCACAACGACTTTTGTGTGTAAACCTACACATCACGCAGGGATGTGAAGAAAACTCAAATATCCATGTGACTCGTTAAATAAGCATTAAATAGAAGCATTAAATGCTAGAGTCAAAATCACAAACAGCCAAATCAAAGCCAAGATGATCAAATCATCCTAGGACAGGCTTTTAACGAGAGAGAAATGAGAAAGTCCCAACTGTTGCTGAGTAACAGCCTCCAAATCCACAGAGTTAAGGACCTGGTACATCCACCAGCCTATACTGCTCCCTTGCCTTGTATAGGAAGGCAAAAAAGATTGACATTTAAGGAAAAGAAGGCAGAACTCCTCCCCCATGGAATGCCTGACTTTCTCACTCAGAAGAAAATACTGTTGAGAGAACATTTTACTGCATTTTTTTGTAAAGCCACTAATAGACAAGAAGGACCTTTCTCAAAGAGGACACACAATATCTTAGTCTGGTTTGAAATTCAGCCTTCAGAGAGATGAGTACAGTCTTTATCAATAACACCTGTGACAGCAACATTTCAGTGATGTTCTCTATAATTATTCTTTCCTGAACATCATGCATCGATATGCACCGTTGCTATAGAAATGGTGCTAATAGGAAAAAATCTATCAGCCTATGAATTGCCTGTTTGGTATGATGACTATTATGGGAAACTACAATAGACATTGGGGAAGAGAGATGGATCTTCTGCATCTGTCACTGTCCCCTGCATTCATTTATGGAAGTGTATCAAGCCCAGGGTAGACAACTTTGACAAGCAAACAACGCACAAACCAGTTACTTATCAATCTGAGCATCCCATTCACCTCTTTTCCACATTTCTAACTCCCTTTGGAAGGGCCTCAGTAAATCAGCCAGCTTATGAAAGAACAGATAAAGACCTAAATACCCATAGTTTAATGTTAAGTACCTTTTCTCCACCCAAGGTCAGTCAGGAACTGGTGACCACCAAAGCATCTGCCTAATAAAACATGACATAGAAAGCGAGTTAAGATAGAGACACAGAAACCAAGTTAATTCAAGCACAGGACTCCAACAATCAGATGGCCCAACCATGTACCAGCGACCTACTCAAAGTGCCTGAAACAGTTGACCAAGAATATGTTTGCTTCAACTGAAATAATTCAGAGTGAATGTTTTCATCAAGGAGGACAGTAGATTTTTAAGATGGTATCAGACTTTTTTCTTGCTGTCAAAATAGAAACTTACAGTAGACCATAAGGCAATGTTGTCTCTTTAGACACTCAAGGTAGGCAAGAATTTATTTGAAGGCCTGAAATTCTGGTAAACCCCTTTACTGCTTGTGCACTAACAACAGGCCAGTCACCAGAAAAATCTCAATGTGATTTCAGGTAAATGTGCAGCATAAATGAGAGCCCTGCTGGAGCCATTTCTAAGCCATCTATCTACATTATTGATGAAAGGATCTGCCCTAAAGAGGGAATGACATAATAAATATCTACAGAACTTGTATAGCTGATGTGGAATACAATGCTTTCCAGAAGACATCAAAAAGACACTGAGATGTAGCAGCACAAGCATTAATTTGAAGAGCACAGCTGGCAAAGAGTAAGAACCAGCTATACAAAATAATTTGTATACCTCTAAGGGCAGTAAAGGCAAGCCTCAAATTCTCGTTACAAAACCAAGAGAAAGACACTGCAGGGGTAAGATTAATGACATGCCTTTGATACAGACTGTCAAGTAGGATTTTTAAGATTATTCCAGCACTATGAATTCAGCACAGTATGCTCACAAGTGATATCCTACCCAACTACTTGGATATTTGAGCTACTCAGTGGATGACTGGATAATTATCACTCAAACATATCCTTAAGCTTATGAAACACAGCTGTGTCCGTTTCTGCCAAATCAGTGAAAGCAGACATTAAAGACTAATTTAAGTACAGATATGTGCAAGCTGAAAACTTGGGTCCAAGAGTACCGACAGAGGTATCCTGTACACAATATAGTTGTGACAGAGATTTGAAGGAGAATGGTGTTTTGAATGTAAACTACTGGTTTACAGCAGATAACACTTTCCTTTTAAGGAAATCATGTCACTTAACATTTCATTTAACTAAAAAGATAATTATATTCATCTTTTTGTTAATCTTTTAACTGATAAGAAGTAAATCTAGAATGCTATAACGCAAGAAATTGCATAGCATGACAGGGCAGGCTGTCACAATTAGGGATATAAAACCCACTGTCACGTGGCCACGAGGTGATGTTAACTTTATCTTTAAAAAGCTCACAGATCAGAACCTTCCAAAAGAATCCCTTATGAACTGCTACTTCAGTACTAACGTACTAACGGCCAAAATCTCTAATCTCAGCAAAATGACTGGAAAATGCTTTGCGTTCTTTTCCGGGTTCACCAAAACCATCACAGTGATAAAGTAGCACAAAACTCAGGGAAACCACAATTAGAAGAACTGAAGTAAAGATCCTCAGATCCTAAGACATCTACCAGGTAAGTATTCCTGTTCCCTGGCAACTTCTGGCAGGAAATCCTGCAGGAATTCTGTCCTAAATTTTGCACAAACATCCTTTTTCCCCCTTCTGCAGAGAGGACATCTTCTGGCCCAGAATAACCAACAGCACTGGCTTATTCTCAAGCAACAGACAATGGTCATTCTGAACAAACCAATGAAAGTGAATTCTTCACCTCATCTAAACGAAAATACAACACTTCTCTGAGCCCTGCCACGCCCTGTATTGCTGCCTTAAAGCAAAAATTCAGTCACATAAGCATATATCTTAGCTAAGACAGGCATTTTTGTTCTCATACAAGATTCACTTTGAATAGGAGGAAAAAACATGACAAAATGGCCATGACTAACACAGAGAACTGAAAGGGTCTCAGCAATAGTTTCTAAGTATTTGGAAGGAGTACCCTAAGTTACAGTTTGGACAAGGATTTGATACTGCTTTGTCATTACTGTCATTAAACTGTCCTTGTTCTGCAGGTACAAGGCAATCTGTCAACATTTGAAGTATGAGTGGATGCTGCACACCAAAGGGGGAGCAGAAGGCTGCTTGAGCAATAAAAAAAGCCCCAGTGAAGAGAAAGCTGTGCTGGGAACAAACTCAGCTGGGAGAGCTGGACAGGGAACCCAATTAAATATATATATATATATATATATATATATGTGTGTGGAGGTATGTATATATATATTTAAACTAAATTAATTAAGAGCTTTCAGTATTGTCCCAAAGTCAAGATCACCCATATCATCAAACTAAAAAACCAAACCAAAACACAAATCAGTAATACATTTCCCCATTCTATACTAGCAGGAAGCAAGTTGCCTCTTATCTGCTGAAAGAATGGCTGAACAAGTCAATACCCTGGCTGCACTTTGAAAACACTTTAATCTTTTAGTTTCATGTTCAGCTTGCCAAGTAGGGAAGGTTCATGCAGGTCCTGCTGTTATTTAAACATAAATGAGAACCAGCCACATCATAAACAGGGTATTAGTAGCTTACTGTTGAACTACCCTGAAGTCACCAGCCACAACATGGTTAGTGTGTTTTGGCAGGTGATACTTTTGAAATAGCTTTATCACTTAAAAGCAAAGATATTTTAATGACCTATACAAATTTGTATTTCACTACCTCCAAGACAACAAAGAAAAGCTACCTAAGCAAAAACAGGCAACACAACTACCAGTTTAAATGCAATATAGGGATTTACAGGGTCTTTCTGACAGAAGAATCTAGTTTGTTCACAAACAACAGAGCAGGGTTTTCCAGGTGAGCTGTGTGTGGCTAATAAACACCATAAATCTGACAGAGCTGGCAAAATCAGACAGCAGGGCTGCTCTACCAGAGACTGCTGCATAAACCAGCTCCCTCACTGACAAATGAAGCCAGTTCAACACCAGTTCCCCATGGGACAGAAGCACATGCTCAACCCAGCCCCATACCCAAAAGAGAACAGCTCCAACCTAGGCAAGACTCCTTTATCTCCTCCATGATCTGTTCTCTGATTTTAAGGATTGTTCCATTAAAAAACATTGTCCTCCCCAGCATCAGAGAAGATGCTATTTAGGAATTCCGAAAGACAGCAATTTTCTTCCTGTAAGCAAAGCACTTCTACCAACTTTAGGAGAATCATAAATACAGAAGAAGGCACAGAGAAACAGTGATCAGCAAGTCTAATGATAAGATCATAGAGACACACCCTACTGCCCTGGGGAAAAAAAGATATCCAATTCCATTAATGGGCTGGAACGTAATAGAGAAAGATGACACCAGAGAAAGAGACAAGTAACAAAAACTTCAGTTGCTGAAGTCCATCACTTCTCCTCATCTTCCCTCCCTCACTTCAAGTAAAATCAAGACGATATCCATGACATTCAGTACCAGACACAGAAATCTGACACGTGAAAGCAACACAGAACTCTGGCAAATCCCAAGGTAGCAAGGGAAGCTTGTCTTTTCCTGGTCCCTGGAGAGATCTCACCTCTGTCCATGTCCTTTAACCCCACTACTGCCTGATTCTGTTTTCTATTTAAGACTATTACCTCATAAAAAGAGACGAAGAAAAAGTATGTAAAATAATTTCCTAAGTCAGGAAAATAAGAGCTAGCTTTAAAAAAAAAAAAAGGTACAGCTGAAATAAAGCTCTAAACTCTTCTACAACACACTTTTGTTTACAAATGAGGGATTTAACCAAAGTTTTGTGGGTGCAGTAGCTTAGCAAGACATCTCTTATGTTTGTCTGATAAATAATGCAAGGAGCTATCTTCCCTTTTTAGCAGTATCACTTAACAGATGCCAACTGGATTTCTGTGTCTGTCTAACAGTGCAGCACAAATACAACACACCTCTGAATTGTATCAACATACAGATCTGCACAACAGATTCCACATTTTCCAAACTACCCTTTATAAAAGACTTTTTGGCCTCAACAATGCCCTTTCAATTAATGTCTTTACTGTCTTGTAAGTGATACAAGTCAGATCAAGAATTATTCTTCAACAAAACCACATCAGCCTCAAATCAATAGCGGATATTGTTCACTCCTCTTAGTCTAAACATCCTTAAGAATTCATACTCATTTTGCATACTTAGTAAGTTTTTCTATAAGCCCTGACATAATGTCACCTCAAATACTTTAAAACTTTCCACTGTACATACAAAAAAGTGATTTAGCAATGTGCAACAACAAATAAGTGGATATTTCTTTCCCCTCTCCCTCCCAGTCACGTGACATTCATGACCAAAACCAGAAGAAATTAAAACAGTTCCAACTGCTGGTCTTGAACACAGGTTTAGACCTCTCTTCTTAACAAACCCATGTGCCTGAATACCAGCTTATACACAGCTAGAGAAATACCTCTTTGAAGATAAATTAAATTGCCTTATCTGAAACATGAACTAGGTCCTAATTGAAGAAGCCTTCCTACCACTAAGACAGCTTCAGGAGAGTCAAGATTGACTTTTCAGAAGTATTAAAGACAAGTCACAGCATGAAATACAGTTCAAGTTCTGTCATCACATAGAACCTATCCACATTAAAAAAAAACTCAGCGAGTTAATTAAGTACAGCGAATTAATTAAGTACATTAATTGCATGCAGACACTGAGGAAGCTACTCACAAGCAGGTCCTAGAGCACTCCATCTGCTTACCTGCCATTCCTCAAAGCTAAAGGAATACTGTGCCTCAAAAGCAGGTTTTTTCACTTAATATTGCTTTAATGTGCCTTCAGCTTTATAAAACACTGTACCTCTGGCACCCATCTCCAGTGAAATCTTATCAAGCTTTCCTTTTTCCTTTCATCTCCTGACTACAATTTGGTTAACATCTTTTCCTCTCCAAATTTCTTTAAAATTATTCCAGGTGGACACTTGACCACTTTAGTAGATATTGGCAGTAGAGCTGAACGACCTCCACAAATAAAAGTCATCTTTTGCCAGCATACCTATAGCTACACAAGGGTATAAAAGATAACCAAAGAATCACAGTTGCATACTGTGATTAGATTTGGTATTACTACCTTCCTTTGTCCAATGTAACACAATATATACTTGTTTAAAGCACCATTAAAAACTTACCAAGGCATACCACTAAGAATACCAAAATCTATTATCAAAGAGCTATCTGGCAAAATCTATTTAAAATGAAGCCAAAATAGGCCCAGCCTGGGAGGGAAAAAACACCCCAGAGGAGGATTATAAGAAATTATAATCAACAGAGCAAACAACCAGCAATGGGTGGTGAGCAAAGCACTTTCCAAACACAAAGTAGCAAAACCATTTCTACTACAGAGGGACGTTTGCTATTATATAAATAACACGGAAAACAGTTTCCTAAGAAACCACACACCTGACACCATCAGTGAAGGACATATAAAAGGTAATAGTAATCAAGCCTTATAGCTAGGTAATGTTTAACCTCATCCTATCTTGAGGCAGACCTGCAGGGGCCAGGTTTTACCAACCCTAACAAATGCTTCAAGTTTCAGGCTGCTCACTGTCCACCACACTCATGTCTCTCAGAAGCAGAAGGTTTGTGTGTAGCTAAGCACAAATCTTCCTAATACTTCAATAATTTTGCACTCTGAGCTCCAGAAAATACTTGCAAATCACTTCAACTGCATGGAAGGACTAAACTCAACAGATTCTACTCTTATACATTATTCCTTTTCAAAATGCCTGTTGGCATATTTCTGTAAAAGTCTGATCAGTAACAATATCACAATTATTTAGAGGTACTTACCAGACAAGCCTGATGACTAATGCCTAAATAAACTGGTCAGTCTAAAAGTACATGACTAATATTCTAAAAATAAACGAGATAGCTGCCACTACTCAGGTAGACTTACCAATAAAGCACATGGGAAAAGTAGCTGTTGGCAGAGTGGTCTGGACAGGCCAGCAACAGCAGCACTGTTCAGGTGCCCTTTAACCACACAGGGAAAGTTAATTACATGACTGGGGGAGAGGAAATACAACAGCTGTGAGTCATCCACATAACCATGTGCTTTATCAATACACTTCATAGTATTAAAGTTACTAATTAGTGACAGCACCGAACAGTGATGCAGTACTTGGAGAGTGAGTAGCTTGAATCTTTGGACCTTTTTATCTTCTATTGATCTGAGACTTAGAATTTACGTGAATTTTAAAATCCACAATGAACACGCAGGAAACTCTGCAATGCTACCAGCATTCTAACACCTTGCATCCGCTAATTGCAGATGCTTTTGGAATCCCCAAAAAGCTTTACAGACTTCTGGGCATGATCAGCTATATTACCAAGTTTCCAGTAACACCATCATCACTCCCAACTCACTTCACCAGACTACTGTAAAAGGTGAAACAATGGTAGAGTTAGCTCTATGCAAAAGGAATTTTCAGAAGTGCCACAAGGATCCTAAAGTGCCTCAAATTTTCCTGCATAAAATCTGAAACAAAGTTTATCCCAAGCTCCCAGACTTGCACACTCATGTAGGGATTCAAGATAACCAGAGATCAACACTCCACAAGAGCAGCTATAAACAAATGTCATCTGATCCACTTTTAATTTCAGCTGGCTTATGGGAACTTGATGTTATACTTGCCAGTTATCTCCACCACTAATGCTTTTTCCTGTTCCCTTCTTTGCCATGACAGTAGCCCAAGATTTTGTATGGCTGAAGTGAACAGTTTGGGGGAACTATCAAACTGAAAAACAAGGCAAGGAGGGTGGGGGGGAAAAAAAAAAAAGCTTAATTTCTTGGCTGGGTAAGTTCCCTGATGCAGTTCTCTCTACTACATTATGTCTCTATTTCTGCCAATACAGTGTGAGAAGTGAGCAGTCAATAAATAAGCTGCCTCACTGCACACAGGGTCACAATCTAATTCAACTACAAACCAACTTAAACTAGTTACAACTGCGGAGGACCCCAAAGTTATCAAGCAATCAACAGAAATTCAGAGCAATTAGAAGATTAAACAAACAACCCGGCAATAAAACAAGTAGACTAGAAACAACCAGTTACAGAGTTTACAAATTTGAGTTTTACACAGAACTCACAAATCCACCTGTGCTTACACACCTTCTCAGACAAATTCATACATGAAGCTTACAAAGAAAAACAGTAATTTGAGACCTTCAGCTTTTCACTGGAGGCTTCTGCCTGCCTACAACATTTTAAAAAAAAGGATGTATCACAGCAGAAAATGTGCTTTGTACTAGCCCTGTTTATTCACTTATTTGTCCGAGTCCATTCACTCTGTGACATTATACTACTAACTCTAAATCTAAATTAAAATATAATGCTGTAGTCTGGACAACTACCCCAAACCCTGGGCACATTAATAACATGATAACAGCAATCCAATTTACAAACTGCATTAAGATCACTTTTTTCAGGATCTCTGCCAGTTTTATCTAGCCACTGTTATCTAAGAAGTACACCTTCAACTTCTGAAAAAGATCAATATCCTTCTTCCCCAGCACAATCAATCTGAGCCCATTTCAATGAAAGCAGATTCCATAGTCTCCAAGCTGTCCCTTAATGAATAATGAGGGAGGCACAAATCAAACAGCTTTTAATGCCACACTACTAGAGCAATGGTCAGAGCATGGACAGCCAGACGTAGGTCACTTCAGACTTCATTGATTGCTGCCAATAGCACAGCTCCATTAAAGAGGAAAAGAGGTGACACACACACATCCCAAAGCATAAGTGCCACTGAGGCAGCTCCAAAGCCAGCAAAACCCTCTGCGCCACATCTTGCATCCAAATCACTTCAAAGTGGAATTACAGCATGAGAGCCAGGGTATCTCAAGCTTCTCCTCTGCAAACCCTGTTACCCATTCCTTCTCTGAGCACTTCACCCCTCAGACAGCTGACGGACACACAGGACAAGCAGTGTAAGTCAAGAGATTCATGAGCTCCAAAAAATTAATAGTTTGGGCCAACCACTTTTTGGCAGAGGAGATCATAGCAAGCTTGACAATCAAATTCCCTCACTGGCAGCTCTCCTTATACCCGGGCATGCTGGTTTCAACTTCTTAACAGACCCAGGCTTGTTATATTTCCTTACTTGCACTACGAACTACAAAACTATCTAAAACCCATGGGAGGAAGAGCAAAGATGACTTCCAGTCAAATTTTCCAGGTCTAATCAGTTGAGGGGGTATCAGTCTTCCAGTCAAAGACATAAAAAACTGATTTTACTGCTTCAATATGATTGCTAAGAACAAGTAATAAATGTGAGTCACCAGAGGGCACTAGCACTTCTACCAAATGGCAAATGCAGCCCTTCAATTAGGGAGGCTGATAATTACATCCACATCATCATGTACATTTTATCTGGATTGAACGTCAGCCAGCTTGTTCTAATCCATGTTCAAATCTCAACTACATACTGATGAGGCACAGAGCTACATTAACTGTTGTGGTCACACTTGCAATACGTGGGAGAGACTCGCAGTCTCCTCAGACAGACCAGGGAAAATAGGGCAGGCACACGTTCACATGCAACCCCCAAGCTTCCCTTGCCTATGGAATGTATGCATATTTCTAAATATAAATGAAATTCCAAAACAGGCATGGAGAACAGGCCAGAAGTCCTACATCTCATAGAAACAGAATAAATAACTATTCTTAAGAGTTTGAAGCACGATCTGTCCTATCATAGGGGACTGCAAGCAATATCTGCCTGCAAAAGAGAAAAGGGAAAGGCTTACCCTTGACCATCGAGCAGCGATGGATGTGTTGTTCTCTCAAGTCTGGCATCAAATCAGCTGCCGTGTTACAGCCTTAATCTTTAACAAAGCTCTTTACCACTGAGAAACAGGCAGGTTTTTAAACCACAGATATGATGCTCAGGAGAGGCTGATAAGAGGCGTTTCTTGATATTCTGACCAAGCAGCTCTAGAGCCTCTCAGTGCCAGGCAAAGGTGTGCGCTGCAGCACAGCCAGGGAGCTTCTGGGGCAGGAAACCTTGACTTGTTGATGCAGTTGATAGAAAGAGCCAAAACACACCTAAACAGTGCAGACCCATAGAAATAAGGGCAAAGCCTCCAGGCCCTCTAGGGTACACAGCTGCTTCTTTTCCCAGCTTTACCTAAACTGTCATTCTTGTAGTCAGGACTGTAGGACAACAAAGACAGGGGAAGAGAAAGGGAATCCTATCCTTATGGAGAAGTACACCTTACGCATCGAGCTGTTGTTTGTCTGTGCTGAAGTTACTGACATGTAAAAAGTTACAGTGACAATAAGGCTGGGGTAGGAAGGACTCCCTGAGCAAACTCAGGGCATCTCCATGGGTTCAAGGAAGACACCACTTGTGCGGTATGACAGCCTACAACCCATCTGGAAGCCCGTCAGGAGCTCTGAAAACACCAGCTGAGTGTACTAGAGCGGCACACCTCGGAGCAGCAAGTCCAACAGAGTAAAGACCAACCTTATACACAGGTCAGGAACTCTGTATTTTAAAATAATTTGTGGTGACTCACTAGATTTCCTAGTGTTTTATTTGCTGTACTATAAGATTTAGCGAAGAGGTCCCTCTTTCTAGACAAACTCTCCTACAAACTGAAACACAGGCTGGGAACAGCCTCCCTTGGCCACAAGCCGGTCCAATGCCCGGCATTTATGCCATTCTGAGTCACAGCAAGCAGCTCCAGCGCTCACAACACACCACGCTGCACAACACATCCTCCCTGTTTAGGGCTTCGGGCCAGCCTCTCCCCATCTCCCCACCTTCCCCACTTCACACGGCTCCTCCTGACTGCACAGAGCCAGCGCTGGGAGCCATCAGACACTTCACACTGCCTTGCTCCAGCTCCAATTTTGGATGGCCCTTTCCTGCTGGGCAGAAGTCCAGGTGGGACCAGCTTGCCCACAGCTAGGACTCCAACGCCATTTTTCCTAGAATCCTACAAGGCTTTCATGGATCTTTGTAAAGGAAAAAGAGTTTCAATCACACATCCACATGTTCCAGGGGACTGAGCATACAGAGCATCTACTTAAGACGCCCGACCGCAACATTAAGACACACTCGCTTCAGCAGTCTTTTAAGGTGATTAATTCATAAAGCGACAAAACATAAAGCCCACAAAGCTTCTGCTCATGCAATAACTATGACACACACTTATATTAAAAGATGATTCCTACTGCAGCAGTTCCAGGTATTTAAATGCAAAGGTTTTTAACAGAAATGTTTCCTCATTATTTTCAAAATACATTTCTGAGTGTGTTTTCTAACAAGAGGTGTAAACCAGCACTTAGAAGAGAAATATATCATGCCTTTGGTGGCTTATACTTTGACAAAATGCAACCAGTTACACTCCCCACCCCTAAAGGATATTTTCAACTCAGCTTTAGTTATTGAATGGAAGGAGGAGCTCAAATGACTCAGCTTCAAGCAAGTATAAAGGAAAACATTAACCCCTAATCTCAATGAAAAAAAAAAAAATGGAACAAACTGATTAAGATGGAGGTGTGGCTCATCAATTCAAACCTTTTAATAGTCAAACACATCAAGCAGAACATTAGCACACTATGACTGCATTACTTTTCTGTACAAACACAGTCAATTTCAAAAATCAAAGTTTACACAAGTAGTTGAAGTTAAAGTTAGCCCTGTATCTTCATTCTTGTTCATTAGTGCTGAGCAGCATAAAGATCAATAAAACATCTAAACATTGCCATTTTTAATCTACAGTCACCAGGCAAGATAAATGTGTGGAAAGGAGAAGACCTCTCCAACATTCCGCAGAAAACCCCTGCAGAATTATGCACATTTCTACAGGGAAAAAAATCCAAAGAAACAAATAAAACCCACCTGTGAGTGAACAGGATAATCTCATGAAGGGGGTTTTTTGGGGGGGTGGGAGGGTGTTGTCTCCATTAGACTGAGTTAAGCATTTCTTATCAAAATGCAGCAAAATAAGTTACAAGGCAGAATATTTCACAAGGGTTCACAGACACCAGGTGACTGCTGTACATCCTCCACATGAATTCACAAGTGCTTGGCCATGCCACACCAGCACCTCAGTGCAGAACATACCCCCAGCTGTGCTGGGAGGAATATTTAATTCCACACTAGCTGGAGTGTTCATTGCAGCCCAAACTCCAAATACAGATGTCACCAGAGGGCACCCTCTCAATTCCAGTGACCCAGCTTTAGCCAACTTCTGAGCAGGACTGCAGACAACCCACAAGCAGGGATGTGCAGAGGCTGTGGAAAACAGGAATAGTTCTGCTCCTGCAAGAGATTTCCTTCAGAAAAAAAAAAAGCCCACCACAGAAATTAAATTTTAAAAAAATTACTTATATAGCCCAGAAACATAAAATATTTTCCAGAGTAATCAGAGACACTGCTAGAAAATAATCACAATTACCAACTTCTGTACAACATTATGCTGTGGCCTTTGATGGTGCCAACTCACTCCAGCTGTTTTGGCACCCATGTGGATCATATCAACTCCCAAAAGCAGCATCCAAGGCAGTACAGCTAATGCAGAGGTGCCTGTGGAAGTCCTCTGGCTCTGTTATCAGATACTACACCTCACAATAATACATGAAAAAAATGCGTGAGTCCTTTTCAATTTTTGGTCCATGTATTATTACTAATGCCCTGTTGAGAGTTAATGTTTTAAAACAAACACCTGGTGAGTTGAAGTTAAATAAATAAAATTATACACAAGCAGTAAAATATGCAGTGAGTCTATATACCAAAAAGGGTCTCAAACCACTGGCTGGCACGTTACACCCATTTCATTTAGAAATAAACACCACCATAGTACAAGTAAAATGAAGTCAGCTGCAGAAACAAGCAGTGATAAGAGAAAAAGAGAAAACAATCATTGTGCATCCCACATTTTCCAATCTTGAGAAAACCTAAAAAGCTGTAGGCCTATCAAACATTTGATTGCCTGGTTATCTACCGATCCCATTTGAAAACAGTCTCCACCTCTTCTAGCTGTCTGTGATTGCAAAGCTCCTTAATTCAGCTGAGGCACAGAAGGAGGGGTGCAAGAATAAGACCTGTGCAAAGGCAGCTTTTGTCAGTAGAGGGATCTCTCAAATAGTGTCAGTATAGGAAACCTGCAAATAGATAAACACATCCACAGAATTTCACCAGGCCTGTAACTACTATTAAACCCACAGGGCAAGTTACTCCAAACTATTACCTGTCACCACTACTCATCGTGGTTTCAAATATATCTACAGAATTGCTCTTCCAGCATCTGCTGCCAGGAAAGAAATAATACTAAACACACCTCACGTCTAATAAACAGCATCTATATGTCCATCCTCTAAAGCAGATTCCCGTCTACTGGAAGGCAACATGCTCTGAAATTACCCTGGTATACATGAAAGTGGTGCGACGTGGCGTTCATCCCCTCCTTACATCCACTGTCCATGCTGTCCCTCGAGCCCTCATCCCTGGGCACTGCCCTGTCACTCGTGTCCCCATCCCTTCGTGCTGCCCTGCCCTTTGTGTCACGCTGCCCCTCGTGTCCGCATCCCCGTGCGCTGCCTTGCCCCTGGCGGCCGGGTCCCGGGGCCCAGCCCTCGGGCAGGACCGATGGATAGCGGTATCTCGCCGCCACAGCCTCCGCGCCGCCCGCCCTCCGGCCCCCGCGGTGCCCCAGCGCGGACACGGCTCTGCCCGTCCCCACGCACCAACACCCCCGTCCCCGGGGGCTCCACAGACAGCAACGGGGAGGCGTCCACGTTATAACCCACTCTTCAGCCCCGCACGCAGCCACCGGGGGGGCGACCATCTCTGCCCGCAGCCCCGCATCCCTCCGTCCCGCACCCAGGCTGCTGCCCCGCGCGCACCGCCGCCCACACACCGGCGACAGGGGGGTCGGCGCCCCGCCCCCCGCCACCCCCGTGCGAGGAGGAGGAGGAGGAGCAGGAGAGGGCGGCAGGTGGGCGGCGGAGCCCCGGGGGGCCGGGACCCTCCCCGGATCTGGGAGGGGACGGAGCGCCTCCAATCCCTGGCCGGCAACAACCCTGCAGGGCCCGGCGTGCGAGCCGGGGTGAAGCCTTCTTTCTTCTCTCCTCCTCCTCCTCCTCGGAGCCGGACAATGAGCGCCGCGGAGGCGGGCGCCGGCTCCCTCCGCCTCGTCGTCCTCGTCCTCGCCCTCCTCCTCCTCTTCCTCCCCCC